>JAXQQM020070856.1:0-84678 GCA_034641835.2 Pinus albicaulis
GAACTAATTCCTATAAATAAATCACCTGCGAAGAATGTTCTTTTACCTGTTTCATTATTCCCACGAATTTGTGTTTCCGGCTGCTCCCTTCAGCGCTATTGCTGTTCGTGCGTTCCGGCTGCTCCGTTCAGCGCTGCTGCTCCTCTCGTCAGCCGAACTAATTCATCGGGTATGTTCTATGAAAACCAGGGTCCTAGAATTACCATATGAAATTTGGATTCCATTTTGGCATCAACCTTGTAATGATGGCTTCATTGGATCAACCCTATTATAATAGTTTTAGAAAAACATATTGCAAGATGAAAATGTGGATTCCATTGCTGGATCAACCATGTTATGATAATTTCATTGGAGAAAAGAGGGATATAAATGTCACCAAAATATATTTCACCAAGGATTTCTCTTAAAATTGAGATATTCCCATATTTAATCATCACATCTTCTCCGAGATTTTCGGCTTTATTTTCGAGTTATTCTATTTATTTAAAGCATCTGTGCCATTCATTTTCTAAATCATTAATTTTATCATTTTTTTCTTTCAGCTCAAATTCCAAACCTGCCACATTGTGGTTTGCATTGCCAAGCAGCTTCTGCAGCCTTTCCAGTTCATTCTTCGCAATTTCTGCAGCCTTTCCAGTTCATTCTTAGAAAGTTCCTAACTTATTTGTAATGTTTCAACTTCTTCTTCTTGAAAATGTGGATTCCATTGCTGTATCAACCATGTTATGATAATTTCATTGGAGAAAAGAGGGATATAAATGTCGCCAAAATATATTTCACCAAGGATTTCTCTTAAAATTGAGATCTTCCCATCTTTAATCATCACATCTTTATCAAGCTTTTCAGGTTTCTTTTCGAGTTATTCTATTTATTTAAAGCATCTGTGCCATTCATTTTCTAAACCATTAATTTTCTCATTTTTTGCTTTCAGCTCAAATTTCAAACCTGCCACATTGTGGTTTGCATTGCCAAGCAGCTTCTGCAGCCTTTCCAGCTCATTCTTCGCAATTTCTGTAGCCTTTCCAGTTCATTCTTAGAAAGTTCCTAACTTCTTTGTAATGTTTCAGCTTCTTCCTTTAGTTGTTCCACTTGAAGAAAATTTTATCCCAGAAATATGCACCTTAAATTTTGGGTTTTAGCTCTTCTTGCACCTCTCTCAATTGCTGCTCATTGGATGAGTACGATGAATAAATCTCTTCATGATCTAGCAACCAAGATGAACTGATATTTTCCATGTTTTGTAGTTCACTGCAAGGCATAGACACAGTACTCACACTTTAACAGTTGTTCTTGGATGGAGCAATATTGACAAAATCCAATGGCAAGAATTTCCTTCCCAATCTTAGATAGGAAACATAATTACGTAATAATTATATTATTAAAAATATTATTTAATATGTGTAATGGCATCATTGTTGTGTGTAAAATGTGTTTGATTTTTAAAATTTGGTTTATTTGTATGTTATAAATTTTAGTTAGTATAAGATATGGTTTTTTTTATTTTTTACAAGGTTATTAGAGAATGTTTAGACCAAGAAAATTTAGGGTATGGTAGTTTAAATTTAGGTTAAGAGTGATATCACATTAATTGTTTCTTTAATTTAAAGAAAGGATATAATTAATCTAACATTTAAGTGAAAATCCTCATGTTGTCTCTCTTGATACCAACATAGTTAAAACATTTTAATTTGATAATGTCAAAGACAAAGTATAGGATATATATATATACAATAGTGGTAGTGCTTTATTTTTATTCATTGAAATTTGATCATATAAGTGTTGGTGAGATTTTGTACTTATATAATATGCTGGTTTAAATTGAGCATTTTTTTATTAAATTTTGATTATATATATATATATATATATATATATATATATATATATATATATATATATATATATACATATACATATACATATATATATATATATATATATATATATATATATATATATATATATATATATATATATATACATATACATATATATATATATATATACATATATATATACATATACATACACATACACATACATATACATATACATATATATAAATATATATAATTTTGATAATTTTTATTGACATAGTTTAGTTTATAGATTAAATATTAAATTTTTACTAGTTAATTTAACCAAAATAATCTATAGAATTCAAATGTTTGTGGAGGTTTTCAAGGCATTGAATCCATTTATGAATTCAAAAAACAATTTTAAACAAAAACAACTTACAATCTTGTTTGCAATAGTATAGCCCAAGGGGTTTCTAAGGTGTTGAATCCAATTATGAATTCAAAAATCTATTTTAAACAATAAAAAATCATAATCT
Source organism: Pinus albicaulis (assembly GCA_034641835.2). Taxonomy (NCBI): domain Eukaryota; kingdom Viridiplantae; phylum Streptophyta; class Pinopsida; order Pinales; family Pinaceae; genus Pinus; species Pinus albicaulis. Next base: position 2,333 of record JAXQQM020070856.1, read on the forward strand.
TGTTTGAAATTGTATTGTCGGATTTCGATGAAAAATACTTTTGTCCATAAATTAGACTAATTATTTTGTCTATACATTAGACTTTATCTTTACCAACTTCTCTTATAAAAGTTCTTGTTTAGGTTACCCTTGTCATAAAGGAACTCTCTAGGAAATTCTAGTCCAACCCATTGCTTTAATTTTATTCACTATAAATTCATCACATATCTGCACTTGGGACCCAAATCTTCCAATAAGTGTATTAAAAAATAAATCAATGTAACTCTAAAGGATCATCCACAAACAAAAATTACATATTGTCAACCATATTGATATACATGAGGAGTTTTCTCCGGTAATAATTAATGATCAGTGAAGATGCCTTTTCTTTTTAATTAGAGAGATACAAAGTCCAACACTTGTCTACAAGGTGACTTTTCTTATGGAAATGAGTAATAAACAATTGCAACTTATTTTCAACATCATTTTCCTTGTCCAATGGGCCTTGGACCTTTTGCCTCATTTATTTAGAAATTTTCATACATGCATGGATATCTTCTTCCAACATCTATTAACATTATGATTATTCAAACCACAAAAGGAACATGCAAGTTCTTTTCCAAATATTATGTGAATATTTACCATATTTATCATAATCAAAAGAAATTTGATAAGAGGCAAATTTATACCTTGAACATTCATCGTTTTCGCCTTCTTGAGGAAGTGAATTTGATGAGGTAGTGGCTCTCCTCTGAATACTAGCAATGAATTCAATGACTCTAGAACTTTCAACATCCTCTTCTTTTACATTCTCATTAGCTGCATGATTATTAACATCTTCTTGCAAAGTGGGTGTCAAACTTTTCCATTCAACATGAATACAAACTTCACAAGCTTGATGCACCCCTTTCATGTATAAAAAGATTACCTATGCTGGGAGTGACCTTTTACAACTTCTGAAAGCATTTGGTTCCACATTCATTCCTCCGGCAGACGTTGTCTTGTAGATACCATACATTTACATCTAAGGTTAAAATCATACAAGAAGAGCTTCATTCCAGGCTTCAACTTTTCTACAAGCTCCTTTTTGGTTGGTGGCAACCCAAACACTTTGTATCGGAAACACTCTTGCTTTGTTTGAGAATTACACATAAAAATCAAGTTGGAAAACTTATCTTTGCCACTGCCATCTTCATTGTTTGCTTCCTTGCTGCCTTGTTTTTTCTTCTTATTTTGATCAACCTTTGACACAGCAGGGTCAGATAAACCCTTGGGTTTGTTCTTTGTCTCTATTTTAACAGTCCTATCCACAACATTAACCTTTGACACAGCAGGGTCAGATAAACCCTTGGGTTCGTTCTTTGTCTCTATTTTAACAGTCTTATCAACAACATTAGTTGGTGCTGCATCCTGCAACATATATCCACAGATTTGTTTCACGAATTTGTAATCTTCCTTAGACTATCCGCAATTTGCTTCACACTATACGCAATCTGCTTCATACTATACTATCCTCAATCTTCTTCAAAGATGACCGAACAATAGATCCACACTATTTTCAAACTCTTTAAACTTCACACTGAAAGCCCATCAACATATTCGTACTGAATCTTACAAGAATCTGTAAACTATTTTCAGAGATTGCCGAGTTATTCCTTATTAAAAGAGCCATAGACAAGGTATATAAATATAGATATAATTACTTCCTTTTAGGCCGACCAACACTTTTCCATGTAGGCTGATTTGTAACACATCATAATAGTTCGATTTTTCAATGTTGATGTAGAGCTGAAATAAACCATTGGTTCATGTTTTCTTTGACTAGGTCTGGGTTTCTGGCTGAATCTATATGGACATTTCTGTCTAGTTAAATACCCTTCTATTTGCAAGATTGATTTATCTTTTAAGATTTTGCATTTGTTTGTTGTATGTATCAAAGATATCTATTCCCAGTTTTTCTATGCACATCAATTCAACTGCACAAACAATTAAAAATCTAATTTAATATTATTGTTTGCTAGAAGTTAGTTTATGTTTTAAAAATGTTCAGTGTTGTATGTAGCAAAATATTCTACAAGGTGACCTTTCTTATGGCAATGAGTAATAAACAATTTCAACTTATTTTCAACATCATTTTCCTTGTCCAATGGGCCTTTGACTTTTTGCCTCATTTATTTAGAAAGTTTCATGTGCATGGATATATTATTCCAACATCTATAAACATTATGATTATTCAAACCACAAAAGGAACATGCAAGTTCTTTTCTATATCTTATTTGAATATTTACCATGTTTATCATAATCAAAAGCAATTTGATTAGAGGCAAATTTATACCTTGAACATTCACCGTTGTCGCCTTCTTGAGGAGGTGAATTTTATGAGGTAGTGGCTCTCCTCTGAATACTAGCAATGAATTCAATGACTCTAGAGCTTTCAACATCCTCTTCTTTTACATTCTCATTAGTTGCATGATTATTAACATCTTCTTGCAAAGTGGGTGTCAAACTTTTCCATTCATCATGAACACAAACTTCACAAGCTTGAGGTAATGAACACGAAATAAAATTCCTTCTTGGAAAAACTTCATGTGCCTCCTTGGCTTTGGAGCATTTTCCATGTTTTCCATAACCAAGACTTTTTAGAGTCAAGTGTTAAAATTCCACATGTAGCTAGCTTGCCATGCATGAGTAATGGGGCTAAAATGTCATTCTCTCGTACCATGGTGGTCAACATGATAGGTCAACTTACTAAAGGCATAAATTTTGAATGAACTTCGTTTGATGTTTTTCTTGCACCATTGGATATGTCTTTAAGTTTAGAATAATGGTCAAGATTTCGGCACAAGGGATAATCGTTTGACCCCCATAAATGTCATTTAATGCCTCAAAATGTCTCCAAAAGGTTTTAGACCCCAATTCTTCACCCACCATTAAAATGACCCTACAAGTTGATTCTTTCAATTTTTTCACTCTATAAGCATCAAAATATATGACAAATAATATAATTATCCAATCTAGATCATTATTTAATAATTTGTTAAAATTATGAGTAAGATATGTACATCATGGAATTTAAATAAATAGTGTTAATTCATTGAACACCCTTGTACATGTTCCTTGTTGATACTTTGCAAGTAATACGTTTTGAAAAATAATTTGTTTATGGATTCTATTTTCCACATTCTCTCAACCATATCAAAAACCTTCTTATAATATTTGAAACCTAAGGTCCTTCCCATACCAAAGTATGTTCTTTTAAAACATGTTTTCTTGGTGATATGGGTGATTTAGAAATGATTGGGAGAGCGAAATTCCTCATTTAATACATGTACAATATGTTTGGTTCATGCCACTAAGCCAATAATTTTAAATTCAACTGACTTTTAATATAACCAACTAAATCTTGCAAAAAAAGAATAAAACAATTTATGTTAGGGTTGTGGATTCAGGCATTGAAACAACACACCATGATATTTCAAATTTAAAAATAATGGATTGAGTCCTAGGTAGCTCAGAATCCTATTTGTTTTCAAAATAAGGATGCACTCCCACTTGATTCTCATGATTAGGTTGTAATCATGAGGCTCTCGCTCAAGAGTGGACCTTCCCAAAATCTTGTGACGTCTTGTCACAAACAAAACCATCAAACTGAAAACACATCATGCAAGAAACATAGCTCGCTGACATATCATTTTTCTCCTTCAAAGAAAAAAATTCACATCATGTGAATATCTCCATGTACTCTTACATATTGGTGTACAAAACCATCAACCAAACACAAGTCGACAAAACATGCCTCTTCAAACAACTGACTCTCAAGTCAAATAATAGCTCATGTACAAATTTCCATATTTGTTGCATTTAAGTGTGTCAGCATAACTCTACTTTCAACATCTTGATTCATGCAACATGCACCATACTTTGAATTTTCAAAGAAATTCATGAAACAAAAAAATACATTCAAGGCCTTAATTAGATCAGAAATCTAACCATCTGTTAGCAAACCATTTCAATGGCACTTGTTTTAGTTGCACTTCATCATCATGTGAATCATCCTGACCCTAATCGATTATGGAATCCTCTTTTCCATTCTTGTCGTTATCTCTTTCCACCTTCTTCAAATGTTGTGGATGACTTGTTGGATACAAAGTCCAACATGTGTCTACAAGGTGACCTTTCTTATGGAAATGAGTAATAAACAATTGCATCTTATTTTCAACATCATTTTCCTTGTCCAATGGGCCTTTGATTTTTTGCCTCATTTATTTAGAAAGTTTCAATGTGCATGGATATCTTCTTCCAAGATCGATAAACATTATGGTTATTCAAACCACAAAAGGAACATGTGCAATTTCTTTTCTAGAGAAACCTGTTAGGAAATGGGTGAAGTTGGTATTACACACCCAATTGGACAACCTCGAGGAGAAAAAATTTCTGCCACTTTATTTGTTGGCATAACCTAGTAAGTGTTATTCACTAGCATGTATTTTGTAAAGGCCTTTCAACCTAGTTCCCATTCAACTCCATCCACCAGGTTGTAGAGGATTCCAAGCCTAATTTCATAAAAAGTAAGTTGGGGATGATCACATTGACTTGCTTGATGACATGCCTATGAAGATTAACTACCTTGAACTATTTTTTTGCGTAGGGAAAGAGACACATTCCCATGTCTGAGCATGAAAACGTTCTTTGATATTGTTAATGCCTCTAGTGTTTACTTCCACAAGTTCTATAGGCAGAGTCTGTAAAGGGCCAGGTAGCCTCTGGATCTCATCTTTTATGAAAGGTGACATATCTAGTAAATGCCCCTACAGTCAATCTATGGAATGGATCTAAATAGAAGTTCTTCATTTTAATATCCGTAAAACACAAAAACTTTAAGGTAAACTATGTACATGTGTCATTTCTCCCACAAACTAAAGTGTATAAGTAGTAAATTTTATACCAAGTGTGCTCCCACCATGTAAAGCGCAATTTGGTGAACTTATAATTTTTATAATATATTTTTCGATTAAATTTAGTTTCACACATGATCAATTATTGCTTTGAAAGTTGTGTTCTACATAATTTGTGTACACTAAATTAAAAATTGATTTTTTGAAATCTATTTTGTGTAAATGTCGACCAATAGATATATATCATGGAGGATGAACGATGAAGATCAGCCGAATCCCATATGGAGGTTTAGGGATCGGGGGATGTTCACGGTATTTAAATATAATCTTAAATCTCCATACATGTGTGTACATATGGAATTTATTTTTTATTAACTTTGTGAGTTAAATTAGTTGTTAATAAGTTTCATATTTTAATTTTTAGGAGGTAAGAGGAGAAGGGTTTCTACTCCATCCATGGAGTGTGGCCAAGGTTCAACTGGTCGAGGTATGAGTGGTAGCAGGTTGCAGGAAGGGGGTGATATTTATTCCCCCGAAGGCCAATCAACGGCTGCTGGTTCTCAACAGGGTCACTGTGGGTTTGGTTCTCAGCAGCGTCATTCTGGGTCTGGTTCTCAGCAGGGTCACGTTGGAGAAGATGTTAACCAAAAACATCAAGGTTGCCATCAATTTCAATATTTTTTCATTAAATTTGTACAACTTTTTTTACACGTATTTTTTCTAATATACGAAATTATATATATATTGATGCAGAGGCCGAAAATGTTCGAGCTAGTGGTCAAAATAGATGAAGGGAAGCTCGCTACATTCAAGAAGAAGGCTGTCAACCCAGCACAACTTATCCGGCTGAGATTACTGATATACCATGGGAGACCAACATGGCGGAATGCACCTTACAAAGGTGTGAAAGCCTTCATGCAAAATTGCAAAGAGATCTCATGGCTTTGTCTCTACCTGCTGAGAGTAGACAAAGCCTTGAAATAGTTACACATTCATTGGGTGAAATGGTAAATGTGTACAGAAATTTGGGGCCAATGACTGATTCGTTTGTAGAACTGATGAGAAAGAGAAAAGAAACAGTGATAGGTCCCGATAAATGGCAGGACATAAAACAAAAAGTTACAAGAGTAGAGGCCAAGTCAATGTTTAATTATAAGGAAGGGCCAAAAAGAAAAATGTTGAAGGTGCAATATTTCAAGCACCCAGAAAAAGCTAGTTATTTGTATGATCGACATCTTGCGGCCTTTGGAAGGCTTCCATGGAATGATGAGGTTCCTGTTTATTTTGCACAAATGTTTTATGCAGAATTTTTTTTGGGTATGAAACCCGACTACAATGACCTTCCTTCAGAATTTTTTGGCCCGGGGAGAGGTTGATTATATCAACGTAAGGGCGCTAAGCGAGATGTGGAGTTTCCTCGCCCTGAGCCGCCATTGGTGAGTCGACCATTACGAGTCGAAACTCTGCGATCAGAGATGGATGCGACTTCTCAAATAAGTCGAGAAGCAAGAGATGTTATGATCGACAATGTTCATAGCGGATTGAGTGGAGTCAATCTTTGTTTAAATCGACAAAGAGCACGTGAAAATGCACGTGCCAATTTTTTTTATCGTACAAATGAGGAGATTTACAACATGAATGTTGAAGATCTCCGAACATATGCAATAAATTGTCGCAATGGTCTGCAAGACCTAATTTTTCATGAGGAAGAGGGCACCGGAACGGTCTGTGTTAGTGACCTTAGGGTTTGAAATTATTTTTACATATACATGTGTACAATTTGTAATAAATATATGTGTATGTACATGTATACATCTATTTGTATGTGTACATTAATCTAACAAATGTGCATTATATACAAAATACCCATTTGCAGCCTCAGCTCGCTTGATAAAATTTTAAGACATGAGTGACCTCCGCTTCAAATTGATATCTTTCTGATTTACTGTGATATGTTGGCATATGTTAGTGTTTTTATGACTTAAAATAAATAATTGTTGCCACAATACACAGTTACACACACACACACACACACACATATATATATATAATTTGATAAACATTTTTAATGAGAAATTTATCTGTGTGATGTTGTTGGGATGTAAGTAAAGACTGATTCTCCAGAGATGTACTGCCTACTCAGTTTGTATTATTTTTACATGGGACAATTTTCAAAAGTTTAAAAATTTATGTTTAGAATATATACATATATATATATATATATATATATATATATATATATATATATATATATATATATATATATATCTTGAGTTATTTTAAATTTTTTGAATTTAGGTTCCTATAGAAGATTTCTTTAATCCACGGACTCTAGCGACGGAGATAGGAACATCCACACCATTTCAACCATTTGAACAAGTTGTCTAACCTTTTTTTTAATATTATTGAAAATAAGTTTATATATACACGTGTATTTTCATTTGATATATATATATATATATATATATATATATATATATATATATATATATATATATATATATATATATATATATATATATATATATATATATATATATATATATATATATATATATATATATATATATATTTATTTATTTATTTATATTTAATTGTACATGTATATTGTACAGTTTACCACTGCAGATGTTCCTATGGGAGAACCTGTTCATCAAATGGAGAAGGAACCTTACGAGGTATTGCATGATTTTTTTGTTATATTTTGTTTTTTACATGAAGTTATAGATATATATATATATTCTCATTCATTTTTAAAACTTCAAATTTTAATGTTCAAGTACATGTGCATTGTGTATGTAGGTTTCCTATTCACAGGATAGGATGCGGACTGAGACCCTAGTAGGGAAGACGCTAGATCCTCCATTTGATGGACATGATTTACAGTAGATTTGATTTCAAAATTTAGATGGTTTTAAAATTTCTTAAACTTGATACAGTTTGATACTTGTGAGATTTACAATTTTTGGACATATTTTATTACATTGTTATTATATAATTTGTTTTATTTAATTTTTGGATGGTTTTAGTACTTTTGGCATGTGAATGTGAAGTAATGTTGTCATTTGAACTACATTTGGCATGTGATATTTAATGTTAAATGTTTTTGTTGGATAGTTGAATTATAATTGGCATGGCATGTTTCAATCTACATTTTGCATGTGATATTTAATGAACTTTAAATGTTTAATGTTTTAATGTTGCACAATATATAATCAAAAGGGTTTTAAAACTTAAAGTTTTGGATGGTTTCAATCTACAACTTAAAGTTTTGGATGGTTTCAACTTACATTTGCACATGTGGTAAATTGAAATTATGTTACTTGTAACAAGACAATCCCCATTGATTTCATTGTATATGTTGATTTCTGATTTGATATAATTGCATGTATGATGGTACATTACTTCTAAAGTCATTCGATTAATAGTGTTCATTGATTTCAGTGTAAGCGCAAAAAATTATTGACAATGTAGAACTATTTTTGTGTTATAATAATTAAACCTAATAATATTGGAGAGCAAGAGAGACTTGAGGTATGGTGTTTACTACAAGAGTTCGAGCTAAATATTTAAATGGTTTATGATTTATGATTTTTACTTTCTTTTTAATATAATCGATACGGAAAGATGACAAAACTAATAAGGGTGAAAATAAGAATAGAAGAAGAGAATAGTTCAAGATTGATCACAATAAATGCTATTGTACTGATTACATTCTAATTATTCACATTCTATCATTCAATATTATTAATATCAATGTCACTTTGCATTCAAAAATTTTATTTGATCATTTTCCATTATTAAAGTTATTCTACAATATTTATCATCTCAACAAATTGAGGTAACTAAGAAAATTTTAAATTAAAATGACTTGATAAATCTCAAACATATTTAGCATATTTAAAATGGTTATATTAATATTAGATGTATTTACATATTATTGATAAAATTAATCATATGTTCTCATATTATCGATAGTTTTTCCTTGGTTGCACACTACTGAAACCAACTTAGATCCATCTTAACTACGGATCTATCAAGCGCCGAGAGGGATCAAATCTCTCGAGGTGCAAACCTTTCCTCAAGTTTTGCACTCAAAAAAGAGGTTTGCATCTCTAGATATTTGATCCCTCTCGGCGCTTGATAGATCCATAGTTATGATGGATCTAGGAAAATAACTTTCTAAAAATAAGTAAGGGAAAAGAAGCATAGGGAACAATTAGGAGTAGATTTAGGGCATAGGGAACAATTAGGAGTAAATTTAGGAACATGTGATAGTTGAGGTAAGAAGAGTACCTTGGAATTTCTTGGGTGAAAAACCAAGTAGGTCACCAACTTTGGTCTAGTGCATTGGAATTCATTAAATAATTGGTCATTGGAGCTGCTTCAAGCTAGGAGTGAGCATCGTCACCAACCTACATTGAATATTTTACACTCCCTAGGGTGAATGATACTTTAAATTTATTGACAGTCCAAGACTTTCGAATTTTTCCGAATGCCAAATGATCTTACAAAGCTAGTATTTATAATATCCTAGTAGGTCATTCGGTGACAACTTTTACCCGAAACTTGAAACAAAGAGAATCTATCCTTGGCTAGGACATCATGTAAGATGCTTGCCATAAACAGTAAAATTGTACTTAAAAGCTGAGATTCGGGCAAGTGGGGACAACCACTTGTTATCTCGTCCCTTGGAGGCTAGGCCATATGGGGACCGAATCTGACCTTACAAAATAAAGTGAAATAATTTGTACCATACGGTCGGAAAACATATACAAGAAAAATTAATATACAAGAACAATTAATTTCATTCTAGAATATATATATATATATCCAATACATATAACATTTTTCATCAATGCACATGTATAGAAAAACTACTTTGTTGATACTAGAGCACGTGCTTGTACCCAAACAATTTGTAACATGTGCAAACCACAAATAACATAAGCAGCTCAATTTTTAGTTGAGTACTAGAAGTTCTAAGACATATTTAATCCAAAGATAATAAATTGTTGGACACTTCACTCAAAAATATTCTAATGGAATTCCATCCTCAATAATCCGTTCATGATCGGATTTTGACATTTTCCATTTCTTAATTTTCGATTTTTTCTTTGATTGAACTTATATCAACTTTATGCGTGCTGCACACACCAAGTGACTATATTGACAACTTATGGAATCAGGTTCATAGTCTTCGAAGTAAACAAAGTCTCCACTTTGACGAGTTTGTTTGAAAAAATAACCTTTCAGTATAATAGACCCTTTGTCATACTGAAATCCGTGATCATTATAGTCTTGTAATAATTTCATTTTTTGTTCAATGCAACGCATCAAATAATACTTCACATTTTCATCGTTGTCAATAGGTGCAATTACAACAAAAACATCTCCTGCACAATAAAATAAATTTAACATTTAATTATGCATATTTAAATTTATTTGTAAATCTTTAAATCATTAAAAAGTAATTCAAATGTTACCTTCTCTAACAAGATCAGAAACTCGATCACCATCGGATGATATTGTAGTTTCTTCTGATTCCATTTCTTCAAGCATTGCAACAGACATTTTTCCCTTTGTATTTAGCTCTGTATGTTTCCAATCGTTCACATACATTTTGTTTTCACAGACGTCATTGGATTTTGTGTTGTCTATGCAAACATCACAAAAAAAAGAATATTTTCTTTTATCCAATGCAAACACATTTGTGGACAACTTTGTTTGAATTGAATGCAATTTTCGAGTCCCTTTTATTGTTTCAACGTCATTTCCAATTGATCTATCTATGTCTCCAATTCCAATATGCCAGAAAAACCTTTATATGGAAAATTAGAAAAATAATTTGTAAATATGATATCAAAATACAATTAAAAATAATCATTGCATGATAAATGTACAATGTTTAAAATTAGATTTCCAATATAAATTAAATTGAATGTACCTTCGCACTTCTCTTGATGGGTTTCTCTCATGGCTTAGAGCAGCGATGCACCGTTGAACAACTTCTTCAGCGTTCACAATTCGGTTTGCAGATTGGTTCATTTGATATCTTCGAAGTACTCGTTTTATGCATGCTCCTACACCGTCATGTTCTCCTTTTCCATGGCCAGTCTCAAAGAAATTCCAACAATGTTTAATGCAAGTTTTCTTATGAAGACAACACAACCAAAAGAATGATTGTGCAGATTTGAATTGACCTGCGCATCCGTCTGACCATATCCAATGTTCATTGAATGTTATTCCACGATTTTTCAATGAATCATAAATTTTTCCAAAACAATGTTGTACAAAACATGTATCATGTGTACGATCGTCACTGATATAAAAGTGATATTCTTTAATGATATGTGGATTTTCACTCGTGCTTTCTATATGATCGACATTTTGTTCAGCATGTCTATATAGAATATGGACGAGCATGGAGACTTGGTCAGAGTGATAGTATTCACTCTGAATTTCTTTTTATGGAACAAATGTGTAGTTTTCTGCAAAATCAATCACTGACAAAATGGTCCCTGGTGGAAAAACTTCACGAGATTTTTTGAATTGCAAGTCTTGCCATCAAGCTCTATGGGAATGCTTGGTGTATTTGTAAATTTCTGCCTCAAACTTTCTCAAAAATTCTATCAGAAAAATTTCGTCTTCTCGTAATTCGATTCTTTTAACACTATTTTCACCTTGAATCGATGTACCGATATATTCATATCTCTTCCATTTCACTTTCATGTTGGACAATTATTGATCATTTATATCAATATGATATTTGTTTTGAAATTTAGTCAAATTTCCACAATCATCGCATTTTTTACCACCAACACATTTCTTTTTGTAAAATAGTTCATCGCTTTCTCTTTCACATAGAATTTGAGATATGAAATCATCGATAGTGGAAGGAGGAGGTGAATCCTTCCATAATGTTCTACCGAAATCAAGGAATGTGTCATAATATAACTCAAATTCCACATGATAACGACAACAACAAGTGTCGCGTACGATGATAGGTTTTACATACCATGGTTTTTGTTGAACAAAAGCACTGAGTGAAACATGAATTTGACGATTCTCTTTTTTGAACTTGTTGAATAACTCTATCTGAGTGGTTTCCAAGAGATGTTTTTCATGTTCTTCGTACTGATTTCGTGCTATTCTTCTTCACATCACATGTCTTGTAGTTGGTGAAACACGCGAATTGTTCTTCCAATATTCATATATTATTTTTTTAACATTTTCTCCAAGTCTATCTTTGTATGGTTGCCTACAAATAGCTCTCCAACAAGCGAGTTCATCATTTACATCTATTTGGAGTTGAAATTTTCGATGTTTGTGCAGATTTTTTCGCGAGGTTCCCAGTGCTCGTGCCATAGATGTTATCAAATGATTCTCTTGAGTACTTGGTGAAACCATTTCCATCTGTATTCCTCTACGTACATTTGAAACATCTTTATCTCTAGATCTCTTAATTGACTTTATAGCACTACTCATATTTTTTATCACCTCTTCCTTCATTTTTTTATCTTTGGTTGATTTTCAAATACCCAATAGTGTCGTCGCTTCTTTTAATTTCCTTGATGATAGGAGACCTTTCAACATTTGAGCCTGAACTGTCACTCGCTCATTTAAGAAATACTTTTAAAAAATGCGGTTGACACGATATCATATAACATGGTCAGGTTTTTTATCTCCATATGTGTGAGTGTCAACATTTTCTAACATCTCATTATCGATAGTGATTTCATCTGTACATATTCGAAAAAATAGTACATATTCAATAAATCACTAAATTAATAAATATGTCAATAAATATTAGGAAATTTTTAAATATATCAATAGATCATAATATTTACATTTACATACCCGATTCAATTTCTGCTTGAGGTTGATTTTCTTCTTCAATATTTTGAGGAGTATCTCTGTTTGTTTACATTAAACAAAATATTTTTCAAACTAGTTCATCAAATAAAAAATAAGCTTCACATTTTACATTAGGAAAATTTTAAATATATCAATAGATCATAATATTTACATTTACATACCTGGTTCAATTTCTACTTGAGGTTGATTTTCTTCTTCAATATTTTGAGGAGTATCTCTGTCTGTTTACATTAAACAAAATATTTTTCAAACTAGTTCATCAAATAAAATTTAAGCTTCACATTTTACATTGGGAAAATTTTAAAAATATATCAATAGATCATAATATTTACATTTACATACCTGCTTCAATTTCTGCTTGAGGTTGATTTTCCTCTTCAATATTTGAGAGGGCTTCTAACTTTCTTTTGCGAGATTGTCTCGTCTCTTCTCTACGTTACTCAGGGTCTCTTTTTCGATTATATTTTCTCGCACAAGTTCTTCGATTTCCCATGATAATAGGGTATGAAGTTCAAAAAATTTCCTTCAAAAAATTAGACAATAACTCAATTACAAAAAATATCACAAAATATTTAATTTAAAAAAATTCAGTTTAAATTTTTTGCAAAAAATACATACTCCAATCCAAAACACTTACTTTAAAAAATTCGAGAGAAAAATGTCTTATAAAAATGAAACAAAGCTCAAAAGATTTACTTCAACTCAAAACACGTACATACCTCCAAGAAATGTCTTTTGAATGTATGTCCAAGAATTTTTTTACAATTTTTGCCAATAACATGGTCAGGTTTTTTATCTCCATATGTGTGAGTGTCAACATTTTCTAACATCTCATTATCGATAGTGATTTCATCTGTACATATTCGAAAAAATAGTACATATTCAATAAATCACTAAATTAATAAATATGTCAATAAATATTAGGAAAATTTTAAATATATCGATAGATCATAATATTTACATTTACATACCTGCTTCAATTTCTGCTTGAGGTTGATTTTCTTCTTCAATATTTTGAGGAGTATCTCTGTCTGTTTACATTAAACAAAATATTTTTCAAATTAGTTCATCAAATAAAAATTAAGTTTCACCTTTTACATTAGAAAAATTTTAAATATATCAATAGATCATAATATTTACATTTACATACCTGCTTCAATTTCTGCTTGAGGTTGATTTTCTTCTTCAATATTTTGAGGAGTATCTCTGTCTGTTTACATTAAAAAATATATTTTTCAAACTAGTTCATCAAATAAAAATTAAGCTTCACATTTTACATTGGGAAAATTTTAAAAATATATCAATAGATCATAATATTTACATTTACATATCTGCTTCAATTTCTACTTGAGGTTGATTTTCTTCTTCAATATTTTGAGGAATATCTCTGTTTGTTTACATTAAACAAAATATTTTTCAAACTAGTTCATCAAATAAAAATTAAGCTTAACATTTTACATTAGGAAAATTTTAAATATATATCAATAGATCATAATATTTACATTTACATACCTGCTTCAATTTCTTCTTGAGGTTGATTTTCCTCTTCAATATTTTAGAGGGCTTCTAACTTTCTTTTGCGAGATTGTCTAGTCTCTTCTCTACGTGCCTCAGGGTCTCTTTTTCGATCATATTTTCTCGCACAAGTTTTTCGATTTCCCAGATAATAGGGTATGAAGTTCAAAAAATTAGACAATAACTCAATTACAAAAAATATCACAAAAGATTTAATAAAAAAAAATTCAGTGTAAATCTTTTGCAAAAAATACATATTCCAATCCAAAACACTTACTTTAAAAAATTCGAGAGAAAAATGTCTTATGAAAATGAAACGAAGCTCAAAAGATTTACTTCAACTCAAAACACGTACATACCTCCAAGAATTTTTTTTTGAATGTATGTCCAAGAAATTTTTTACAATTTTTGCCAAAATCACGCTGCCTCTAAGAAATGTCTTCCAAAAAAATTCTTTAAACCCAAAATTGTAAAATCAACCAAGAAATGCTCTTAAACCCAAAATTTGAAGAAATTTTTTTGAACCCAAACCAAGATCTTTGTAAAATGAGAAGAAGTGTGCGAAATGTGCGAAAATTGTGAATCATTTCACGGAAATTTATATTGACGTGAAATGTGTTTTAGTAGGGGGCTCCGCAAAACTTTTCGGCCAACGGAGATTTATACAATAGTTTGGCTGAAATTTTGATCAAAAGTTTGGCCGAACTATTAAGACGTTAGATTTAACGAGCCTTTGGTGGAAAACATAGTTCGGCCGAACTTGGACTAAAAGTTCGGCCGAACCAACGCGTCACTAATGATGCAAAAACTAGGCTCTGAAAACGGTTCAACAAATTTGGACTGATTAAACTCCATGAAAGGTTGTTAATTAACTGTCGGAACCAAGACAAGCATTTTTAGAATTGAATCTACTTTCAGGAAATATAAATTTTATGGCATTTCATAAACGTTTATTAATTTTAATAATTTTTCTAATAAAATGGGTGCAAACAATTTCTGAGGGTCATTGTGATTCAGTGAAATAAAAATTTTGTATCTCCCAAAATACATTGTAAAAAAAATTGAAAAAATTATGGGGCAATACATTGGTCTGTCGTCTCTAATGGGTAGCTTTTAGATTTTTAGTTTATAACTTATATGTTAAGAAATTTCTTGCGACGCGAAACATATCCAAAATACACAGTTTTTTGTATTGGACTAGTTCAAAAAATTCTAGTAATTATGATATGCATCCATTGGCTTTGTAAATATGACGAAAACAAAGTAGACTCTGTCTAGATTTTTGTAACACATTTTTTTTTCAAAAAACACAAATTTTCATTGAATACAACATTGTGTCATAACATGACTTCTTATGAATCCTTTGATTGTTAAGAAACACACACTCAAAGAAATGCTAAGTTGACATATGAAATCTACATAAAAAAAATTCAAAAAATAAGTAATAGAAAGCTAACCAAATTTCTCACAATTTTTATTTTATCGCAAAATGAAATTCTACACAGAAAAATTGTTATAGTTTGCCAAAAGTTGAAGAACCGAAAAAAATGAATTTTTTTCTCAAAAAAGGGCAAAAAGTGTAACCTAGCTTCACATTTTCACTCTGGAAATAATAGATTTATTGGATATCTTACCATGGAGTAATCAAGCCATTAAATAAGAAAAACCATGGTTACCCAAACCTTGATACCATAAACCGCCAAAAGTAAACACATTAATTACTATACAAAAATGACTCTATGTTTGAGTTTTATTTATCCTAATATAGTTAAGCCTTGTTTGACTAGCTTGGATAGGTTTGGTAAAAGTAATAATAGATATATTGGCTAGTTTTTACCAATGTGGGTTTTCCATGAGAAAATTATGTGTGCGTGATTAACATATATGTTGATGTTGCTATGTTATTGTTTGTTGGCTTGATGGGGCCTAGACCCAGTTTCAAATGTGGTTGCACGAACCAACAAAACCCACTATTACCGGCCCTTTCGGTAATGATATGCTTAAGGAGAGAGAATTATAACCCGAGGCAATATAGGGGGATGCTAAAACCAAGTTTATGCATCCAGAGGGACAATGGAATGTGGCTTTAGGGATTTTATTCCTTGAAATATATTTGCAGATAGATCTATTAATTATACAAGCGTTGTTCAACTCATACGTTGAACTTACTACTAGACTATGTGATCTTACTTAATCGTGCATAAAATAACGTAAATAATCACAAACTAGAATTCGTTTTGTGATTGTAGATCAAAACCATTACTTAGCACATATAAGAATTAAAAACAGCGAAGAAAAACACATCAACAGAAACTCAGATCTATCTTCAAAGGTATTTCATTAAATGCTCATATATTTCTCATACATTCAATTCCAGCCTGCGCACTAAGTTGCAGGGGTCTGCGCACACAACTGCATATTTCCTAAGGTTTTTGCGCACTCAACTATAATTAATTAATTTTTAATTAAGATAAACCAATTTAGTTTGAAAATTAAGGCTGCAAGATCCAAATATGTCATCCACGAAACAAAGCAAAAAAAACTAAAGCATATCAAAATATCCTACAATGCAGAGTAAAAGTATTGGTAATCCTAGTACAATACTTGACACCATCAGGAGGAGTAAGCTACGCCTTATCTCCAAAAATTCTTGAACATTTGGATAGTCCAAGATCAATGTACAACAACTATACAAGCCTTGTCAAACTATTCAAGGCTGGAAATGATGAATCAATAATGAGGGACTGTTAGCCTGGACCCTGCACTAGGACTTTTCCTCCTTAATACACTTCTTCCATTCTCTCTTGTGGATTTTTCCTCTTCTCTTATACAACTGCAAAGACAATAAATATATCATGTCCACCAATTACGTGGTGGTGGTTCATATGGCCCTTAGCTTCTGCAGCATCCTCATGAGTCCTGCACTTTACAAACCCAAAACCCCTTGAGGCTAGTAATTTTTGGGAAGATAAACATCTTTTACTGCTCAAAACTAGTAAGGCCTTACGTCTACTAGAAGCCCATTAGACCACCTGTCTCTCTCCCTCTAATCCTCGTAACGTTTTCTACGAGGAGGGCTCCGGTTTCCCCCCATTTCGCCTTGGAAATATTTGATACGAATTGAATTAAATGTGAGTGTGGCTCTAAACAAATATTCTCATAGATAGCTTTGCTCTCTCGCTTGCTATGGCTATACAGAATGAAACCCCTCTCTTCCTTGGCGTCTAAATTTGCTTTTCAAT
Source organism: Pinus albicaulis (assembly GCA_034641835.2). NCBI lineage: Eukaryota > Viridiplantae > Streptophyta > Pinopsida > Pinales > Pinaceae > Pinus > Pinus albicaulis. Next base: position 19,842 of record JAXQQM020070856.1, read on the forward strand.
TTCTTTTTCCCTCTACCTTTAAATACGATCATGTGATAGACTTTCTTTTGTTTCTTTCCATTCCCCTGGCTTTATCATAATCACCATCGGCTACTACAAAATATATGTATGGAAAGTGATATATCAATTATCATAATAATTTTATTCATAATTTATAATGGTTTATATTATTCTTTTTTTCTTTTCTATGTAATTGGTATTTGTGATTTTGTGTATTTATTAGGTGTTACGGTATCATTTAAATCCTCATTGTTTGATTACAATATTTATTTTGATCATGATGTAATAGGAAAAACATCGAACAAATATGTTTTTTGCGAAAAGGTTAGGAAATGTTTTTTCCTTAGAAAATGTAAACTTGATCTAGAATTCTTCTATTTCTCTTGTTAAAAAAAATTCACTTCATCTAGAATTTTGGTCTGTCATGGTTAGATAGTTGATTTTTTAGATAAACTTTGTCTATCTTGTTTTACCTTTTCTATCTTCTAAAACAATAACAAACTTGAAGTATATGAGTGGGCCTAATGGTTAAGAGTATGTGTTTCCTCATAAGAGGTCACAATTTCAAACCGAGAGGGAGGTATAGTATCTATGCCTTTATAGACTTAGCATTTAAATCGCTATGCGAAGGTGGGTCCCTTGTCCCACAAAAAAGAGGGTCCCATATCGTTGCGCGGAGGTGGGTCCCTTGTCCCACAAACAAGAGGGTCTCATACACCAATTTGGTGTGACCTTAAAATTGGATAATAATAATAATTATTATTATGTTTAGTTATATACAAATATGATTAAAGAAATGTAATGAATGTTGCATATTGATTTCTAGATAAGGAACATACTTTTCCATAAATATTCCAAAAACAATTCCATGAATCATTCATAAAGAGTTGCCCATGAAGCCCAATTATAATTTCCTTATGAAACTTTAAATAATTCAATAAGGAAGACAATTAGTTATGTTTTTATAGAATTATAGACATACTTTTCCTATTTGTGGTTCATTTTCAATGATATAAATCATGTACTCACATTTTATTCTTCATTTATCGATGTTATCAAAGGAATGGTATTGATAAACCCATTTAATTCCAGGTTCTCTTTGATTTTATGAGAAAAACATAAATATTCAAGGTCACTTGATTTTTTCCTATCATTTACCATTTAGGAAATATTTATAGAAACTTGGAAAAGTCTAGGTAGAAGGTCAACAAAAGTATGATTCTTTCCTTTAATTTATTTAAAATTATATAAAAAATTCTCAACAAAATGTTCCACGTTATCAACGTTCTTTCACATGTCTTTACTATTCTTAGAAGTGAGATATGTGTATAAATTATACAAAAAATATGTATACCAATGGATGCAATCCGATCATGCAATATGCTGAAACAAAACGCTGAATTCTTCTACAAATCAATTGCAGAAAATAAACATGGTCACACAATCACACCAAGTAAAAGAAAGAATCCAATCAATCCACAAAACATATATATTTCCTAGGGAAATCTTGCTACTCAAAACCCCTCTATATTCTATTGTATATTCAACCAAGGAATCATGAAACAATACAATGCACTCTTCTCACAAGAGTCTCAAGGTAGACTCCCAATTAACCTGCCCTTTACTAATCGACTGACAAAGTCAACCAACACTTAGCCAATTTCCTGCATCTTCTCAGCCTGCCTTGCTTGTGCAATTTCTATAGAATTAAATCCCTATTATTTAGGAATTTCATCCTTCCAAAACTACGTAATGCTCATGGGAAATCCTATGGCTGTGTAATTGCACACCTACAATTTTTTAATAATAAAATTGATAGTTAGCATCCCTTTAACCTCTGTCTCAACTGGGTCTTCATCAGAACTGACATGCATGTAGCTATTAATAGTAAATCATTAGTTACTTGACAGATCATTGCATGTGAATTAGATTTGATTTAATTCACTTGACCTCTCACTAGTGCAATAATCAGTTGCAACTAGTTAAACAGACTTTAACTCAATTAATTGAGTTAACTGATTTCTCATGCATTAAACTAATACACTAACTGCAACTTGGACTCTAAAACAAATAGAATAACTCTACATGCCTCACCAACCACCCTCAACTCGAATTTCATAAGCTGACTAAGTCTATCACACTCAGTTAACTATTACAAGTGATTATGAGATAAGATTACAAAATATTTTCCAATTTAATTAAGGGAAAATTAAAATGGACACACATTTCTTGTTAACTTTTCAACACTCCCTCTCAACAAAAAATGGATTATCAGCTACCCTGATCTTGTCTCTGTGGTATTCAAATTTTCTCTTGGTGAGCACCTTCATTAGAATATATGCATCCTAATCCTCTGTGGGAATGTATTGAAGTAACTTAATGCATCTCTGAACACAATCTCTTAGATGGTGGTACCATATTCAATATGCTTGGATCTGTCATGGAATATTGGATTAACCGAGAGTTTTATGAAACTCTGGTTATCACAATGTATCACCGTCAGATACATCTGATGACCAAACAAACCAATAAGTATCTTCCTCATCCACATGGCCTCACATGCCACCTAACTGGCTGTCATGTACTCTGCCTCTGCTGAATTGAGTGAAACTTATCTCTACTTCCTTTTGTACCAAGAAATTGTTGTCAATCCTATGATGAAGATCCATTCTGATGTTCTCTTTTTTTCTGATGGAATACCTAGCCAATCTGCATCGGTGAAGCCTTGAAGCTTCACTCCCTCTGTCCGTCTATACCATAATCCATACTCTGTAGTGCCCCTGACATATCTCAAGACATGCATCCCTGCCTTCCAAAAGAGCTTGATCGGCTTAGCCATAGCTTGACTAAGTTAGTTAACTACATAGCATATGTTTGGTCATGTGTTCACCAAGTACATGAGTGAACCCACAAGTTGCCTGTAAACAATAGTGTCCACTACCTCACCTGAAGTAGCATCCTCATTCCTCCAGTTTCCTACAAGAGGAGTCTCCATGGGTTTACAACTCTCCATGTGGAACTTCCTTGGAATCTCTTTGGCATACTTGCCTTGAGAAAAAAATAGATCCCCATCCCAATGCCATATCTCCAAATGAAGGAAATAGTGAAAGATTCCGATGTCCTTCATCTCAAACTCTCTTGCAAGATCCTCTTTGCAAGAAGTTATGAGTTACTCATCACCTGTCAGAATAAGATCATCAACATAAAGTACGATAATCAAATGCTTACCATCAACCAAAATCTGGTATAGGTTCTCATTTGCTTCAGTCTTCATGAAGCCCAACCCGGTGAAATAGCTGTCAATACTAGTGTACCAAGCACGAGGTGCTTGCTTCAGCCCATACAATGATCTCTTGAGTTTGCACACATGCGGCTCACTGTCAAAGGTCTCAAAACCTTCTGCCTTCTCAATGTACACTTCTTCCTTAATAACTCCATTGAGAAATGTAGTCTTCACATCCATCTGATGTATCTATCAACCCATCTACACTGAGAGAGCAAGGATAGATCTAATCAATGAGTACCTTGCAACTGGTGCAAAAGTCTCCTCATAGTCAATCCCCTCAACCTATGAGAATCCCCAGGCTACAAATCTAGCCTTGTAATTCTCCACACTCCCATTTGTTGCCTACTTCACCTTATAGATCCATCTAAATCTAACCACTAACTTCTCGACTGGTCTTGGGACAACTTCCCATGCATTGTTCCTGATGATGGAGTCATACTCCTCAAACAGGGCATCAACCCAAGTTGGTTGTTGCACTACTTCTTCAAAAGAGGATGGTTATGTCACAATACACTTGCTCATAAGAGCCATGTATCCAGTAAATTGGTCTGGTGTCTGTCTCTATCTGCGCAGTGATGTAGGTACTCCTACATGTTCTGCCACATCAAGTCTCAATCTGTCAGCTTCTGTGGTGTGCCTCCTACCATGTCTGGTGGAGGACTCTACATTAGTGGTTTCTTCCACTCCATGATCCTTTGCATTTGGCTTCTCCACATATTGAGGTTCATCCTTTGGAACCAAGAGTTCCTCATCTTCATGCAAATCAAGCTCCCTCTCAAGGGACAATCACATGGCTTTATCCTCATCAAATTTTACATCTCGTCTGACAACTGTCATCCTACTGTTCAAAAAATACACCTGATAGTTGTGGGGAGTATCAGTGTACCCCACAAATATCCCAATCTATGTTTTTGGTTCTAGATTCTTTCTGGAATCTTTGGTCACATGGAAATAGACAGATGAACAAAAAATTTTAAAATATGAAACATCAAGTTTCTTACCAGAAAAAGCCTCCTATGGTGTACTCATGCCAAGTATCCGATGAGGAATACGGTTCTGCACAAATACCATTGTGTTGCATGCCTCTACCCACAGATGCAACGATAGGCCCTGATCATGTAACATCACTCGTGTTGCACCCACAATTGTTTTGTTCTTTCTTTCTGCAACCCCATTATGTTGTGGGTTATGAAGTGTAATCAAATATCTCCAAATTCCTTCTTTGGCACAAAATTTCTTGAATTAATTGGAGATTTACTCACCACCATTGTTTCTCCTTAGAGCCTTTACATGATTTCATGTATCTTTCTCAACCAGTGCTTTGAACTCACAAAATTTTGAGAATGTCTTATCTTTCTTCTGCATGAAGTAGATCCAACGCTTTCTAGAAAAATCATCAACAAAAATCACATAATACTTGTGCTTTGTTGTAGAAGCTATAGAGAATGGTCCACTCACATTTTAGTGAACTCTCTCAAGTATTTTCGCCACTCAATTCTCCTTCTCGTGAAAAGTGGCCTTTGTATTCTTCCCCATGGTACATCCCTTGCATGTGTCTATATGTGCAAGAGTACCCTTCATAATTCCCATAGAAATTTGTTGCATGATCTAATTCAAAGCACCGTGGTGTAGATGGCCAAATATCCTGTGTCATAACTCACCCTCATCCAGACTCACCACTCTGTCTCCTTTACCCATCAAAGTTGTGCAACCATCTACATCAAGTTTTTAGAGGTTCTTCACACGAACCCCAATATTCTTAACTTATACTGTGGCTTTGTGATGAAGGAATGCTTTCCCTTCACTGAAAAACCACATCATATCCTCTATCCTCAAACATAGTAATTGAAACTAAATTCTTTTTCAAGCCTGGTGCATGCATGAAATATTTTAATAAGAAAGGTTTACCTGACTGTCTCTTGTTGGCTTGAGGGGTCCTGACCTAGGTTCAATGTGAAAGGTTTTCCAACAAAACCCTATACAATTGATGACTAAATTCCATTTTCCCCCACCATTTCTGGCGAGTACCTATTTATTTTTACACAAGCTTGAAGAGGATATGATATGCTTGTCATATAAGTTTGTCCTTCGGCCAAATGCAACCTAGTACATTTTACGAGCCCTAGGAAGGAGAAAATCGAGTAGCGTCATTACGATGGAGTCTGATGTAATCAGTTTTTAATGAGTCTAACAAAGGAAGAACTCGGTGTCTTTTCATGTTTAGAGAGTTTGAAAATAAATCAGAAAAGAAAACTCCAACAAGTCCCTTTTTGTGAATAGTCCCTCGGATTCGAAATTGTAGAAAACAATATTTGAGAGAACCTCTTAGTCGCGATCGGCTAAATTATTCCTTTTTCATAAATAATCTATCCTATTTTGAAAAAGGGGTAAACACATACTAGGTAGATATTGATTCGCAGAAAATTTAACGAGCTTAACACGAAAAGCGACTCGACAATATTTTCAGTTTTAGAGAGTCAGAAAAGAGCTAAAAGGTGACTCCACCTGGAGGAAAAAGTGGTATTAAGAGTAGCTACTGGTTCTGGTGATGGTGGAACTTCCCAGAACAAATAAAGGTCAAGAGGCTGGCTAACAAAACCACTAATTGCAGCGGTTCCTCAGGATTGGGTAAAACAACCAAGTGAAGGCATATGATCAGCCAAGCAGATAGTGACAGTGGAATGAGGAAACCAAGGCTCATATGGAAAAAAAGCCTGATAAAATGGCAATCACGAGAGGTAAAATGGGAATGGTTTCATTTTTACACAGGCTTGAAATCAGAAAACTCTACTTGAAGTTGGTTTCATTTTTACACAAGCCTGAAACAAAGATAAACTATGCTTGAAATCGGTTTCATTTTTACATAAGCTTGAAATGGAAACAAACTATGCTTGAAAAAGTAAGCATTCCCCCAACATGGTGACTCAATTTGAGGTACATGCCCCCCAAGCTTCAGTCCATATGAAAGGCAGATGGAGTGAAGGTTCAAATTATGAGATCAAGAGAAAGACTCGACTGGGATTTTACGAGATCTTATCAAAGACTTGAATTGAACGAGAACGTGTTTCATTTTTTTAATGAGGTTGAAACATTAAAAGAACTATCCTCATTAAAACTTATTTCATTTTTTAAGGAGCTTGACACAGGAAAACGAACTATGCTCCAAAAGTCTTGTTTCATTTTTTAAGGAGCTTGACACAAGAAAAATGAATGATGCTCCAAAAACCTTGTTTCATTTTTTAAGGAGCTTGAAAAAAGAAAACGAACTATGCTCTGATAACATTTCATCATGATGAATAAGAATTTATGGCTTCCAAGAGTTCCACACCGGATGGGAGAACAACATCTTTGGAATCAAGACCCAATGCCCCCAAAACCTGATGCACAACGACACTATCACTGAATGCCGACACGGGACAGGTAGCCACATAATTAACTTACAGCAGGGAAGATACAACTGGTGGATAAAGACCCAGAAGGGATGATGGTGGACCAGATGTCATGTTAGGACCAAAGAATGAAAGCTGATCAATGGTCATGCTCCAACCTTGGTGTGGAAAAAACATCACATGAAAGAGGGAGGAGACAAGTGCTCCCATGGCATAAGTATAATCGTGGCCCATGAGTAAATTAAAGTCCAACGGGCCAGGAACAACCATCACGTCCATATGGACAGTTTTTCCTCCCAAAGTAACATGAAATTTTGGAAGGATCCCTAACGGTTGACTAGTTCCTCTGTTAAATGCCAACAGATTCTGGGTAACAGGCACAAGCGAAGGCAAACCAAAAGCTTGCTAAGAAGTTTAAGACATAATACTAACAGATGCACCTTCATCTATAACAGTGCTAGGTACGACCAGACCAAAGGTTTGTACCGTTATCTCAAAAGGCACATAAGACGGAAGGCGGTATCCTGCAAATCGACTCCAATCAAAGGAAGCGACCAAACTACTCAGAGGGGCTACCATCGAACCGAGATGGTCTTCCCCTAGTGTTACGGGAAACAGAACATCCTCTGCCACCTCCATCATGGAGGAAAACGGAATATCCTCCAGGACCTCCATCATGGGAGGTGGAGGAATATATTCCTGAGATATAGGGACAGGAGAATCTTTCTCCAAGTCCGAGGAATCTAAAGAAACAAGAAGAACCTGAGGGATGTGAGATCCACTCTCAACGGAAAAGACCTGGTGCACCACAAACGAGGCCAACTCAACCGATCCCATGAACAATGGTTGGTCAGGGATGGATTCACGATGGTGAATTTTCGGGGGAGCGGGATCAAGCAAGGATGACTCTTGACTGATCATTGAATCAATTGGTGAAGGACTCAAAGAAAGCTGTTTGTAACCAGCTGGAAGGCACGGTGCAGAAACATTCGAGTTGTCCAAAAATCTCTTGGCTTCATCCATATATGGACAAAGGTGAATGGCATGATTCCCTTCACACAACTTACAGGGATTGGTGAGCTTACCCTGAATTTTAGGATCTTTACCACCACTAGCTGAAGACGTGCCCCCAACTTGACTCCCGAAAGCCAAAGGAAACAACAGACGACCATTGGACCATACTTCAAGCACCTTGGGAATGCCAGGACAATCTCTAAGAAGATGTTCACCTTTGCACAACATGCAAGGGAATCTGACTTTCCGTGGAAGGTTGGATGGTTTATCGATGGATGGTTTCTTAGGCGCAATACCTGTAGAGCTAGCCTCTCCTTTATTTGACTTCTTCTTCTTCTTCTTAGCCACCTGGTTACTAGAATCCAGACTTTCACCAGGCGAAGTAGAAGAGGAGGATGAAGAAACAGGCGAAGAAGGGGAGGGGTCCACTTTAGAATCAACATGATTTTGTTTAGGTGGAGGAGATAGTTGAACAGAGATCGAGGCATTTAGGACCACCAAGGTCGAAAATAACCAAACAGGAAAACCAACAGTTAACCCAGGAAGGGACAATGTTGCCATATAAGGAGCACCAACATTCCCAAAAGCAGGAAAAGGACTAGGATTCCCTTCGGAGGGGATTCATTGGTTGGTAAACATCGGAACTGTTTCCATTGGAAACAACCGTAAAACAAAATTCTAAGGAAAATAACTTTAACCAGGAATATTTCGTGGGCAGTTAATATTTTAAAACACTGAAAAAAAACTCTACTGTTTCATATTTTAAGAGTCAAGAGACAGGCAAAAGATGACTCTATCACTTTTAGGTTGAAACGAGCATGAAAGGACAAGAGCTCGTGATATTTTCACTTTTAAAGAGTAACAAAAGACTAAAATGACTGCTCAGGTAATCTAAGCATGAGGGTATACCAAGTTTCCATGAACTACAATATACACCATGGTGATCAAATGAAAGAGAAATGACCAAGGACTTAACGTACGTGCAGGCAGTCTCCCCGAATGTTGTGTTTAGTGTATCACAGTTACAAGGCGGCAGACTCGGCTTCCTATGGATAAAGGATTGCAACATAATGGGGTCTCCCTTTATATACGTGATGGTACGAAGAGCACAAGTCCGTACTAGTGATGTCTAAAGCCAGATGGCGAGCGATAGCTGCTAGGCTTAAAGACGCCAGAACATGTCTCTACCTTAGAATACTAGATGTTCCATTAATGATTCAATGTTGCCTTAGGTTAAGTCAGTAAATTTTAAAGTTGATCTTCAATTTATGCTTCAATTTCAAGGCCCTATTGAATGTTGAATCTCATAAAACCTCTAAATGCAAACTACATGCCACAAAATATCATTTTGTTCAATGAAGAGCTATCTACGGGAGAGTTGAGAGATTTTCAAATGACAACAAAACGAAGACACAAAAACATCCACTACTGTTTCAAATGCAAGCTAATGAAACTAGAAAACTTCTCTCTAGAGTTATATAACACTAGTAATGTGAAAGAGCTTTCAATTTTCACTAGGCTAATCAAAATGCAAAAGATTTTGTTTTTGTATTTTTCAATACTTTAGAGCAAATGCACTAAATGAATGAAAAACTAATGAAAATACCAATTCGAGAAATGACAGGGAGATAACTGAAACAAACAAGTTCACTCAATACAAACGTACACAATCAAGACTCAAACCGATGATTAAATCCCTCAAAGTGAAGAAGAATCTCGAAAAAGACTCGAAAAAACCATGTAATCTAGGCTTGGAGTAACACAAAGAGAAGTTGAATGAAAGAAAGGAAAATCACTCAATTAATGCAATGATTCAATGGGATTGAAAAAAATGAATACAGAGAAGCAAAAACAAAATTTACCAGGTAAGCAAGGACCCAAAACTCCCACGGGAGGCTCAGCACACTGAAGCACCTATAAGCCCTAGGGATAAAATGAAAAACTGATAGTAGAGGGAAAACAACTGGAGGACAAGGGCCAATCTCAGTGAAAAATGACTCCAAGGTACTCAATCAATCAAAAAAATGACACCACGACCAAAACTCAAGCTCAGAGAGCCCAAAATCAAGAAAACCCTAACACCAAACAGAGTTGGTGCACTTGTTTGGCTGTAATCTGTGCCAAAAAAGCATTGGCGCAGGGGCCTAACTAGAAAAAAGTGCCAGTTGGCGTGAATGTCAAGAGCTAAACCATGCCAATTGAGTTTACTATGGGAAAAATATGAAAAAGGACAAACAGAGACTGGATCTAGTCTTCTGGGGGCTGAACAAGGGTTTAACACCAAGGAAGGTAGACCAGAAAAGAAAATAAATCAATCAAAAGAGCAAAAACACCCAAGAGAGGAAGCACTAACTCCCACTGAATCCCCAATGGAGTCGCCAATTTTTTGTCCATGTAAATCCCCTCTACGGACAGAGGCGATCCCTCTAGCCCTAGGGTGGGTCTAGCAACTACGGGAACATACTAACATCTATCTTCCTAGATTGTACATGAAATTCAGAGCAAGGAATATGTCCTACCTCGTTCTGATGATATGTTGTGGTCTTCCATCAAAGATTCTTGATGTGTTTCTCTTCTCCAGATCGATACATGTTGCTACCAATGTTTGATTACCTGTACAGACATTCAAGACACCACGACAAGCATGAAACCATGAAAAACTTAAAACAATTACAACCTATCTAGCTAATCAAGGAATGCTAGAAATATGATTATAATGTAAATAAGAATGGAAGATAAACATCATATGCATTTTATTATGATAAAGATAAGGGGAGTTTACAAACAAGCCTTGATGTTGAGGCTCTCCTTTGGCAGGTCTCTATCCAAGCATGTTTGCCACACCCTCATGAAAAAAGGTCCAAGATCTCACTATGTTCTCAACACACACAAACATTCACACTCTGCACTATTCTCTCGAAGCTATGATTGCTTCTTCTCTATGCTAACTTTTTCAACTATCTGTTCAACTAGAACATTTTAAACTAGCACATCAATGGAATATGGCTATATTTATAGAGGAGAGGAGGAGGTTGGTATCCCTACAATAGTGGAAGGGAGGTCTTATCCCTTGGGAGGTTTCCCCATAAGGTGGAAACAAGAGGCCAAAAGAGGAAGGTCGTGGTTATTCAGTCGAACCAATCACTATGACTCCTCCAAGAAGTTGTTGTGATCGAAACTTCACCTCTATTTTTCAAAAAAAATTCCATAAACAGATTGGCGCGGGTGCTTAACTGGGACAAAGCACCAACTGGCGTGAGCTCAGTGTTAATTTTCCTCATTGGCGTGAGGGGATAACGAGCTACCATTACCAAGGAAAAAATAGGTGTTTTTAGTGGTCTGCTCAGGAAATGGTCAACAGAAGGATTGTTTTCCTCATGGAAAGGTATGAAATGATGGTATTTGCAAGGCATGACACTTCTAATTAGTCACAGAAATGACCCTCCAATGTGTGAGATGGGGATTGTAGGGACAGTGAGAAACCACTATGTAATAGCGGTACCTCGGCAAGTCTGTCCGGGCAGGGTTTGATCGCACCCTTGTGTGTTGTATGTCAGCAAGTATCTACATAGGTCCACTGACCTCGAAGCCCATCTGGAAACTGGGGTCCCTATGTGCAGGATCACCCTTCTCCAATACTTCTCCTGAGTTAAGAATACTGGTCCTTGCCTAGGTTCTCTGCGCAGTGTTAGTGGCAGTGCTCCTAGCCTGTGTTCAGTGGGAATCTTAGGTTCAATAGTATTCTGACTATCATTTGCATCCTCTTGGCAAGACAGGTTTCGTTCCTTGGTAGAGACGCGATGAAAATTCCCGATGGTCTGAAGACATGGAAGCGCCGAAACCTCGTGCAATCGACCTTGCCAATTTTCTAGCCCCTCATCAGAGTCGGAAAAACATTCACTGTCCTTTTCCCAGCAGAGCATTCCTTCACTCGTGGGGTTAACCCAATCTTCATCCTATGCAGTTAATTTATAAATTTGATCTAATTCCTCCTCCTCATAGGCTGGCTCTGTATACCACGCACCTTCTGCTAGATCTAGTGGTACTATGACACGTGTACCTTTGCTTTCAAACACCATGCTGCACTTCTTGAGATTGATGACACCCCCCATCTCTATTGCCCAGTCCAGTCCAAGGAGCACAGGGTAGGGATCCACATCTTCCACAATTTCTATTACTTCAAAGTCAACTAGGACCCTTACCCCTGCGATGTCAACCATGACTTTTGGTAACCTCCCTAGAGGGATGATTTTTTGTTGATTGGCCATTCGTAGCTGGATGGTGGACCATTCTAATTTATTCTCTCCCATTCGGTGCCATGTCTGTTTTGGTAATACATTCACATCTGACCCAAAATCTAAGATAACCTGCTCCATCTCGTAGTCACCAATCTGCAAAGTCAATTGCATCTCTCTTCCGGTGCACTTCTTATAGTTGTATAGTTTGTGTATATCCTTGGTCTCAGGGATGAAATTGGACCAAACTGCGCAAGTATTCAGTAGTGTCTAGATATTTGCTAAAACCTGTGGATTTCGTAGCAGCTTCAGACATGCCTTTAAAAAGGGCTCAACTCCTTCCTCTATCTGAGGTTGCGTTGGCAGCTACGCGGGGGCTGCCAGTAGTGTTTGTTCTTTGAAAGGCACTCCTTCCTGGGAGGCAAGCTCCTCTTTTGCTCCCTGGGTGACTAGCTCGTTGCGTGTCATGAATTTTTCACAGGGATCCGCCTTTCTTAGCTCGATTTTAACTCTTTGTACATTCTGCGTAAGGGTGGGCTACTTTTCCTGCATCTTGGCTATTAAAATTGGGTATTCCTCTACCTCATGGTCCAGCTGCCTACAATATTTGAACAATGGCCAGATGGGATTTGGGTATTCTCTGGCAAAGTTCCCTATTTCTCCATAGTTATAACAGATTATCTTTCCACATCCTCTCCCTGCGCTTCCTCCTTGACCTCCTTAGCCTTGGGCCGGTGATCCTCCAAAGTGCACAGAAAGTCTCAGTGACACAGGGTCCGATTGTACCTTATATAAGTTCCCAAGATCCATCATTAAGTCATAAGTACGATAGTTCTGCTCATCATGTCCCACTAATTAGCAGAATCGACACCATTGTTGCTTTAGTCTTGGGACATATGCACCTAGCCGAGGGCAATGGTTCATATCATGTAGTCCTGCTACCCGACAATCATCACACCATAGCGCAGGTCTGCTTGAACCTGGTTGTAATAGGATGGGATCCCTACTTGCCCCTGGGCATACCAGACTAGGTCCTCTGGCTTGCATGTAATCCATCAACAGAGGGCACTGATACTTCGTATGGCCAGGCACCTGACATCGTATGCACCAGAGATCTACACAGACGTCCTTTCCTCACTCTTTTCACAAAATCTATATCTCCATATGCATAGCCCCAAGTTGTTCCTGGATTTGTTGTACCCCTGCTAACGTATCCTCTCGGGGGGCAGCCTCTAGTTTCATAGCGACTTCCAAAGCCTTCTCCTACGACTAAAAGGTATGATGACTCATTGGCGTGCATAGGTGAGGTAACAACATAGCGGTGAACCATTCTGTATGCTTTCTATCATCATATTTAGATCCTCCTTCCCTGATTACTTTCTTCAATCGCTAATCAGCCTCCCATACCGACTCAGACACACGTTGTTTGAAGTCCTTCACTTCTGCTACCAGCTGGGAATAATATTTTGGCTTCCTGAACTGGTGCTTCAAAGTGTCCTTGATATCTTGAATAGATGGGCTCCCATTATGGGCAATATACCACATATACCAGTCCAGGGCCCTTTTCTCAAATACAATTGACAGCTGTGCCCTTTTTACCATATCACTCGCTACATTCTGTGCAGTCCATACAGAGTCCACAATGAACCAAAACCGGTCCATATCCTCATCTCCTACCCCATTGAAGGTAGGTAGTTTGAAATGTGCATCCATATCACTGTCTAGGGGAGTGGTGGTATAGGATAATTCTTACCTTTGCACAGCCTAGGTGGCGACGTAGCTGGGGGATCTTGCGCAGTTGTTTCCTGCAACAGATTGTAGGAAGATCACCCTCCATCAAGGTTGGTCTGATAGTATTTACCACTGCACGTCGTGCTCCCTTCTAGATCCGAGGTCATTCTGTTAGTATGACTACACATATTGCTTTTTTCGCACAGTAATTTCTTGATCAGAAATGGTAACGTCCTTATAAATTTGCCTTAAAAACCTTTGAAGAATTTTTGTTTGGCCTCAGAGTATGATACAAACTGATCAATGGCAAATCCCATCACAAATCCTCCCAGCACACTATCCACCCAGTTATCCACCATGCACATGATAGTATTATCAATTTTTTCCAGCTGCTCGAGTTGCTCTAGGGTCCACTGAGTGATTCAATCATCCTTCCAGCATTTCTGGAATTCCACAAGTCTAGCCATCCACTCCTAGAGTTCAATTGCAAAGGTCACAAAGAAAATTTAGTACTTTCAGTAAGGATGTACCTATTTTTCCACCTTTCTGCCGTTAACTTCTCACTGCGATTTTATTTTACTGTGAACTCTTGGATCTATCTTTCAAACTATTATTCGATCTCTTGTCTTTCAGGCTTCTAGTATTTTCTTTCCATTACCCGATTCCTCTCTTAGACTTCTTCTGGTCCCGAAAACGGAACCATTTGTTGGCTTGAGGGGTCCTGACCCAGGTTCGGTGTGCAAGGTTTGCCAACAAACCCCGATACTACTGGCCCTTTCGGCAGTGACCTACTTGTGCAAGTCAAAGTCTCACCCAAAGTAGTATGGGTGGGTGTTGGAACCAGGTTTCCACACACTGAGAAAGGATGGGTAAGGCAAGAAAAGCTACACTAGATATTGTGACTCCCAGATTACCTTGTTTTGCGTAGAGTTAATTAAGTCTCTATTCGCATCCACGTGCACTAGATATATAGTTATAGGCTCGTTATAACATCAAAACAATAGTAAATAAATAGAACATAATAGATCTAGATCCAAGAATGCAGTACATAGATCTTTCGCAGCTTAAAGATAGAAAATGCACAATACAACAACTATCAGTAATTCACACAAAAGTACTAACAAATTCAATTCTCTAGCAATATTTTGCATTCATTCATTCATCAATTCTTCCTTACAATTCCCTTCCCAACCTGTGCACACAGTAGTAGGGTCCACACACAGCTGGACTTAGATATCCACACACATAGCCAGTAGAAGTCCTTTCCCCAAAACCCAAATAGATATCTTAAACCACTATTCGCATCAATAGTTCATCATTTCTTATCCTTTACAATACAAAATGCATCTCTATTTATAACAATCTAGCCTCGACTTTCCTATGGTCCACAACCCATGGTTTTCAGACCCCTAGTTTACCCTTTCACCCATTACAATGCTTTTGGGGCTTTGACCCACCCCAAAACCCCTGCGCTAAACTAAATATAATAAAAATATTCAAAATGGACCAGTTTCACAGCTTGTTAGGAGACCCTGTTCCAACATCTCTAGAAAGTAACTGTACCAATCTCGGTAGTGCTATATCTCCCATCATCACCAATCTCGATGGGCATATGAAGATTTTTCTCCTCCAAGCTACTAAAGAGTGATTTGTCTCCCATCATGTGGAAAGATGCACCACCAAGTACCACACTGATCCCATCGCACTAGAAACCATTCATGTGATGAGTGAGAAGTCCAACTCAAACTGTGAAGCCAAAGCATCACCTGCTGCAGATCCTGAAGCCTTCTTATTATTCTTCTTCTTCTGTGGACAATTAGTGGTATAATGTCCATGCTCGTGACAGTGAAAACATTTCACTTTGGATATGTCATGCTTCTTACCTTATTTTCTGGTCTCATATTTGGAAGAGGATTTATTTCCCTTCCCCTTCTTTGCCTTAGTAGCCAAGGCACAATTTTCCTCATCATTTGTCTTGAATGAGGATCCATCCCTACTATTTCGCATGAATTCTTATTCTACAAAATCAAACCAAATTCGCTCCCAATCTGGTAGCTTAACCCTCCCATTGACATAATCCTGATAACTATTCCAGCTCTTGGGAAGGCCTAGAAGTGCTAGGCTCACCAAGTCATCATCCACTATAGTAATCCCGAAAATTCCATGCTCATCTCGACATTAGATGAACTTGGTCAAGTATTTCAGAATAGTGTCGCCTTTCTCCATTTTGATTTTCCTGAGCTTGTGCTTCAGTGCCAATTTTCTGTGGTCACTAATGTTCTAAAACAGATTTGTCAAGGCCTTCCACATTGCATATGGAGTCACCTTTCCATGGAGACTCGAGACAATGTGATCTCAAACTCCCTCTAATAAGATCCTCCTTGCCTTTGCAACCTTCTTTTTCCAAGCATCAAGAAGAGCAGTGTCTTCTGTTGCGGGCTTGGGTATATCATTATCAATGAATTATTTCAACCCATTGTCCTCTAGAACTGCCCCCATTCTGTCTTTCCATGCAATATAATTAGAACTTCCCTTGAGTGCATATTCCAATCTTAATCCATTGAAAGCCATCTTGATTTGCATGTCACACCAAATAATATTTTTGCAAATTCGAATATTGTTTAGCAAAGACTCAATTTCTTCTCCACTATAGTGATTTCGTGCACTCTAATACCATGTAGAAACTATACAAACAATATGTATACCAATGGATTCAATCCAATCATGCGATATGTTAAAGAAATATACTGAATCCTTCTACAAATTAATTGTGGAAAATAAACACAATCGCATAATCACACCAAGTAAAAGAAAGAAGAAAATCAATCCACAACACATATTTTTCATGGGGAAAGCTTGCTTCTCAAAACCCCTCTATCTTCTATTGTATATTCAACCAAGGAATCATGAAACAATACAATGCACTCTTCTCACAAGAGTCTATTTCACTCTACCAATTGTCTCACATTGATCCAGACAAAATCAACCAATACTTAGCCAATTTCCTACCTCTGCTCAACTTGCCTTTCTTGCGCAATTCCTATAGAATTAAATCCCTATTATTTAGGAATTTTAGCCTTCCAAAACTATGCAATGCTCATGGGAAATCCTATGCGTGTGTAATTGTGCACCGGTAATTTTCTAATAATACAACTGATATTTAACATCCCCTTAACCTCGGTCTCAAATGGGTATTCATCAGAACTAACATGCATGTAGCTATTAATTGTAAATCATCAATTACTTGACAGATCACTACATGTGAATTAAATCTGATTTAATTCACTTGACCTCTCACTAGTGCAACAATCAATTACTACTAGTTAAACTAATTTTAACTCAATTAATTGAGTTAACTGATTTCTCATGCATTAAAATAATATACTAACTGCAACTTGGACTCTAAAACAAATAGAATCACTCTACATGCCTCACCAACTACCCTCAGCTCAAATTTCATGAGCTAAATGAGTATTTCACACTCAGTTAACTATTACAAGTGATTATGAGATAAGATTACAATTTATTATCAAATTTAATTAAGGTAAAATTAAATTAGACACACATTTCTTGTTGACTTTTCAACAATATGTTAGTTTGTCTTCAATTTATTCAAATAGTAATATTCCTGGACCAAATATTCCACTTTATCAATTTGTTATTTTCTATGTCCTTAGTATTTTTATAAGTGAGGTATGTTAGGTTAAACGTCAGAAGCTTTTAAAATGATTAGGGATACTTAATTGTATTATTCTTGGTGGTGAACAATGTGTTAGGTTAAACTTGATTGATGTAAGACACAAAGAGTTAGGCCAATAATGGTGGTTTTTGGGCCCATGGTTTTAGTAGATTGTGGTATTATAGCTAGTGGATTACATATAATGAAGCCTTTAAAAGTATTTGGAATCGTCCGTTGTAAGGTGCCTAGAGGTGATTGGTAAAGCCTCACATCTTAGATAGGTTTGGTCAAGGAAATAATAGATCTATGGGTTGGTTTTTCTATATTTTAGTTTTCCATGATAATTGTGTGTTATTTATGTGTGTATATTACTATATTATTGTTATTAATTATTTTATATAGAATTTTATATTTAAATTTGGTATCACACTAAGTTGATATGCTATATTATAGATTTCAGATTTCTCTGGTGTGAGTTTTGAGTTGCTGAATTCAGAATCTCCATAGTGAGCATTTTTGCATCTGCGTTTCGGGTCTAGAACAAGAGCCATCATCAGGACAAATCCTGCTGAAAAGAGAGGAGGTTAGATATCATAAAAATACCAAAAGAGTACATGAGGAAGGCCGACCAACCATAAAATAATCAATATTTTATAATTAAATAAATTAAATAATGTTTTTTAATTATTTTTTTTTGCAAACTTTTCAGTTTAACGTTGTTTAGCCTTAATTCCTTATAATTTATTAGAGATTAATTATACCTAAATTAAAGATAATGTATCTCAAAGTGTTCATTTGTTATAAGTATTATTAATAAATTATTAATATTATATTAATATTTCAAATATTTTATGTAATAAAATATATTTAGAGATCTTTTAAGGTGGGGTTAGTTAAATTTAAATTGTTTATATTAAAAAGGTAAAAGTTTATCATTAAGGATGTTAAAATTAATTCATTAGTGAGAATATTAGAGCACGCTATTCATAATATTCATTTATTAAAGTTTTCTAGTAAGTGTTAATATTAAAAGGAAATCCTATTAAAATTAATGCCAATTTTAATTTAATAAAACTAGGAATAGTTAATTATAACTATTACTAATGATATTTAATAATCTAAATTGATATTAATGAATCAAAATCTTTATTACTTATTAAGACGGACGCAAAATATTAAGGGGGGGTTAATATAAGGTGAATGATTATAGATTAGAATTAAGGGGGCATTATAATATATAACTAGGATAGGGTTAATTCTTAATTATTACCAGTAAAGTTTAGTAATTAAAATTAATTTTAAGTATTCAAATTCCTAACTGTTTATTAAGAAATAAGTAAAGGTTTAAGGGATTAATATTAGGTGAAGGAAGGGGTATTATTTGGAGAGGGAAAGGAAAGAGGAAAGAACAGAAGGGGGTGAGTCAACAAGGTGTCTTTTTCAAGGTAGAGGAAGAGTCCATACGAGGTTATTCTAAGTTTTTAAGGAAGGGAAGGGGAGGGAGGCGATGAGAAGGGGAACGAAGAGGAAGAAAAGGGTAACAACAGGGAAAAGGACAAGTTTAAGAGTGGGAAAATAAGGGGACCCAATTTATGCTAACTTCTGAACCTCCATCCCTATTGAGGTTTTCAGGATGCTTAATTATTTCAAGTGCCTCACGCATTTTCCTTTTGTAATAGTGATTTTCATTGGATATTAATTTAGCATCTTCTAGGCAGATGTGGTGGAGAGTTTTATTTGAGTGATCTGCCAGAGCCGAGGTTTTGCTTCTCCAAATTCTGATGTTAGCTCCATGTTCCTTGAGCCTAATCTTGAAAGATCTTCCTGTTTCTCCAATATAAAATTTCCGCATGAGAAATTTATATGGTAAACGCCTTTTTGATGGAGTGGATTAGGGTTGTATTTTATTGATTTAATCTTTTGTTTGATAGTCATTAGCGACTTAAATGAGGTTTCGATGTTATTTTTGTCGAGAACCTTGGCTAGCTTGTCGGTGACCCCTTGGATGTAAGGGAGGAATGCTTTAGATTTTAGGGTTTCATCACGAGGATTTATTTTGTTTCCAGATCTGGCTCTTTGTATGGCTTTGATGATGTCCCTGTTTTTGTATCCCATATTAGTGAATGCCTTTTTGAAGTAATTAGATTTGAATAAATCAATGGAGAATTATTGGTAGGCTAAGTTCCCCATATTTTTTGGAGGCCATGTTATTTGACAATACATGTTTTAGTATGGTAGTGAATGGAGTTATCCCTCTCAATCATAGAGGGGATGTAGGATCAAGTTTTGGAATGAGCCACTTGTATAGGTACAAAGGTGGAAATTGTACTCCTATATGCTAGTTTGATGGTTTCATAGATGTTGAATATTTAATTAAGGGGGGATAGTGATTATTCACCATGAAATCTAAGTTTTGATCCACAGTGAGTAAAGTTGAGTTAGGAACATAATACAAGTGAAATAGCAGGAACATGATGAGAGGATAACAACATTCTTATGTTTTAGTAAAACAAATGGACATGTTGAAGGAGTTTTAGCAACACTAAATACTTTTTTTATAATGGAGTTGAAAATTTTAATTGCATGTAAATGAGTATATGACTATAATACATAACTAGGAATGTGTACCCTTATTATTACCCAAATTCAAGTCTAAAGGGGGAAAAACATTAGTTAAATTCCAAACCAAACATCAATGTGAGTTGGTAGTTAGTCTCATGTTCCTAGGGTGGTGGTTAGCACGTGATCAATTCCTAAATGTGTAAACCCATTAATTACCATATCAAATACCATGGGAAATCTTGGGTTACCTATACCTTGAGCCAATGAAGTGCCATTAATAAATCCATTAATTACTATATCAAAATGACTCTATGTCTGAGTCAAATTTATCCTAACATAGTTATGGCACACTTGCTAGCTTGGCTAGGTTTGATGAGGGCAGAAACGTGAAGCTGGGTTACACTTTTTTGAGAATTGGGGGTCGAAAACTTTTTTCAGCAATAGTTCGGCCGAACTTCTTCTAAAGTTCGACCGAAATCTCTAATAGTTCGGCCGAACTTTCTTAGAAAGTTCGGCTGAACTGTTGATTCCATTAAGATTGACGACACACAGATGGCGCGGGCAAAATGAATTTTTGCCGGAGATTGGAAAACCGGCAACAAAAGTTTAGCCAAACTCTTAACAAAAGCTCGGCCAAACTATGAGTTCGACCGAACTTTTACTTTTAAAATAGTTCGGCCGAACTAATTCCTATAAATAAATCGCCCGCGAAGACTGTTCTTTTACCTGTTTCATTATTCCCGCGAATTTGTGTTTCCGGCTGCTCCCTTCAGCGCTGTTGTTTTTCGCGCGTTCCGGCTGCTCCGTTCAGCGCTGCTGCTCCTCTCATCGGCTGAACTAATTCATCGGGTATGTTCTATGAAAACCAGGGTCCTACAATTACCATATGAAATTTGGATTCCATTGTGGCATCAACCCTGTAATGATGGCTTCATCGGATCAGCCCTATTATAATAGTTTTAGAAAAACATATTGCAAGATTAAAATGTGGATTCCATTGCTGGATCAACCATGTTATGATAATTTCATTGCAGGAAAGAGGGATATAAATGTCGCCAAAATATATTTCACCAAGGATTTCTCTTAAAATTGAGATCTTCCCATCTTTAATCATCACATCTTCATCAAGCTTTTTGGCTTTCTTTTCGAGTTATTCTATTTATTTAAAGCATCTGTGCCATTCATTTTCTAAATCATTAATTTTCTCATTTTTTTCTTTCAGCTCAAATTCCAAACCTGCCACATTGTGGTTTGCATTGCCAAGCAGCTTCTGCAGCCTTTCCAGTTCATTCTTCGCAATTTCTGCAGCCTTTCTAGTTCATTCTTAGAAAGTTCCTAACTTCTTTGTAATGTTTCAGCTTCTTCTTCTTGAAAATGTGGATTCCATTGCTGGATCAACCATGTTATGATAATTTCATTGGAGAAAAGAGGGATATAAATGTCGCCAAAATATATTTCACCAAGGATTTCTCTTAAAATTGAGATCTTCCCATCTTTAATCATCACATCCTCATCGAGCTTTTAGGCTTTCTTTTCGAGTTATTCTATTTATTTAAAGCATCTGTGCCATTCATTTTCTAAATCATTAATTTTCTCATTTTTTGCTTTCATTTCAAATTCCAAACCTACCACATTGTGGTTTGCATTGCCAAGTAGCTTCTTCAGCTTTTCCAGTTCATTCTTCACAATTTCTGCAACCTTTCTAGTTCATTCTTAGAAAGTTCCTACCTTCTTTGTAATGTTTCAGCTTCTTCCTTTAGTTGTTCCACTTGAAGCAAATTTTATCCCAAAAATATGCACCTTAAATTTTGGGTTTTAGCTCTTCTTGTACCTCTCTCAATTGTTGCTCATTGGATGAGTACGATGACTAAATCTCTTCATGATCTAGCAACCAAGCTGAACCGATATTTTCCATGTTTTGTAGTTCACTGCAAGGCATAGACGCAGTACTCACACTTTAACAGTTGTTCTTGGATGGAGCAATATTGACAAAATCCAATGGCAAGAATTTCCTTCCCAATCTTAGATAGGAAACATAATTACGTAATAATTATATTATTAAAAATATTATTTAATATCTTTAATGGCATCATTGTTGTGTGTAAAATGTGTTTGATTTTTAAAATTTGGTTTATTTGTATGTTATAAATTTTAGTTAGTATAAGATATGGTTTTTTTTTTTTTTTACAAGGTTATTAGAGAATGTTTAGACCAAGAAAATTTAGGGTATGGTAGTTTAAATTTAGGCTAAGAGTGATATAACATTAATTTTTTCTTTAATTTTAAGAAAGGATATAATTAATCTAACATTAAAGTGAAAAACCTCATGTTGTCTCTCTTGATACCAACATAGTTAAAACATTTTAATTTGATAATGTTAAAGACAAAGTATAGGATATATATATATATATATATATATATATATATATATATATACAATAGTGGTAGTGCTTTATTTTTATTCATTGAAATTTGATCATATAAGTTTTGGTGAGATTTTGTACTTATATAATATGGTGGTTTAAATTGAGCATTTTTTATTAAATTTTGATTATATATATATATATATATTTTTCATAATTTTTATTGACATAGTTTACTTTATAGACTAAAAAAAAATTATTTTAATAATTTTTATTGACTTAGTTTAGTTTCTAGATTAAATATTACATTTTTACTAGTTAATTTAACCAAAATAATCTATAGAATTCAAATGTTTGTGGAGGTTTTCAAGGCATTGAATCCATTTATGAATTCAAAAAACAATTTTAAACAACAACAACTTACAATATTGCTTGCAATAGTATAGCCCAAGGGGTTTCTAAGGTGTTGAATCCAATTATGAATTCAAAAATCTATTTTAAACAATAAAAAATCATAATCTTGTTTGAAATTGTATTGTCGGATTTCGATGAAAAATACTTTTGTCCATAAATTAGACTAATTATTTTGTCTATAAATTAGACTTTATCTTTACCAACTTCTCCTATAAAAGTTCTTGTTTAGGTTACCCTTGTCATAAAGGAACTCTCTAGGAAATTCTGGTCCAACCCATTGCTTTAATTTTATTCACTATAACTTCATCACATATCTGCACTTGGGACCCAAATCTTCCAATAAGTGTATTAAAAAATAAATCAATGTAACTCTAAACGATCATCCACAAACAAAAATTACATATTGTCAACCATATTGATATACATGAGGATTTTTCTCCGGTAATAATTAATGATCAATGAAGATGCCTTTTCTTTTTAATTAGAGAGATACAAAGTCCAACACTTGTCTACAAGGTGAATTTTCTTATGGCAATGAGTAATAAACAATTGCAACTTATTTTCAACATCATTTTCCTTGTCCAATGGGCCTTGGACCTTTTGCCTCATTTATTTAGAAATTTTCATACATGCATGGATATCTTCTTCCAACATCTATAAACATTATGATTATTCAAACCACAAAAGGAACATGCAAGTTCTTTTCCAAATCTTATGTGAATATTTACCATATTTATCATAATCAAAAGCAATTTGATTAGAGGCAAATTTATACCTTGAACATTCATCGTTGTCGCCTTCTTGAGGAGGTGAATTTTATGAGGTAGTGGCTCTCCTCTGAATACTAGCAATGAATTCAATGACTCTAGAGCTTTCAACATCCTCTTCTTTTACATTCTCATTAGTTGCATGATTATTAACATCTTCTTGCAAAGTGGGTGTCAAACTTTTCCATTCAACATGAATACAAACTTCACAAGCTTGATGCACCCCTTTCATGTATAAAAATATTACCTATGCTGGGAGTGGCCTTTTACAACTTCTGAAAGCATTTGGTTCCACATTCATTCCTCCGGCAGACGCTGTCTTGTAGATACCATACATTTACATCTAAGGTTAAAATCATACAAGAAGAGCTTCATTTCGGGCTTCACCTTTTCTACAAGCTCCTTTTTGGTTGGTGGCAACCCAAACACTTTGTATCGGAAACACTCTTGCTTTGTTTGAGAATTACACATAAAAATAAAGCTGGCAAACTTATCTTTGCCACTACCATCTTCATTGTTTGCTTCCTTGCTGCCTTGTTTTTTCTTCTTATTTTGATCAACCTTTGACAGAGCAGGGTCAGATAAACCCTTGGGTTTGTTCTCTGTCTCTATTTTAATAGTCTTATTGACAACATTAACCTTTGACACAGCAGGGTCAGATAAACCCTTGGGTTCGTTCTCTGTCTCTATTTTAACAGTCTTATCAACAACATTAGTTGGTGCTGCATCCTGCAACATATATCCACAGATTTGTTTCAGGCATTTGTAATCTTCCTTAGACTATTTGAAATTTGCTTCACACTATACGCAATCTCCTTCATACTATACTATCCGCAATATGCTTCAAAGATGACCGAACAATAGATCCACACTATTTTCAAACTCTTTAAACTTCACACTGAAATCCCATCAACATATTCGTACTGAATCTTACAAGAATCTGTAAACTGTTTTCAGAGATTGCCGAGTTATTCCTTATTAAAAGAGCCATAGACAAGGTATATAAATATAGATAGAATTACTTCCTTTTAGGCTGACCAACACTTTGCCATGTAGGCTGATTTGTAACACATCATAATAGTTCGATTTTTCAATGTTGATGTAGAGCTGAAATAAACCATTGGTTCATGTTTTCTTTGACTAGGTCTGGGTTTCTGGCTGAATCTATATGGACATTTATGTCTAGTTAAATACCCTTCTGTTTGCAAGATTGATTTATCTTTTAAGATTTTGCATTTGTTTGTTGTATGTATCAAAGATATCTATTCCCAGTTTTTCTATGCACATCAATTCAACTGCACAAACAATTAAATCTAATTTAATATTATTGTTTGCTAGAAGTTAGTTTATGTTTTAAAAATGTTCAGTGTTGTATGTAGCAAAATATTCTACAAGGTGACCTTTCTTATGGCAATGAGTAATAAACAATTTCAACTTATTTTCAACATCATTTTCCTTGTCCAATGGGCCTTTGACTTTTTGCCTCATTTATTTAGAAATTTTCATGTGCATGGATATATTATTCCAACAGCTATAAACATTATGATTATTCAGACCACAAAAGGAACATGCAAGTTCTTTTCTATATCTTATTTGAATATTTACCATGTTTATCATAATCAAAAGCAATTTGATTAGAGGAAAATTTATATCTTGAACATTCACCGTGGTCGCCTTCTTGAGGAGGTGAATTTGACATGAGGTAGTGGCTCTCCTTTGAATACTAGAAATGAATTCAATGACTCTAGAGCTTTCAACATCCTCTTATTTTACATTCTCATTAGTTGCATGATTATTAACATCTTCTTGCAAAGTGGGTGTCAAACGTTTCCATTCATCATGAACACAAACTTCACAAGCTTGAGGTAATGAACACGAAATAAAATTCCTTCTTGGAATAGCTTCATGTGCCTCCTTGGCTTTGGAGCATTTTCCATGTTTTCCATAACCAATAATTTTTAGAGTCAAGTGTTAAAATTCCACATGTAGCTAGCTTGCCATGCATGAGTAATGGGGCTAAAATTTCATTCTCTCGTACCATGGTGGTCAACATGATAGGTCAACTTACTAAAGGCATACATTTTGAATGAACTTCGTTTGGTGTTTTTCTTGCACCATTGGATATGTATTTAAGTGTAGAATAATGGTCAAGATATCAGCACAAGGGATAATCGTTTGGCCCCAGAAATGTCATTTAATGCCTCAAAATGTCTCCAAAAGGTTTTAGACACCAATTCTCCACCCACCATTAAAATGACCCTACAAGTTGATTCTTTCAATTTTTTCACTCTATAAGCATAAAAATATATGACAAATAATATAATTATCCAATCTAGATCATTATTTAATAATTTGTTAAAATTATGAGTAAGATATGTACATCATGGAATTTAAATAAATAGTGTTAATTCATTGAACACCCTTGTACATGTTCCTTGTTGATACTTTGCAAGTAATACGTTTTGAAAAATAATTTGTTTATGGATTCTATTTTCCACATTCTCTCAACCATATCAAAAACCTTCTTATAATATTTGAAACCTAAGGTCTTTCCCATACCAAAATATGTTCTTTTAAAACATGTTTTCTTGGTGATACGGGTGATTTAGAAATGATTGGGAGAGCGAAATTCCTCATTTAATACATGTACAATATGTTTGGTTCATGCCACTAAGCCAAGAATTTTAAATTCAACTGAATTTTAATATAACCAACTAAATCTTGCAAAAAAATAATAAAACAATTTATGTTAGGGTTGTGGATTTAGGCATTGAAACAACACACCATGATATTTCAAATTTAAAAATAATGGTTTGAATCCTAGGTAGCTTAGAATCCTATTTGTTTTCAAAATAAGGATGCACTCCCATTTGATTCTCATGATTAGGTTGTAATCATGAGGCTCTCGCTCAAGAGTGGACCTTCCCAAAATCTTGTGACTTCTTGTCACAAACAAAACCATCAAACTGAAAACACATCATGCAAGAAACATAGCTCCCTGACATATCTTTTTTCTCCTTCAAAGAAAAAAATTCACATCATGTGAATATCTCCATGTACTCTTACATATTGGTGTACAAAACCATCAACCAAACACAAGTCGACAAAACATGCCTCTTCAAACAACTGACTCTCAAGTCAAATAATAGCTCATGTACAAATTTCTATATTTGT
This sequence comes from Pinus albicaulis, assembly GCA_034641835.2. Classification (NCBI taxonomy): domain Eukaryota; kingdom Viridiplantae; phylum Streptophyta; class Pinopsida; order Pinales; family Pinaceae; genus Pinus; species Pinus albicaulis. The sequence goes on from JAXQQM020070856.1 coordinate 46,456, forward strand.
TGCATTTAAGTGTGTCAACATAACTCTACTTTCAACATCTTGCTTCATGCAACATGCACCATACTTTGAATTTTCAAAGAAATTCATGAAACAACAAAATACATTCAAGGCCTTAATTAGATAAGAAATCTAACCATCTGTTAGCAAACCATTTCAATGGCACTTGTTTTAGTTGCACTTCATCATCATGTGAATCATCCTGACCCTCATCGATTATGGAATCCTCTTTTCCATTCTTGTCGTTATCTCTTTCCACCTTCTTCAAATGTTGTGGATGACTTGTTGGATACAAATTCCAACACTTGTCTACAAGGTCACCTTTCTTATGGAAATGAGTAATAAACAATTGCATCTTATTTTCAACATCATTTTCCTTGTCCAATGGGCCTTTGATTTTTTGCCTCATTTATTTAGAAAGTTTCAATGTGCATGGATATCTTCTTCCAAGATCGATAAACATTATGGTTATTCAAACCACAAAAGGAACATGTGCAATTTCTTTTCTAGAGAAACCTGTTAGGAAATGGGTGAAGTTGGTATTACACACCCAATTGGACAACCTCGAGGAGAAAAAATTTCTGCCACTTTATTTGTTGGCATAACCTAGTAAGTGTTATTCACTAGCATGTATTTTGTAAAGGCCTTTCAACCTAGTTCCCATTCAACTCCATCCACCAGGTTGTAGAGGATTCCAAGCCTAATTTCATAAAAAGTAAGTTGGGGATGATCACATTGACTTGCTTGATGACATGTCTATGAAAATTAACTACCTTGAACTATTTTTTTTGCGTAGGGAAAGAGACACATTCCCATGTTTGAGCATGAAAACGTTCTTTGATATTGTTAATGCCTCTAGTGTTTACTTCTACAAGTTCTATAGGCAGAGTCTGTAAAGGGCCAGGTAGCCTCTGGATCTCATCTTTTATGAAAGGTGACATATGTAGTAAATTCCCCTACAGTCAATCTCTGGAATGGATCTAAATAGAAGTTCTTCATTTTAATATCCGTAAAACACAAAAAATTTAAGGTAAACTATGTACATGTGTCACTTCTCCCACAAACTAAAGTGTATAAGTAGTAAATTTTATACCAAGTGTGCTCCCACCATGCAAAGCGCAATTTGGTGAACTTATAATTTTTATAATATATTTTTCGATTAAATTTAGTTTCACACATGATCAATTATTGCTTTGAAAGTTGTGTTCTACATAATTTGTGTACACTAAATTAAAAATTGATTTTTTGAAATCTATTTTGTGTAAATGTCGACCAATAGATATATATCATGGAGGATGAACGATGAAGATCAGCCGAATCCCATATGGAGGTTTAGGGATCGGGGGATGTTCACGGTATTTAAATATAATCTTAAATCTCCATACATGTGTGTACATATGGAATTTATTTTTTATTAACTTTGTGAGTTAAATTAGTTGTTAATAAGTTTCATATTTTAATTTTTAGGAGGTAAGAGGAGAAGGGTTTCTACTCCATCCATGGAGTGTGGCCAAGGTTCAACTGGTCGAGGTATGAGTGGTAGCAGGTTGCAGGAAGGGGGTGATATTTATTCCCCCGAAGGCCAATCAACGGCTGCTGGTTCTCAACAGGGTCACTGTGGGTTTGGTTCTCAGCAGCGTCATTCTGGGTCTGGTTCTCAGCAGGGTCACGTTGGAGAAGATGTTAACCAAAAACATCAAGGTTGCCATCAATTTCAATATTTTTTCATTAAATTTGTACAACTTTTTTTACACGTATTTTTTCTAATATACGAAATTATATATATATTGATGCAGAGGCCGAAAATGTTCGAGCTAGTGGTCAAAATAGATGAAGGGAAGCTCGCTACATTCAAGAAGAAGGCTGTCAACCCAGCACAACTTATCCGGCTGAGATTACTGATATACCATGGGAGACCAACATGGCGGAATGCACCTTACAAAGGTGTGAAAGCCTTCATGCAAAATTGCAAAGAGATCTCATGGCTTTGTCTCTACCTGCTGAGAGTAGACAAAGCCTTGAAATAGTTACACATTCATTGGGTGAAATGGTAAATGTGTACAGAAATTTGGGGCCAACGACTGATTCATTTGTAGAACTGATGAGAAAGAGAAAAGAAACAGTGATAGGTCCCAATAAATGGCAGGACATAAAACAAAAAGTTACAAGAGTAGAGGCCAAGTCAATGTTTAATTATAAGGAAGGGCCAAAAAGAAAAATGTTGAAGGTGCAATATTTCAAGCACCCAGAAAAAGCTAGTTATTTGTATGATCGACATCTTGCGGCCTTTGGAAGGCTTCCATGGAATGATGAGGTTCCTGTTTATTTTGCACAAATGTTTTATGCAGAATTTTTTTTGGGTATGAAACCCAACTACAATGACCTTCCTTCAGAATTTTTTGGCCCGGGGAAAGGTCGATTATATGCCCGTAAGGGCACTAAGCGAGATGTGGAGTTGCCTCGCCTTGAGCCGCCATTGGTGAGTCGACCGTTTCGAGTCGAAACTCTGCGATCAGAGATGGATGCGACTTCTCAAATAAGTCGAGAAGCAAGGGATGTTATGATCGACAATGTTCATAGCGGATTGAGTGGAGTCAATCTTTGTTTAAATCGACAAAGAGCACGTGAAAATGCACGTGCCAATTTTTTTTATCGTACAAATGAGGAGATTTACAACATGAATGTTGAAGATCTCCGAACATATGCAATAAATTGTCGCAATGGTCTGCAAGACCTAATTTTTCATGAGGAAGAGGGCACCGGAACGGTCTGTGTTAGTGACCTTAGGGTTTGAAATTATTTTTACATATACATGTGTACAATTTGTAATAAATATATGTGTATGTACATGTATACATCTATTTGTATGTGTACATTAATCTAACAAAAATGTATGATTATATGTTAAAACACCATTTGCAGTTCTCAGGCATCATGCGTGATGAAAATGTTAATATTACGTTCGGGACCTCCGGTTCAAACGATGCAGATGGGTCTGACCATCATGATATGTTGGCACATGTTAGTGTTTTTTAAGTGACTCTAAAATAAATAATTGTTGCCACACATGTACATGTATGTATATATATAATTTGATAAAATGTTTTAACAGGTACCGATTCCGTCTGATGTTTTTGGGATGGTGGTACCTTCTTCTTCCTTGGGAGATGTATCTTCTACTTCCTTGGGAGATGAGCCACAAGTATGGACAATTTTTCAAAAGTTTAAAATTTATGTTTAAAAATTATATATATATATATATATATATATATATATATATATATATAGAGAGAGAGAGAGAGAGAGAGAGATCTATATTTTGAGTTATTTAAATTTTTTTGAATTTAGGTTCCTATAGAAGATTTCTTTAATCCGCAGACTCTAGCGACGGAGATAGGAACATCCACAGCATTTGAACAAGTTGTCTTTAGTTCCTTTTTTTAATATTAAATTGAAAATAAGTTTATATATGTACACGTGCATTTTCATTTGAAAGTTTTTAATTTATATAAATTCTATATATATATATATATATATATATATATTTAATTGTACATGTATATTGTACAGTTTACCACTGCAGATGTTCCTATGGGAGAACTTGTTCATCAAATGGAGAGGGGACCTTATGAGGTATTACATGATTCTTTTGTTATATTTTGTTTTTTACATGAATTTCTAGATATATATATTCTCATTCATTTTTAAAACATCAAATTTTAATGTTCAAGTACATGTGCATTGTGTATGTAGGTTTCCCATTCACAAGATAGGGCGCGGACTGAGACCCTAGTAGGGAAGATGCTAGATCCTCCATTTGATGGACATGATTTACAGTAGATTTGATTTCAAAATTTAGATGGTTTTAAAATTTGTTAAACTTGATACAGTTTGATACTCAAGTGAGATTTACAATTTTTGGACATATTTTATTACAATGTTATTATATAATTTGTTTTATTTAATTTTTTGATGGTTTTAGTACTTTTGGCATGTGAATGTGAAGTAATTTTGTCATCTGAATTACATTTGACATGTGATATTTAATGTTAAGTGTTTTTGTTGGATAGTTGAATTATAATTGGCATGGCATGTGAAGTTTTTAAAACTCAAGTATTGGATGGTTTCAATCTACATTTTGCATGTGATATTTAATGAACTTTAAATGTTTAATGTTTTAATGTTGCACAATATATAATCAAAAGGGTTTTAAAACTTAAAGTTTTGGATGGTTTCCTACTTCATACATTTGCACGTGTGGTAAATTGAAATGTTACTTATAACAAGACAATCTCCATTGATTTCATTACAGTGTATGTTGATTTCTGATTTGATATAATTGCATGTATGATGGTACATAACTTGTAAAGTCACTGGATTAATAGTGTTCATTGATTTCAATGTAAGCGCAAAAAATTATTGACAATGTAGAATGATTTAAATGTGTTATAATAATTAAACCTAATAATATTGGAGAGCAAGAGAGACTTGAGGTATGGTGTTTACTACAAGAGTTTGAGCTAAATATTTAAATGGTTTATGATTTATAATTTTTACTTTCTTTTTAATATAATCGATACGGAAAGATGACAAAACTAATAAGGGTGACAATAAGAATAGAAGAAGAAAATAGTTTAAGATTGATCACAATAAATGCTATTTGTAATTGATTACATTCTAATTATTCACATTCTATCATTCAATATTATTACATTGTCACTTTGCATTAAAAAATTTTATTTGATCATTTTCCATTATTAAAGTTATTCTACAATATTTATCATCTCAACAAATTGAGGTAACTAAGAAAATTTAAAATTAAAATGACTTGATAAATCTCAAACATATTTATCATATTTAAAATGGTTATATTAATATTAGATGTATTTACATATTATTGATAAAATTAATCATATGTTCCTCATATTATCGATAGTTTTTCCTTGGTTGCAGACGACTGAAACCAACCTAGATCCATCTTAACTACGGATCTATCAAGCGCCGAGAGGGATCAAATCTCTCGAGGTGCAAACCTTTCCTCAAGTTTTGCACTCAAAAAAAAGGTTTGCACCTCTAGATATTTGATCCCTCTCGGCACTTGATAGATCCATAGTTATGATGGATCTAGGAAAATAACTTTATAAAAATAAGTAAGGGAAAATCAGCATAGGGAACAATTAGGAGTAGATTTAGGGCATAGGGAAAAATTAGGAGTAAATTTAGGAACATGTGAGAGTTGAGGTAAGAAGAGTACCTTGGAATTTCTTGGGTGAAAAACCAAGTAGGTCACCAACTTTGGTCTAGTGCATTGGAATTCATTAAATAGTTGGTCATTGGAGCTGCTTCAAGCTAGGAGTGAGCATCGTCACCAACCTACATTGAATATTTTACACTCCCTAGGGTGAATGATACTTTAAATTGATTGACAATCTAAGACTTTCGAATTTTTCCGAATGCCAAATGATCTTACAAAGCTAGTATTTATAATATCCTAGTAGGTCATTCGGTGACAACTTTTACCGGAAACTTGAAACAAAGAGAATCTATCCTTGGCCAGGACATCATGTAAGATGCCTGCCATAAACAGTAAAATTGTACTTAAAAGCTGAGATTCGGGCAAGTGGGGACAACCACTTGTTATCTCGTCCCTTGGAGGCTAGGCCATATGGGGACCGAATCTGACCTTACAAAATAAAGTGAAATAATTTGTACCATACGGTTGGAAAACATATACAAGAACAATTAATATACAAGAAAAATTAATTTCATTCTAGAATATATATATATATATATCCAATACATATAACATTTTTCATCAATGCACATGTATAGAAAAACTACTTTCAGTTGATACTAGAGCACGTGCTTGTACCCAAACAATTTGTAACATGTGCAAACCACAAATAACATAAGTAGCTCAATTTTTAGTTGAGTATTGGAAGTTCTAAAACATATTTAATCCAAAGATAATAAATTGTTGGACACTTCACTCAAAAAAATTCTAATGGAATTCCATCTTCAATAATCCGTTCATGATCGTATTTTGACATTTTCCATTTCTTAATTTTCGATTTTTTCTTTGATTGAACTTCTATCAACTTTATGTGTGCTGTACACACCAAGTGACTATATTAACAACTTATGGAATCAGGTTCATAGTCTTAAAAGTAAACAAAGTCTCCACTTTGATGAGTTTGTCTGAAAAAATAACCTTTCAGTATAATAGACCCTCTGTCATACTGAAATCCGTGATCATTATAGTATTGTAATAATTTCATTTTTCATTCAGTGCAACGCATCAAATAATACTTCACATTTTCATCATTGTCAATAGGTGCAATTACAACAAAAACATCTCCTGCACAATAAAATAAATTTAACAAAATTATGCATATTTAAATTTATTTCTAGATCTTTAAATCATTAGAAAGTAATTCAAATGTTACCTTCTCTAACAAGATCAAAAACTCGATCACCATCGGATGATATTGTAGTTTCCTCTGATTGCATTTCTTCAAACATTGCAACAGACATTTTTCCCTTTGTATTTAGCTCTGTATGTTTCCAATCGTTCACATACATTTTGTTTTCACAACGTCATTGGATTTTGTGTTGTCTATGCAAACATCACAAAAACAAGAATATTTTTTTTTATCCAATGAAAACACATTTCTGGATGACTTTGTTTGAATTGAATGCAATTTTTGAGTCCCTTTTATTGTTTCAACGTCATTTCCAATTGATCTATCTACGTCTTCGATTCCAATATGCCAGAAAAACCTTTATATGGAAAATTAGAAAAATAATTTGTAAATATGATATCAAAATACAATTAAAAATAATCATTGCATGATAAATGTAGAATGTTTAAAATTAGATTTCCAATATAAATTAAATTGAATGTACCTTCGCACTTCTCTTGATGGGTTTTTCTCATGGCTTAGAGCAGTGATGCACCATTGAACAACTTCTTCAGCGTTCACAAGTCGGCGTGAAGAGTGGTTCATTTGATATCTTCGAAGTACTCGTTTTATGCATGCTCCTGCACCGTCATGTTCTCCTTTTCCATGGCCAGTCTCAAAGAAATTCCAACAATGTTTAATGCAAGTTTTCTTATGAAGACAACACAACCAAAAGAATGATTGTGCAGATTTGAATTGACCTGCGCATCCGTCTGACCATATCCAATGTTCATTGAATGTTATTCCACGATTTTTCAATGAATCATAAGTTCTTCCAAAACAATGTTGTACAAAACATGTATCATGTGTACGATCGTCACTTATATAAAAGTGATATTCTTTAATGATATGTCGATTTTCACTCGTGCTTTCTATATGATCGACATTTTGTTCAGCATGTCTATATAGAATATGGACGAGCATGGTGACTTGGTCAGAATGATAGTATTCACTCTGAATTTCTTTTTGTGGAACAAATGTGTAGTTTTCTGCAAAATCAATCACTGACAAAATGGTCCCTGGTGGAAAAACTTCACGAGATTTTTTGAATTGCAAGTCTTGCCATCAAGCTCTATGGGAATGCTTGGTGTATTTGTAAATTTATGCCTCAAACTTTCTCAAAAAGTCTATCAGAAAAATTTCGTCTTCTAGTAATTCAATTCTTTTAACACTATTTTCACCTTGAATCGATGTATCGATATATTCATATCTCTTCCATTTCACTTTCATGTTGGACAATTATTGATCATTTATATCAATACGATATTTGTTTTGAAATTTAGTCAAATTTCCACAATCATCGCATTTTTTACCACCAACACATTTCTTTTTGTGAAATAGTTCATCGCTTTCTCTTTCACATAGAATTTGAGATATGAAATCACGGATAGTGGAAGGAGGAGGTGAATCCTTCCATAATGTTCTACCGAAATCAAGGAATGTGTCATAATATAACTCAAATTCCACATGATAATGGCAACAACAAGTGTCGCGTACGATGATAGGTTTTACATACCATGGTTTTTGTTGAACAAAAGCACTGAGTGAAACATGAATTTGATGATTCTCTTCTTTGAACTTGTTGAATAACTCTATCTGAGTGGTTTCCAAGAGATGTTTTTCATGTTCTTCGTACTGATTTCGTGCTATTATTCTTCGCATCACATGCCTTGCAGTTGGTGAAACACGCGAATTGTTCTTCCAATATTCATATATTATTTTTTAACATTTTCTCCAAGTCTATCTTTGTATGGTTGCCTACAAATAGCTCTCCAACAAGCGAGTTCATCATTTACATCTATTTGCAGTCGAAATTTTCGATGTTTGTGCAGAGTTTTTCGCGAGGTTCCCAGTGCTCGTGCCATAGATGTTATCAAATGATTCTCTTGAGTACTTGGTGAAACCATTGCCATCTGTATTCCTCGACGTATATTTGAAACATCTTTATCTCTAGATCTCTTAATTGACTTTATAGCACTACTCATATTTTTTATCACCTCTTCCTTCATTTTTTTATCTTTGGTTGATTTTCAAATACCCAATAGTGTCGTCGCTTCTTTTAATTTCCTTGATGATAGGAGACCTTTCAACATTTGAGCCTGAACTGTCACTCGCTCATTTAAGAAATACTTTTAAAAAATGCGGTTGACACGATATCGTATAACATGGTCAGGTTTTTTATCTCCATATGTGTGAGTGTCAACATTTTCTAACATCTCATTATCGATAGTGATTTCATCTGTACATATTCGAAAAAATAATACATATTCAATAAATCACTAAATTAATAAATATGTCAATAAATATTAGGAAATTTTTAAATATATCAATAGATCATAATATTTACATTTACATACCCGCTTCAATTTCTGCTTGAGGTTGATTTTCTTCTTCAATATTTTGAGGAGTATCTCTGTCTGCTTACATTAAACAAAATATTTTTCAAACTAGTTCATCAAATAAAAATTAAGCTTCACATTTTACATTAGGAAAATTTTAAATATATCAATAGATCATAATATTTACATTTACATACCCGCTTCAATTTCTGCTTGAGGTTGATTTTCTTCTTCAATATTTTGAGAAGTATCTCTGTCTGTTTACATTAAACAAAATATTTTTCAAACTAGTTCATCAAATAAAAATTAAGCTTCACATTTTACATTAGGAAAATTTTAAATATATATCAATAGATCATAATATTTACATTTACATACCTGCTTCAATTTCTTCTTGAGGTTGATTTTCCTCTTCAATATTTTAGAGGTCTTCTAACTTTCTTTTGCGAGATTGTCTAGTCTCTTCTCTACGTGCCTCAGGGTCTCTTTTTCGATCATATTTTCTCGCACAAGTTCTTCGATTTCCCATGATAATAGGGTATGAAGTTCAAAAAATTTCCTTCAAAAAATTGGACAATAACTCAATTACAAAAAATATCACAAAATATTTAATTTAAAAAAATTCAGTGTAATTTTTTTGCAAAAAATACATATTCCAATCCAAAACACTTACTTTAAAAAATTCGAGAGAAAAATGTCTTATAAAAATGAAACGAAGCTCAAAAGATTTACTTCAACTCAAAACACGTACATACCTCCAAGAAATGTCTTTTGAATGTATGTCCAAGAAATTTTTTACAATTTTTGCCAAAATCACGCCGCCTCTAAGAAATGTCTTCCAAAAAAATTCTTTAAACCCAAAATTGTAAAATCAACCAAGAAATGCTCTTAAACCCAAACTTTGAAGAAATTTTTTTGAACCCAAACCAAGATCTTTGTAAAATGAGAAGAAGTGTGCGAAATGTGCGAAAATTTTGAATCATTTCGCGGCAATTTATATTGACGCGAAATGTGTTTTAGTAGGGGGCTCCGCAAAACTTTCTGGCCGACGGAGAGTTATACAATAGTTCGGCCGAAATTTTGATCAAAAGTTCGGCCGAACTATTAAGACATTAGATTTAACGATCCTTTGGTGGAAAACATAGTTCGGCCGAACTTGGACTAAAATTTCGGCCGAACTAACGCGTCACTAATGATGCAAAAATCAGGCTCTGAAAACGGTTCTGCAACTTTGGACTGATTAAACTCCATGAAAGGTTGTTAATTAACTGTCGGAACCAAGAAAAGCATTTTCAGAATTGAATCTACTTTCAGGAAATATAAATTTTATGGAATCTCATAAACATTTATTAATTTTAATTATTTTTCTAATAAAATGGGTGCAAACAATTTCTGAGGGTCATTGTGATTCAGTGAAATCAAAAATTTTTATCTCCCAAAATACATTGTAAAAAAAATTGAAAAAATTATGGGGCATTACATTGGTCCGTCATCTCTAATGGGTAGCTTTGATATTTTTAGTTTATAACTTATATGTTAAGAAATTTCTTGCGACGCGAAACATATCCAAAATACGCAGTTTTTCGTATTGGACCAGTTCAAAAAATTCTAATAATTATGATATGCATCCATTGTCTTTGTAAATATGATGAAAACAAAGTAGAATCTGTCTAGATTGTTGTAACACATTTTTTTTCTTTCAAAAAACAAAAATTTTCAATGAATACAACATTGCGTCATAACATGAATTCTTATGAATCCTTTGATTGTTAAGAAACACACACTCAAAAAACGCTAAGTTGACATATCAAATCTGCATAAAAAAATTTCAAAAAATAATTAATAGAAAGCTAACAAAATTTCTCACAACTTTTATTTTTATCGCAAAATGAAATTCTACACAAAAAAATTGTTATAGTTTGTAGAAAGTTGAAGAACCGAAAAAAATGAAATTTTTTTCTCAAAAAAGGGCAAAAAGTGTAACCCAGCTTCACATTTTCACCCATGGAAATAATAGATTTATTGGATATCTTACAATGGAGTAATCAAGCCATTAAATAAGAAAAACCATGGTTACCCAAACCTTGATACCATAAACCGCCAAAAGTAAACACATTAATTAGTATATAAAAATGACTCTATGTTTGAGTTCTATTTATCCTAATATAGTTAAGCCTTGTTTGACTAGCTTGGATACGTTTGGTAAAAGTAATAATAGATATATTGGCTAGTTTTTACCAATGTAGGTTTTCCATGAGAAAATTATGTGTGCATGATTAACATATATGTTGATGTTTCTATGCTATTGTTTGTTGGCTTGATGGGGCCTAGACCCAGTTTCAAATGTGGTTGCACGAACCAAAAAAACCCACTATTACCGGCCCTTTCGGTAATGATATGCTTGAGGAGAGAGAATTCTAACCCGAGGCAATATAGGGGGATGCTAAAACCAATTTTATGCATCGAGAGGGACAATGGAATGTGGCTTTAGGGATTTTATTCCTTGAAATATATTTGCAGATAGATCTACTAATTATACAAGCGTAGTTCAACTCATACGTTGAACTTACTACTAGACTATGTGATCTTACTTAATCGTGCATAAAATAACGTAAATAATCACAAACTAGAATTTGTTTTGTGATTGTAGATCAAAACCATTACTTAGCACATATAAGAACTAACAACAGTGAAGCAAAACACATCAACAGAAACTCAAATCTATCTTCAAAGGTATTTCATTAAATGCTCATATATTTTTCATACATTCAATTCCAATCTGCGCACTCAGTTGCAGGGGTCTGCGCACACAATTGCATATTTCCTAAGGTTTTTGCGCACTCAACTATAATTAATTAATTTTTAATTAAGATAAACCAATTTAGTTTGAAAATTAAGGCTGCAAGATCCAAATATTTCATCCACGAAACAAAGCAAAAAAAACTAAAGCATATCAAAATATCCTACAATGCAGAGTAAAAGTATTGGTAATCCTAGTACAATACTTGACACCATCAGGAGGAGTAAGCTACGCCTTATCTCCAAAAATTCTTGAACATTTGGATAGTCCAAGATCAATGTACAACAACTATACAAGCCTTGTCAAACTATTCAAGGCTGGAAATGATGAATCAATAATGAGGGACTGTTAGCTTGGACCCTGCACCAGGACTTTTCCTCCTTAATACACTTCTTCCATTCTCTCTTGTGGATTTTTCCTCTTCTCTTATACAACTGCAAAGACAATAAATATATCATGTCCACCAATTACGTGGTGGTGGTTAATATGGCCCTTAGCTTCTACAGCATCCTCATGAGTCCTGTACTTCACAAACCTAAAACCCCTTGAGGCTAGTAATTTTTGGGAAGATAAACATCTTTTACTGCTCAAAACCAGTAAGGCCTTGCGTCTACTAGAATCCCATTGGACCACCTATCTCTCTCCCTCTAATCCTCGTAACGTTTTCTACGAGGAGGGCTCCGGTTTCCCCCCATTTCGCCTTGGAACTATTTGATACGAATTGAATTAAATGTGAGTGTGGCTCTGAACAAATATTCTCATAGATAACTTCGCTCTCTCGCTTGCTATGGCTATACAGAATGAAACCCCTCTGTTCCTTGGCGTCTAAATTTTCTTTTCAATTTCTTTTTCCCTCTACCTTTAAATACGATCATGTGATGGACTTTCTTTTGTTTCTTTCCATTCCCCTGGCTTTATCATAATCACCATTGGCTACTACAAAATATATGTATGGAAAGTGATATATCAATTATCATAATAATTTTATTCATAATTTATAATGGTTTATATTATTCTTTTCTTCTTTTCTATGTATTTGGTATTTGTGATTTTGTGTATATATTAGGTGTTACGATATCATTTGAATCCTCATTGTTTGATTACAATATTTATTTTGATCATGATGTAATAGGAAAAACATCGAACAAATATGTTTTTTGCGAAAAGGTTAGGAAATGTTTTTTCCTTAGAAAATGTAAACTTGATCTAGAATTCTTCTATTTCTCTTGTTAAAAAAAATTCACTTCATCTAGAATTTTGGTCTGTCATGGTTAGATTGTTGATTTTTTAGATAAACTTTGTCTATCTTGTTTTACCTCTTCTATCTTCTAAAACAATAACAAACTTGAAGTGTATGAGTGGGCCTAATGGTTAAGAGTATGTGTTTCCTCATAAGAGGTCACAATTTCAAACCGAGAGGGAGGTATAGTATCTATGCCTTTATAGACTTAGCATTTAAATCGCTATGCGAAGGTGGGTCCCTTGTCCCACAAACAAGAGGGTCTCATACACCAATTTGGTGTCACCTTAAAATTAGATAATAATAATAATAATATTATGTGTAGTTATATACATATATGATTAAAGAAATGTAATGAAAGTTACATATTGATGTCTAGCTAAGGAACATACTTTGCCATAAATATTCCAAAAAAAAATCCATGAATCATTCACAAAGAGTTTCCCATGAAGCCCAATTATAATTTCCTTATGAAACTTTAAATAATTCAATAAGGAAGACAATTAGTTATGTTTTTATAGAATTCTAGACATGCTTTTCCTATTTGTGGTTCATTTTCAATGATATAAATCATGTACTCACGTTTTCTTCTTCATTTATCGATGTTATCAAAGGAATGGTATTGATAAACCCATTTAATTCCAGGTTCTCTTTGATTTTATGAGAAAAACATAAATATTCAAGTTCACTTGATTTTTTCCTATCATTTACCATTTAGGAAATCTTTATAGAAACTTGGAAAAGTCTAGGTAGAAGGTCAACAAAAGTATGATTCTTTCCTTTAATTTATTTAAACTTATATAAAAAATTCCCAACAAAATGTTCCACGTTATCAACGTTCTTTCACATGTCTTTATTATTCTTAGAAGTGAGATATGTGTAGAAATTATACAAAAAATATGTATACCAATGGATTCAATCCGATCATGCAATATGCTAAAACAAAATACTGAATTCTTCTACAAATTAATTGCAGAAAATAAACATGGCCACACAATCACACCAAGTAAAAGAAAGAATCAATCAATCCACAAAACAGATATATTTCCTAGGGAAATCTTGCTGCTCAAAACCCCTCTATATTCTATTGTATATTCAACCAAGGAATCATGAAACAATACAATGCACTCTTCTCACAAGGGTCTGTTGCACTCTACCAACTGTCTCACACTGATCTGGACAAAGTCAACCAACACTTAGCCAATTTCCTTCATCTTCTTAGCCTGCCTTGCTTGCGCAATTTCTATAGAATTAAATCCCTATTATTTAGGAATTTCATCCTTCCAAAACTGTGTAATGCTCATGGGAAATCCTATGGCTGTGTAATTGCACACCTACAATTTTCTAATAATAAAATTGATAGTTAGCATCCCTTTAACCTCTGTCTCAATTGGGTCTTCATCAGAACTGACATGCATGTAGCTATTAATAGTAAATCATTAGTTACTTGATAGATCATTGCATGTGAATTAGATTTGATTTAATTCACTTGACCTCTCACTAGTGCAACAATCAGTTACAACTAGTTAAACTAATTTTAACTCAATTAATTGAGTTAACTGATTTCTCATGCATTAAACTAATACACTAACTGCAACTTGGACTCTAAAACAAATAGAATAACTCGACATGCCTCACCAACCACCCTAAACTAGAATTTCATAAGCTAACTAAGTCTATCACACTCAGTTAACTATTACAAGTGATTATGAGATAAGATTACAAAATATTTTCCAATTTAATTAAGGGAAAATTAAAATAGACACACATTTCTTGTTAACTTTTCAACACTCCCTCTCAACAAAAAATGGATTATCAGCTACCCCGATCTTGTATCTGTGGTATTCAAATTTTCTCTTGGTGAGCACCTTCATTATAATATATGCATCCTAATCCTCTGTGGGAATGTATTGAAGTAACTTATTGCATCTCTGAACACAACCTCTAAGATGGTGGTACCATATTCAATATGCTTGGATCTGTCATGTAATATTGGATTAACCGAGAGTTTTATGAAACTCTGGTTATCACAATGTATCACCGTCAGATACATCTGATGACCAAACAAGCCAATAAGTATCTTCCTCATCCACATGGCCTCACATGCCACCTAACTGGCTGTCATGTACTCTGCCTCTACTGAATTGAGTGCAACTGATCTCTACTTCCTGTTGTACCAAGAAACTGTTGTCAATCCTATGATGAAGATCCATTCTGATGTTCTCTTTTTGTCTGATGGAATACCTAGCCAATCTGCATCGGTGAAGCCTTGAAGCTTCAATCCCTCTATCCGTCTATACCATAATCCATACTCTGTAGTGCCCCTGACATATCTCAAGACATGCATCCCTGCCTTCCAAAAGAGCTTGGTCGGCTTAGCCATAGCTTTACTAAGTTAGTTAACTACATAGCATATGTTTGGTCGTGTGTTCACCAAGTACATGAGTGAACCCACAAGCTTCCTATAAACAATAGTGTCCACTACCTCACCTGAAGTAGCATCCTCATTCCTCTAGTTTCCTACAAGAGGAGTCTCCATGGGTTTACAACTCTCCATGTGGAACTTCCTTGGAATATCTTTGGCATACTTGCCTTGAGAAAAAAATAGATCCCCATCCCAATGCCATATCTCCAAATGAAGGAAATAGTGAAAGATTCCGATGTCCTTCATCTCAAACTCTCTTGCAAGATCCTCTTTGCAAGAAGTTATGAGTTGCTCATCACCTGTAAGAATAATATCATCAACATAAAGTACGATAATCAAAAGCTTACCATCAACCACAATCTAGTATAGTTTCTCATCTGCTTCAGTCTTCGTGAAGCCTAACCCGGTGAAATAGCTGTCAATACTAGTGTACCAAGCACGAGGTGCTTGCTTCAGCCCATACAATGATCTCTTGAGTTTGCACACATGTGGCTCACTGTCAAAGGTCTCAAAACCTTCTGCCTTCTCAATTTACACTTCTTCCTCAATAACTCCATTGAGAAATGTAGTCTTCACATCCATCTGATGTATCTATCAACCCATCTACACTGAGAGAGCAAGGATAGATCTAATCGATGAATACCTTGCAACTGGTGCAAAAGTCTCCTCATAGTCAATCCCCTCAACCTATGAGAATCCCCAAGCTACAAATATAGCCTTGTAATTCTCCACACTCCCATTTATTTCCTGCTTCACCTTATAGATCCATCTAAATCTAACCACTAACTTCTCGACTGGTCTTGGGACAACTTCCCATGCATTGTTCCTGATGATGGAGTCATAATCCTCAAACAGGGCATCAACCCAAGTTGGTTGTTGCACTACTTCTTCAAAATAGGATGGTTATGTCACAATAGACTTTCTCATAAGAGCCATGTATACAGTAAACTGGTCTGGTGACTGTCTCTGTCTGCGCAGTGATGTAGGTGCTCCTACATGTTCTGCCACATCAAGTCTCAATCTGTCAGCTTCTGTGGTGTGCCTCCTACCATGTCTGGTGGAGGACTCTACATTAATGGTTTCTTCCACTCCATGATCCTTTGCATTTGTCTTCTCCACATCTTGAGGTTCATCCTTTGGAAGCAAGAGTTCCTTAGCTTCATGCAAATCAAGCTCCCTCTCAAGGGACAATCACATGGCTTTATCCTCATCAAATTTTACCTCTCGTCTGACAACTGTCATCCTACTGTTCAGAAAATACACCTGATAGTTGTGGGGAGTATCAGTGTACCCCACAAATATCCCAATCTATGTTTTTGGTTCTAGATTCTTTCTGGAATTTTTGG
Organism: Pinus albicaulis; assembly: GCA_034641835.2. Classification (NCBI taxonomy): domain Eukaryota; kingdom Viridiplantae; phylum Streptophyta; class Pinopsida; order Pinales; family Pinaceae; genus Pinus; species Pinus albicaulis. The sequence continues at coordinate 63,064 of JAXQQM020070856.1, forward strand.
TCACATGGAAATAGACAGATGAAAAAAAAATTTAAAATATGAAACATCAAGTTTCTTACCAGAAAAAGCCTCCTATGGTATACTCATGCCAAGTATCCGATGAGGAATATGGTTCTGCACAAATACCATTGTGTTTCATGCCTCTGCCCACAGATGCAATGATAGGCCCTGATCATGTAACATCACTCGTGCTGCGCCCACAATTGTTCTGTTCTTTCTTTCTGCAACCCCATTATGTTGTGGGTTATGAAGTGTAATCAAATATCTCCAAATTCCTTCTTTGGCACAAAATTTATTGAATTAATTGGAGATTTACTCACCACCATTGTTGCTCCTTAGAGCCTTTACATGATTTCATGTATCTTTCTCAACCAGTGCTTGAACTCACAAAATTTTGAGAATGTCTTATCTTTCTTCTGCATGAAGTAGATCCAACGCTTTCTAGAAAAATCATCAACAAAAATCACATAATACTTGTGCTTTGCTGTAGAAGCTATAGAGAATGGTCCACTCACATTTTAGTGAACTCTCTCAAGTATTTTTGCCACTCAATTCTCCTTCTCGTGAAAAGTGGCCTTTGTATTCTTCCCCATGGTACATCGCTTGCATGTGTCTATATGTGCAAGAGTACCCTTCATAATTCCCGTAGAAATTTGTTGTATGACCTAATTCAAAGCACCGTGGTGTAGATGGCCCAATCTCCTGTGTCATAACTCACCCTCACCCAGACTCACCACTCTATCTGCTTTACCCATAAAAGTTGTGCAACTATCTACATCAAGTTTGTAGAGGTTCTTCACACAAACCCCAATATTCTTAACTTATACTGTGGCTTTGTGATGAAGGAATGCTTTCCCTTCACTGAAAAACCACATCATATCCTCTATCCTCAAACATAGCAATTGAAACTAAATTATTTTTCAAGCCTGGTGCATGCATGAAATATTTTAATAAGAAAGGTTTACCTGACTGTCTCTTGTTGGCTTGAGGGGTCCTGACCTAGGTTCAATGTGCAAGGTTTGCCAACAAAACCCTATACTACTGGCCCTTTCGGTAGTGACCTGCTTGTGTAGGTCAAATTCTCACCCAAAGTAGTATGGGTGGGTGCTGGAATCAGGTTTTCGCACCCTGAGAAAGGACGGGTAAGGCAAGAAGAGCTATGCTAGATCCTGTGATTCCTAGATTACCTTTTTCTGTGCAGAGCTAATTAAGTCTCTATTCTCATCCACGTGCACTAGATCTATAGTTATAGGATTGTTATAACATCAACACAGTAGTACATAAACATAATATAACAGATCTAGATCCGAGAATGCAGTACACAGATCTTTCACAACTTAAATATAGAAAATGCACAATACAACAATTATCAGTAATTCACACAAAAGTACTCATAGATTCAGTTCTCTAACAATCTTCTGCATTCATTCATTCATCAATTCTTCCTTACAATTCCCTTCCCAACCTGCGCACACAACAGTAGGGATCACACACAGCTGGACTTGTTTCTCCGCGGACACAACCAGTAGGAGTCCTTTCCCCAAAACCCAAACAAATATCTTAAACCACTATTCGCATCAATAATTCATCATTTCTTATCCTTTACAATACAAAATGCATCTCTATTTATAACAATCTAGCATCGACTTTCCTATGGTCTGCAACCCATGGTTTTCAGACCCCTAGTTTACCCTTTCACCCATTACAATGCTTTCGGGGCTTTAACCCACCCCAAAACCCCTGCACTAGACTAAATATAATAAAAAATAGTCAAAATGGATCAGTTTCGCAGCTTTTTAGGAGACCCCATTCCAACAGTCCCCCAACACAATCTTGTGACTGCGTCCCAAGTCACTACAGTGGTGCGGCCTCTATTTGGATGCATAGGGTAGCCAGAGTGCAGACCAGTGGGGGGAGCACTTCCTGACTCTGGGCCGCAGCTCGTTGCGCAATGTTGACAAGTGTCAAGGAGGCAGGGCTGTCTGGAGCCATGGTAACCCTTTATAACAGCCGATGGAGGCAAGCAATGGTGGACTGAGTGTCTTTGGCGAGCTGGAGTGTGGTGTCGGCCCATGGTTTCAACCATTTTTGGATGACATGCTTGTTGTGGCAAAGGTTCTCAAGCTTGGCCAAGACGGCTAGATGCTGCACAGAGCTGGTGGAGGCTCTGACTTGATCTAGAGTAGCTTCCGCCTGCAGTAATTCCTTCTGGATATGCTGAAGCATAGAATGGTTCTAGATGGCCATCCATATTTGGGTAGCTATTTTGACCAATTATTGTGCGCCCCACATCAGCTACTCCTGAATAATATGCATTGCATCTGTGACCACTGCAATCCACTGGTCCCTTTCCTTCGGAGGTATGTCATACTGCTGTTGTGTGGCCTGGTCACAGTGGAAAACTTTGTGCAACACTATGGTGTATATTCCTTGTAGTTTTGTGTGAGATAGTTGCGCTAAATCTATTTGGATGTCCCTAATATTTGGATTAGGAGCATTGACTAGGGAAATGCGAGGGAGTGAACATAGATTTCTTCTACTGGGAGGTACTCTAGAGTTGCGGATGAGTCGCACATGTCCCTGTATCTCAACGTTCCTTCTTGGCGTAGAACCAGTTGGGACCTGACTGTGATGCTGTGGGGGGGGGACTGTGGTACTAGAAGACCTTCTTCTGCTATATCTTCTAAGGCCAGTCGGCTAGGTCCCATGGCTATCCTTGGAGTGCGAAGGTTGGTTGCGCAGTACTTGTGCCTCTCTGTTTGTGGCTTGTAGACAATTAATTATGCAGGAAGCCAGTACTCTTTCCTTTGGCTACACTCAACATTCCCAGGCTCTCTTAAGATGATATCTATAGGTACTGAGCAGCCTGGGACCAAATTATTCAGCGGGTTAGGGTCCATCTTAGCAACAAGGAAATGGGCATCCCAAAGAATGTTAATGAGTGCAAAAAACAATTACGTAGATAGCAGGAGCATGTTGTAGGGTGAATAGATAGCCTAGTGCAAAGTTATCTAGACAACCACACATCGTCTGGAGCTATTTAATGGTGGAGTAGCCCATTCGTGAGACTGCCCATCGATCAAGTGGATCAATCTTACCATAAATGGCTGCATTGATGATCTGCCACCTATTTTGTGTACTTGTAAGATTCCTTTTTTATCAAATCAGGATGTGATGATGGTTATCCTTTGTGCCTGAGGTCGTTTCCACGGAATGTCAGACCACGGATGATGCCTGTGTGTCGTTCATGTATCCTGAATGAAGGTCGATGCGAGGTGTGTCTGCGAGTTGGCCATCAGTATTTTCAAGCCATGCGCTTCACCCTTGGTCGGGACGTCCCTATAAGATAGGGATGCATCATGCGTCCTTGCATTAGGGGAATTTTGAGGTCTAAAATGGGCCTCATAAGAAAAATGTACAACAAAAATAAACTTTATAACAACCAATAGGATTCAGGATGATGATGTCAACCATGGGGGATGATTCAACATTTTTTAAATAAAAGGGTAAAAATATTCAAAAATAATAAAATAATAAAACTACTTTTTCAACTCGTATTTTCAACTTATCTCCCAAAATTTTTACTCAAATTTCGAGTGAGAGTACTCGTTGGATGCGAAATTTAATTCCTAATCCAAGGAGTACCCATGTTGCATACTTTTGATGAACTCTACTACACGAAAAATGAGAAATACATAAAAAACGTGATTGTAATCACATTTTTTTATGTATTTTTCATTTTTCGTGTAGTAGGACCCATCGAAAGTATGCAACATGGGTAATCCTAGGATGGGGAATTAAATTTCACATCCAACAAGTAATCCCGCTTGAAATTTGAGTAAAAAATTTGGGAGATAAGTTCAAAATATGAGTTGAAAAAGTAGTTTTTCCATTTTTCCCTCTAAAATTTGATGATGTCATCAAATCTTATTTGATTTTTTCCACTATTATTTTATAATTTCCTTAGGAGGCCCATTTTAGACCTCAAAATTCCCCTAATGTGCCATCTATTACTTGAGGCATCCACAAATTCTCCCAATTGCATGTCGGTTCAGGTAGGTCCGTAACCCAACGCACGTCTAGGTCAGTGGTTGTTGTCCAGGTAAATCCCCTCTGCGGACAGAGTTGATCCCTCTAGCCCTAGGGTGGGTCTAGCAACTATGAGAACATACTAACATCTATCTTCCTAGATTGCACATGAAATTTAGATCAAGGAAGATGCCCTACCTCATTCTGATGGTATGTTGTCATCTTCCGTCGAAGCTTCTTGATGCATTGCTCTTCTCCAGCTCGGTACACACTGCTACCAACGTTCGATTACCTGTATAGACATTCGAGACACCACGACAAGAATAAAACCATGACAAACATAAAACAATTACAACCTATCTATCTGATCAAGGAATTCTAGAAATCTCATTACAAATGTAAACAAGAATGGAAGATAAACATCAGATGCATTTTATTATGATAAAGACAAGGGGAGTTTACAACCAAGCCTTGATATTGAGGCTCTCCTTCGGCAGGTCTATATCCAAGCATGTTTTCCACACCCTCATGAACAAAGGTCCAAGATCTCACTATGTTCTCAACACACATAAAAAATCACACTCTGCACTATTCTCCCAAAGCTATGATTGCTTCTTCTCTATGCTAACTTTTTTAGCTATCTGTTCAACTAGAACATCAATGGAAGATGGCTATATTTATAGAGGAGATGAGGAGGTTGGGATCCTTAAAATAGTGGAAGGGAGGCCTTATCCCTTGGGAGGTTTCCCCATAAGGTGGAAACAAGAGGCCAAAGGAGGAAGGCCGTGGTTATTCAGTCGAACCACTCCCTATGACTCATCCAGAAAGTTGTTGTGATCGAAAATTTGCCTCTATTTAAAAAAAAAATTACATAAATATATTGGCGTGGGTGCTTAACTGGGACAGAGCGTCAACTGGCATGAGCTCAGTGTTAATTTTCCTCATTGGCGTGAGGGCATAACGGGCTACCAGTGCCAAGGAAAAAACAAGTGTTTTTAGTGGTCTGCTTAGGAAATGGTCAAGAGAAGGATTGTTGTCCTCATGGAAAGGGATGCAATGATGTTATTTACAAGGCATGAAACTTCTAATTAGTCACAGAAATGACCCTCCAATGTGCGAGATGGAGATTCCAGGGATAGTGAAAAATTACTGTGTAACATATGCCCCCTAAAGTATTAAGTCCAAACATGAGTAAGGGGTGAAATGCTTTACAAGTACGTGCAAGGAACCATACGTTACTGTCAGGAGACCTAGAAATCAAGCATATATACATAACTGAAATCTCTATTGAAAATACATGAATCCATGGTATAGGCGCAGTTATCCATCAAGAAAAGGATCATGTGAATGGATCCTTGGCATGGATGCAGCCATCTGAATAAAGGGATCATATGAAATAGATCCTCAGTATGGGAGTAGGCATTCATATAGAGAGGACCAAAACAAGAGAACCCACGGTATGGTCACAGAGATCCGTCTAAGGAATCATGTATATAATCATGAATGACTCATCACTCCTCGCAACCTAGACTTTTGTGATTGAAGCCAGGGTCTTGCACTCTAACACCACCCGATCGAAGTACAAATTCCAACATCATGTGAATAGACATATTGAAGTTGAACATGCTATAAAATCACTTGATTACCGGTCAATGATGTGAACCATTAACAAGTGCGAGAGAAACCACCCATAATGTTAATGGCTCTCAAGTTACTACTAGTAAAATCCACGGAATGTGAATAGTGAGCTGAAGTCGAACACCCATGAAATCATCTGATCAAAGGCCAATGATGTGAACCTGTCGTCAAATGCGAAGAACTTTCCATGAAGGCATACAAGCTCTAAGGTACCAAAAAGGAGTCTCTAGATCAACTTCCCGAATAATGAGCTGAAGTCAAAAGGAAGTGATCCGTTGAAGGAAGGTCATAATGAATCCCACATCATCGAAACGAAACAGAGAAGGTAATATCAGTGTGAATCAAGACTGAAACGGATGATCAAGGAATTTACAAATTGCAGAAGGATTTTCTCTTGAACATATCGACGACACAACTCTAGAATCTAGCAGCATTTGACTCAAATAGGATCAGAGGTCATGTTGAAAAAATTGGTAATCAAATGAGAGGAAAACAGATTTCCCAAACCCATGGAGGAAAAGTGACAGAGTGAAGATATCCCAACCCGACACGAAGTGCAGACAAGTGTCATATTCAAGAGTGACATATTGCCAACACAACTGATGACTAAATTCCATTTTCCCCCACCATTTCTGGCGAGTACCTATTTATTTTTACACAAGCTTGAAGAGGATAGCATATTCTTGTCATATAAGTTTGTCCTTCGGCCAAATCCAACCTAGTACATTTTACGAGCCCTATGAAGGAGAAACTCGAGTAGCATCATTACGATGGAGTCCGATGTAATCAGTTTTTAATGAGTCTAACAAAGGAAGAACTCGACGTCTTTTCATGTTTAGAGAGTTTGAAAAGAAATTGGAAAATAAAACTCCAACAAGTCCCTTTTTGTGAATAGTCCCTCGGATCCGAAATTGTAGAAAACAATATTTGAGAGAACCTCTTAGTCGCGATCAGCTAAATTATTCCTTTTTCATAAATAATCTATCCCAGTTCGAAAAAGGGGTAAACGCATACTAGGTAGATATCGCTTTGCAGCAAATTTAACGAGCTCAAAACGACACGCGACTCGACAATATTTTCAGTTTTAGAGAGTTAGAAAAGAGCTGAAAGGTGACTCCACCTGGAGGAACGAGTGGTATTAAGAGTAGCTACTGGTTCTGGTGATGGTGGAACTACCCAGAATAGATAAAGGTCAAGAGGCTGGCTAACAAAACCACTCATTGCAGCGGTTCCTCAGGATTGGGTAAAACAACCAAGTGAAGGCATATGATCAGCCAAGAAGATAGTGACAGTGGAATGAGAAAACCAAGGCTCATCTGGAAAAAAAAAAGCTGATAAAATGGCAATCACCAGAGGTAAAATGGGAATGGTTTCATTTTTACACAGTCTTGAAATCAGAAAACTCTGCTTGAAGTTGGCTTCATTTTTACACAAGCTTGAAACAAAGATAAACTATGCTTGAAATCTGTTTCATTTTTACAAAAGCTTGAAATGGAAACAAAATATGCTTGAAAAAGTAAGCATGCCCCCAACATGGTGACTCAATTCGAGCTACATGCCCCCCAAGCTTCAATCCATATGAAAGGCAGATGGAGTGAAGGTTCAAATTATGAGATCAAGAGAAAGACTCAACTGGGATTTTACGAGATCTTATCAAAGACTTGAATTGAACGAGAACACGTTTCATTGTTTTAATGAGGTTGAAACATTAAAAGAACTATCCTCATGAAAACTTATTTCATTTTTTAAGGAGCTTGACACAGGAAAACGAACTATGCTCCAACAGTCTTGTATCATTTTTTAAGGAGCTTGACACAAGAAAAATGAATGATGCTCCAAAAACCTTGTTTCATTTTTTAAGGAGCTTGAAAAAATAAAACGAACAATGCTCTGATGACCTTTCATCATGATGAATAAGAATTGATGGCTTCCAAGAGTTCCACACCGGATGGGAGAACAACATCTTGGGAATCAAGACCCAATGCCCCCAGCACCTGATGCACAACAACACTATCAATAAATACCGGCACGGGACAGGTAGCCACATAATTAACTTATGGTGGGGAAGATACAACTGGTGGATAAAGACCCAGAAGGGATGATGGTGGACCAGATGTCATGTTAGGACCAAAGAATGAAAGAAGTTCAATGGTCATGCTCCAACCTTGGTGTGGAAAAAACATCACACGAAAGAGGGAGGAGACAAGTGCTCCCATGGCATAAGTATAATCGTGGCCCAGGAGTAAATTAAATTCCAACGGGCCAGGAACAACCATCACATCCATATGGACAGTTTTTCCTCCCAAAGTAACATGAAATTTTGGAAGGATCCCTAACGGTTGACTAGTTCCTCTGTTAAATGCCAACAGATTCTGGGTAACAGGCACAAGCGAAGGCGAACAAAAAGCTTGCTAAGTAGTTGAAGAAATAATACTAACAGACGCACCTTCATCTATAACAGTGCTACGTACGACCAGACCAAAGGTTTTTACCGTTATCTCAAAAGGCACATAAGACGGAAGGTGGTATCCTGCAAATCGACTCCAATCAAAGGAAGTGACCAAACTACTCAGAGGGGCTACCATCGAACCGAGATGGTCTTCCCCTGGTGTTACGGGAAAAGGAACATCCTCTGCCACCTCCATCATGGAGGAAAAAGGAGTATCCTCCAGGACCTCCATCATGGGAGGTGGAGGAATAGATTCCTGAGATATAGGGACAGGAGAATATTTCTCCAAGTCCGAGGAATCTAAAGAAACAAGAAGAACCCGAGGGATGTGAGATCCACTCTCAATGGAAAAGACTTGGTGCACCACAAACGAGGCCAACTCAACTGATCCCATGACCAATGGTTGGTCAGGGATGGATTCACGATGGTGAATTTTCGGGGGAGCGGGATCAAGCAAGGATGACTCTTGACTGATCATTGAATCAATTGGTGAAGGACTCAAAGAAAGTTGTTTGTAACCAGCTGGAAGGCACGGTGTAGAAACATTCGAGTTGTCCAAAAATCTCTTGGCTTCATCCATATATGGACAAAGGTGAATGGCATGATTCCCTTCACACAACTTACAAGGATTGGTGAGCTTACCTTGAATCTTGGGATCTTTACCACCACTAGCTGAAGACGTGCCCCCAACTTGACTCTCGGAAGCCAAAGGAAACGACGGACGACCATTGGACCATACTTCAAGCACCTTGGAAATTCCAGGACAATCTCGAAGAAGATGTTCACCTTTGCACAACATGCAAGGGAATCTGAATTTCCGTGGAAGGTTGGATGGTTTATCGATGGATGGTTTCTTAGGCGCAATAGTTGTAGAGATAGCCTCTCCTTTATTTCTTCTTCTTCCTCTTCTTAGCCACCTGGTTACTAGAATCCAGACTTTCACCAGGCGAAGTAGAAGAGGAGGATGAAGAAACAGACGAAGAAGGGGAGGGGTCCACTTTAGAATCAAGATGATTTTGTTCAGGTGGAGGAGACAGTTGAACAGAGATCGAGGCATTTAGCACCACCGAGGTCGAAAATAACCAAACAGGAAAACCAATAGTTAACCCAGGAAGGGACAATGTTGCCATATAAGGAGCACCAACATTCCCAAAAGCAGGAAAAGGACTAGGATTCCCTTCAGAGGGGATTCATTGGTTGGTAAACTTCGGAACTATTTCCATTGGAAACAACCGTAAAACAAAATGCTAAGGAAAATAACTTTAACCAGGAATATTTCCTGGGTAGTTAATATTTTAAAACAGTGAAACAAAAATCTATCGTTTCATATTTTAAGAGTCAAGAGACAGGCAAAAGATGACTCTATCACTTTCAAGTTGAAACGAGCATGAAAGGACAAGATCTCGATGATATTTTCACTTTTAAAGAGTCATGAAAGACTAAAATGACTGCTCAGGTAATCTAAGCATGAGGGTATACCGAGTTTCCGTGAACTGCAATATACACCTTGGTGATCAAATGAAAGAGAAATGACCAAGGACTTAACGTACGTGCAGGCAGTCTCCCCGAATGTTGTGTTCAATGTATCAGGGTTACAAGGCGACAGACTCGGCTTCCTATGGATAAAGGATTGCAACATAATGGGGTCTCCCATTATATACGCGACGGTACGGGGAGCACAAGTCCGTATTAGTGATGTCTAAAGCCAGATGGCGAGCGATAGCTGCTAGGCTTAAAGACGCCAGAACACGTCTCTACCTTAGACTACTAGATGCTCCATTAATGTTTCAATGTTGCCTTAGGTTAATTCAGTAAATTTTAAATTTGATCTTCAATTTATGCTTCAATTTCAAGGCACTATTGAATGTTGAATCTCATAAAACCTCTAAATGAAAACTACATGCCACAAAATACCATTTTGTTCAATGAAGATCTATCTAAGGGAGAGTTGAGAGCTTTTCAAATGACAACAAAACGAAGACACAAAAACGTCCACTACTGTTTCAAATGCAAGCTAATGAAACTAGAAAACTTCTCTCTAGAGTTATATAACACTAGTAATGTGAAAGAGCTTTCAATTTTCACTAGGCTAATCAAAATGCAAAAGATTTTGTTTTTGTATTTTTCAATACTTTAGAGAAAATGCACTAAATGAATGAAAAACTAATGAAAACACCAATTCGAGAAATGACAGGGAGAGAACTGAAACAAACAAGTTCACTCAATACAAACGTACACAATCAAGACTCAAACCGATGACGAAATCCCTCAAAGTGAAGAAGAATCTCGAAAAAGACTCGAAAAAACCATGTAATCTAGGCTTGGAGTAACACAAAGAGAAGTTTAATGAAAGAAAGTAAAATCACTCAATTAACGCAATGATTCAACGGGATTGAAAAAAACAAATACAGAGAAGTAAAAACAAAATTGACCAAGTAAGCAAGGACCCAAAACTCCCACGGGAGGCTCAGCACACTGAAGCACCTAGAAGCCCTAGGGATAAAATGAAAAACTGATAGTAGAGGGAAAACAACTGGAGGAAAAGGGCCAATCTCAGTAAAAAATGACTCCAAGGCACTCAATCAATCAGAAAAATGACACCAGGACCAAAACTCAAGCTCAGAGAGCCCAAAATCAAGAAAAAGCTAACACCAAACAGAGTTGGTGCACTTGTTTGGCTTTAATCTGTGCCAAAAAAGCATTGGTGCAGGGGCCTAACTAGAAAAAGTGCCAGTTGGCGCGACTGTCAAGAGCTAAACCATGCCAATCGAGTTTACCATGGGAAAAAGATGAAAAAGGACAAACAAAGACTAGATCTAGTCTTTTGGGGGCTGAACAAGGGTTTAACTCCAAGGAAGGTAGACCAGAAAAGCAAATAAATCAATCAAAAGAGCAAAAACACCCAAGAGAGGAAGCACTAACTCCCACTGAATCCCCAATGGAGTTGCCAATTTTTTGTCCATGTAAATCCCCTCTACGGACAGAAGTGATCCCTCTAGCCCTAGGGTGGCTCTAGCAACTACGGGAACATACTAACATCTATCTTCCTAGATTGTACATGAAATTCAGAGCAAGGAATATGTCCTACCTCGTTCTAATGATATGTTGTGGTCTTCCATCAAATATTCTTGATGTGTTGCTCTTCTCCAGCTCGATACATGCTGCTACCAATGTTTGATTACCTGTACAGACATTCAAGACACCACGACAAGCATAAAAACATGACAAACTTAAAACAATTACAACCTATCTAGCTAATCAAGGAATGCTAGAAATCTCATTATAAATGTAAATAATAATGGAAGATAAACATCAGATGCATTTTATTATGATAAAGATAAGGGGAGTTTACAACCAAGCCTTGATGTTGAGGCTCTCCTTTGACAGGTCTGTATCCAAGAATGTTTGCCACGCCCTCATGAAAAAAGTTCCAAGATCTCACTATGTTCTCAACACACACAAACAATCACACTCTGCACTATTCTCTCGAAGCTATGATTGCTTCTTCTCTATGCTAAAATTTTCAACTATCTGTTCAACTAGAACATTTTCAACTAGCACATCAATAGAATATGGCTATATTTATAGAGAAGAGGAGGAGGTTGGGATCCCTACAATAGTGGAAGGGAGGTCTTATCCCTTGGGAGGTTTCCCCATAAGGTGGAAACAAGAGGCCAAAGGAGGAAGGTCGTGGTTATTCAGTCGAACCACTCCCTATGACTCATCCACGAATTTGTTGTGATCGAAACTTTGCCTCTATTTTTAAAAAACTTTCCATAAACAGATTGGAGTGGGTGCTTAACTGGGACAGAGCACCAATTGGCACGAGCTCAGTGTTAATTTTCCTCATTGGCGCGAGGGGATAACGGGCTACCAGGGCCAAGGCAAAAATAGGTGTTTTTAGTGGTCTACTCAGGAAATGGTCAACAGAAGGATTGTTGTCCTCATGGAAAGGGATGCAATGATGGTATTTGCAAGGCATGACACTTCTAATTAGTCACAGAAATGACCCTCCAATGTGCGAGATGGGGATTGCAGGGACAGTTAGAAACTAATATGTAACAACAGTACCTCAGCAAGTCTGTCCGGGCAAGGTTTGATCACACCCTTGAGTATTGTATGTCAGAAAGTATCTACATAGGTCGACTGACCTTGGAGCCCATCTGGCAACTAAGGTCCCTATGCGCAGGATCGCCCTTCTCCAATACTTCTCCTGAGTGAAGAATACCGGTCCTTGCCTAGGTTCTCTGCGCAGTGTTAGTGGCAGTGCTCCTAGACTGTGTTCCGTGGGAATCTTAGGTTCAATAGTCTTTTGACTATCATCTGCATCCTCTTGGCAGGGCAGGTTTCTTTCCTTGGTAGAGATGCGATGAAAATTCCTGACAGTCTGAAGACATGGAAGTGCCGAAACCTCGTGCAATTGACCTTGCCAATTTTCTAGCTCCTCATCAGAGTCGGAAAAACATTCACTGTCCTTTTCCCAGCAGAGCATTCCTTCACTCGTGGGGTTAACCCGATATTCATCCTGTGTAGTTAGTTTATATATTTGATCTAATTCCTCCTCCTCATAGGCTGGCTATGTATACCGTGCACCTTCTTCTAGATCTAGTGGTACTATGACACGTGTACCTTTGCTTTCGAACACCATGCTGCGCTTCTTGAGATTGATGACACCCCCCATCTCTATTTCCCAGTCCAGTCCAAGGAGCACAGGGTAGGGATCCGCATCTTCCACAATTTCTATTACTTCAAAGTCAGCTAGGACCCTTACCCCTGCAATGTCAACCATGACTTTTGGTAACCTCCCTAGAGGGACGATTTTTTGTTAATTGGCCATTCACAGCTCGATGGTGGACCATTCTAATTTATTCTCTCCCATTCGTTGTCATGTCTGTTTTGGTAATACATTCACATCTGACCCAAAATATAAGATAACCTGATCCATCTCGTAGTCACCAATCTGCAAAGTCAATCACATCTCTCTTCCTGTGCACTTCTTATAGTTGTATATTTTGTGTATATTCTTGGTCTCAGGGATAAAATTGGACTGAACTGCACAAGTATTCAGTAGTGTCTAGATATTTCCTACAGCCTGTGGATTTCGTAGCAGCTTCATACATGCCTTTAAAAAGGGCTCAACTCCTTCCTCTATCTGAGGTTGCATTGGCAGCTACGCGGGGGCTGCTAGTAGTCTTTGTTCTTTGAAAGGCACTCCTTCCTAGGAGGCAAGCTCCTCTTTTTCTCCCTGGGTGACTAGCTCGTTGCGTGTCATGAATTTTTCACAGGGATCCGCCTTTCTTAGCTCGGTTTTAACTCTTTGTACATTCTGCGTAGGGGTGGGCTGCTTTTCCTGCATCTTGGCTATTAAAATTGGGCAGTCCTCTACCTCATGGTCTAGCTGCCTACAATATTTGCACGATGGCCAGGTGGGATTTGGGTATTCTCTGGCAAAGTGCCTTATTTCTCCATAGTTATAACAGATTATCTTTCCACATCCTTTCCCTGCGCTTCCTCCTTGACCTCCTCAGCCTCGGGCCGGTGATCCTCCAAAGTGCACAGAAAGTCTCAGGGACGCAGGGTCCGATTGTACCCTATATAAGTTCCCAAGATCCATCATTAAGTCATAAGTACGATAGTTCTGCTCATCATGTCCCACTGATCGGCAGAATCGACACCATTGTTTCTTTAGTTTTGGGACATACGCACCTAGCCGAGGGCAATGGTTCATATCATGTAGTCCTGCTACCCGACAATCATCACACCATAGCGCAGGCCTGCTTGAACCTGGTTGTAATAGGATGGGTTCCCTACTTGCCCCTGGGTATACCAGACTAGGTCCTTTGGCTTGCATGTAATCCGTCAGCAGAGGGCACTGATACTTCATATGGCCAGACACCCGGCATCGTATGCACTAGAGATCTACACAGATTTCCTTTCCTCACTTTTTTCACAGAATCTGTATCTCCATATGCATAGCCCCAAGTTGTTCGTGGATTTTTTGTACCCCTGCTGACGTATCCTCTCGTGGGGCAGCCTCTAGTTTCATAGCAACTTCCACAACCTTCTCCTGCGACTAAAAGGTATGATGACTCATTGGCGTGCGTAGGTGAGGTAACAGCATAGCGGTGAACCATTCTCTATGCTTTCTATCATCATATTCAGATCCTCCTTCCCTGATTGCTTTCTTTAATCGCTAATCAGCCTCCCATACCGACTCAGACGCACCTTGTTTGAAGTCCTTCACTTCTGCTACCAGCTGGGAATAAGATTTTGGCTTCCTAAACTAGTGCTTCAAAGCGTCCTTGATATCTTGAATAGATGCGCTCCCATTATGGGAAATATAACACATATACCAGTCCAGGGCCCTGTCCTCAAATACCAACGACAGCTGCGCCCTTTTTACCATATCACTCGCTACATTCTGCGCAGTCCATACAGAGTCTGCAATGAACAAAAACTGGTCCATATCCTCATATCCTACCCTATTGAAGGTAGGTAGTTTCAGATGTGCAGCCATAGCATTGTCTAGGGGAGTGGTGGTATAGGCGAATTCTTACCTTTGCACAGCCTAGGTGGCGACGTAGCTGGGGGATCTTGCGTAGATGTTTCCTACAACAGATTGTAGGCAGATCACCCTCTGTCAAGGTTGGTCTGATAGTATTTGCCACTGTGCGTTGCGCTCCCTTCTAGATCCGAGGTCATTCAGTTAGTATGACTACACATATTGCTTTTTTCGCACAGTAATTTCTTGATCAGCAACGGTAACGTCCTTAGAAATTTGCCCTGAAACCCTTTGAATAATTTCCGTTTGGCCTCACAGTATTATACAAACTGATCAATGGCAAATTCCATCACAAATCCTCCCAGCACACTATCCACCCAGTGATCCACCATGCACGTGATAGTATTATCAATTTTTTCCAGCTGCTCGAGTAGCTCTAGGGTCCACTGAGTGATTCGATCATCCTTCCAGCATTTCTGGAATTCCACAAGTCTGGCCATCCACTCCTAGAGTTCAATTGCAAAGGTCACAAAGAAAATTTAGTACTTTCAGTAAGGATGTACCTATTTTTCCACCTTTCCGCCGTTAACTTCTCACTGTGATTTTATTTTACTGTGAACTCTTGGATCTGTCTTTCGAACTAGTATTCAATCTCTTGTCTTTCAAGCTTCCAGTATTCTCTTTTCATTACTCGATTCCTCTCTTAGACTTCTTCTGGTCCCGGAAATGGAACCATTTGTTGGCTTGAGGGGTCCTGACCCAGGTTCGGTGTGCAAGGTTTTCCAACAAACCCCTATACTACTAGCCCATTCGGCGGTGACCTACTTGCGCAAGTCAAAGTCTCACCCAAAGTAGTATGGGTGGGTGTTGGAACTAGGTTTCCACACACTGAGAAAGGATGGGTAAGGCAAGAAAATCTACGCTAGATATTGTGACTCCCGGATTACCTTGTTCTGCGTAGAGTTAATTAAGTCTCTATTCGCATCCACGTGCACTAGATATATAGTTATAGGCTTGTTATAACATCAACACAATAGTAAATAAACAGAACATAACAGATCTAGATCCAAGAATGCAGTACATAGATCTCTCACAGCTTAAAGATAGAAAATGCACAATACAACAACTATCAGTAATTCACACAAAAGTACTAACAAATTCAATTCTCTAACAATCTTCTGCATTCATTCATTCATCAATTCTTCCTTACAATTCCCTTCCCAACCTGTGCACATAGTAGCAGGGTCCAAACACAGCTAGACTTCGATATCCACACACATAGCCAGTAGAAGTCCTTTCCCCAAAACCCAAATAGATATCTTAAAGCACTATTCACATCAATAGTTCATCATTTCTTATCCTTTACAATACAAAATGCATCTCTATTTATAACAATCTAGCCTCGACTTTCCTATGGTCCACAACCCATGGTTTTCAAACCCCTAGTTTACCCTTTCACCCATTACAATGCTTTTGGGGCTTTGACCCACCCCAAAACCCCTGCGCTAAACTAAATATAATAAAAAATATTCAAAATGGACCAGTTTCGCAGCTTGTTAGGAGACCCTATTCCAATATCTCTAGAAAGTAACTGTACCAATCTTGGTAGTGCTATATCTCCCATCATCACCCATATTGATGTGCATATGAATATTTTTCTCCTCCAAGCTACTAAAGAGTGATTTGACTCCCATAATGTGGAAAGATGTACCTCCAAGTACCACACTAATCCCATCGCACTAGACACCATGCATGCGATGAGTGAGAAGTCCAACTCAAACTATGAAGCCAAAGCATCACCTGCTGCAGATCCTGAAGCCTTCTTATTATTCTTCTTCTTCTGTGGACAATTAGTGGTATAATGTCCATGCTCATGACAGTGAAAACATTTCACTTTGGACATGTCATGCTTCTTACCTTATTTTCTGGTCTCATATTTGGAATAGGATTTATTTCCCTTCCCCTTCTTTGCCTTAGTAGCCAAGGCACAATTTTCCTCATCATCTGTCTTGAATGAGGATCCATCCCTACTATTCCGCCTGAATTCTTCTTGTACAAAATCAAACCAAAGTCACTCCCAATCTGGTAGCTTAACCCTCCCATTGACATAATCCTGATAACTATTCCAGCTCTTGGGAAGGCCTAGAAGTGCTAGGCTCACCAAGTCATCATCCACTATAGTAATCCCGAAAATTCCATGCTCATCTCGACATTAGATGAACTTGGTCAAGTATTTTAGAATAGTGTCGCCTTTCTCCATTTTGATTTTCCTGAGCTTGTGCTTCAGTGCTAATTTTCTATGGTCACTAATGTTCTAAAAAAGATTTGTCAAGGCCTTCCACATTGCATATGGAGTTGCCTTTCCATGGGGACTCGAGACAATGTGATCTAAAACTCCCTCTAATAAGATCCTCCTTGCCTTTGCAACCTTCTTTTTCCAAGCATCAAGAAGAGCAGCGTCTTCTGTTGCGGGCTTGGGTATATCATTATCAATGAATTATTTCAACTCGTTGTCCTCCAGAACTACCCCCATTCTATCTTTCCATGCAATATAATTAGAACTTCCCTCGAGTGCATATTCCAATCTTAATCCATTGAAAGCCATCTTGATCTACATGTCACACCAAAGAATATTTTTGCAAATTCTAATATTGTTTAGCAAAAACTCAATTTATTCTCCACTATAGTGATTTTCTGCACTCTAATACCATGTAGAAACTATACAAACAATATGTATACCAATGGATTCAATCCAATCATGCGATATGTTAAAGAAATATACTGAATCCTTCTACAAATTAATTGTGGAAAATAAACACGATCGCATAATCACACCAAGTAAAAGAAAAAAGAAAATCAATCCACAACACATATATTTTTCATGGGGAAATATTGCTTCTCAAAACCCCTCTATCTTCTATTTTATATTCAACCGAGGAATCATGAAACAATACAATGCACTCTACCAATTGTCTCACATTGATCCAGACAAAATCAACCAATACTTAGCCAATTTCCTACCTCTGCTCAACTTGCCTTTCTTGCGCAATTCCTATAGAATTAAATCCCTATTATTTAGGAATTTCAGCCTTCCAAAACTATGCAATGCTCATGGGAAATCCTATGCGTGTGTAATTGTGCACTGGTAATTTTCTAATAATACAATTGATAGTTAACATCCCTTTAACCTCTGTCTCAAATGGGTATTCATCAGAACTAACATGCATGTAGCTATTAATAGTAAATCATCAATTACTTGACAGATCACTGCATGTGAATTAAATCTGATTTAATTCACTTGACCTCTCACTAGTGCAACAATCAGTTACAACTAGTTAAACTAATTTTAACTCAATTAATTGAGTTAACTGATTTCTCATGCATTAAAATAATATACTAACTACAACTTGGACTCTAAAACAAATAGAATCACTCTACATGCCTCACCAACTACCCTCAACTCGAATTTCATGAGCTAAATGAGTCTTTCACACTCAGTTAACTATTACAAGTGATTATGAGATAAGATTACAATTTATTATTCAATTTAATTAAGGTAAAATTAAATTAGACACACATTTCTTGTTGACTTTTCAACAATATGTTAGTTTGCCTTCAATTTATTCAAATAGTAATATTACTGGACCAAATATTCCACTTTATCAATTTGTTATTTTCTATGTCCTTAGTATTTTTATAAGTGAGGTATGTAAGGTTAAACGTCACTTGATGAAATAGTCAAAGAGTTAGGTCAAGAGTGGTAGTTTCAGGCCCATGGTTTTAGTAGGCTATGGTATTAGAGCCTATGGATTACATTTAATGAAGCTTTTAAAATGATTAGGGATACTTCATTGTATTATTCTTGGTGGTGAACAATGTGTTAGGTTAAACTTGATTGATGTAAGACACAAAGAGTTAGGCCAATAATGGTGGTTTTTGGGCCCATGGTTTTAGTAGATTCTGGTATTATAGCTAGTGGATTACATATAATGAAGCCTTTAAAAGTATTTGGAATCATCTGTTGTAAGGTGCCTAGAGGTGATTGGTAAAGCCTCGCATCTTAGATAGGTTTGGTCAAGGAAATAATCGATCTATGGGTTGGTTTTTCTATATTTTAGTTTTCCATGATAATTGTGTGTTATTTATGTGTGTATATTACTATATTATTGTTATTAATTATTTTATATATAATTTTATATTTACATTTGGTATCACACTAAGTTGATATGCTATATTATAGATTTCAGATTTCTCTGGTGTGAGTTTTGAGTTGCTGAATTCAAAATCTCCACAGTGAGCATTTTTGCATCTACGTTTCGGGTCTAGAACAAGACCCATCATCAGGAAAAATCCTACTAAAAAGAGAGGAGGTTAGATATCATAAAAATACCAAAGGAGTACATGAGGAAGGCTGACCAACCATAAAATAATCAATATTTTATAATTAAATAAATTAAATAATGTTTTTTAATTATTATTTTTTGCAAAGTTTTCAGTTTAACATTGTTTAGCCTTAACTCCTTATAATTTATTAGAGATTAATTATACCTAAATTAAAGATAATGTATCTCAAAGTGTTCATTTGTTATAAGTATTATTAATAAATTATTAATATTATATTAATATTTCAAATATTTTATGTAATAAAATATATTTAGAGATCTTTTAAGGTGGGGTTAGTTAAATTTAAATTGTTTATATTAAAAAGGTTAAAGGTTTATCATTAAGGATGTTAAAATTAATTCATTAGTGAGAATATTAGAGCACGCTATTCTTAATATTCATTAATTAAAGTTTTCTAGTAAGTGTTAATATTAAAAGGAAATCCTATTAAAATTAATGCCAATTTTAATTTAATAAAACTAGGAATAGTTAATTATAACTATTACTAATGATATTTAATAATCGAAATTGATATTAATGAATCAAAATATTTATTACTTATAAGGTGAATGATTATAGATTAGAATTAAGGGGGCCTTATAATATATAACTAGGATAGGGTTAATTCTTAATTATTACCAATAAAGTTGAGTAATTAAAATTAATTTTAAGTATTCAAATTCCTAATTGTTTATTAAGAAATAAGTAAAGGTTTAAGGGATTAATATTAGGTGAAGGAAGGGGTATTATTTGGAGAGGGAAAGGAAAGAGGAAAGAACAAAAGGGGGTGAGTCAGCAAGGTGTCTTTTTCAAGGTAGAGGAAGAGTCCATACGAGGTTATTCTAAGTTTTTAAGGAAGGGAAGGGGAGGGAGGCGATGAGAAGGAGAACGAAGAGGAAGACAAGGGTAACAACAGGGAAAAGGACAAGTTTAAGAGTGGGAAAATAAGGGGACCCAATTTCTGCTAACTTCTGAACCTCCATCCCTATTGAGGTTTTCAGGATGCTTGATTATTTCAAGTGCCTCACGCATTTTCCTTTTGTAATAGTGATTTTCATTGGATATTACTTTAGCATCTTCTAGGCAAATGTGGTGGAGAGTTTTATTTGAGTGATCTGCCAGAGCCGAGGTTTTGGTTCTCCCAATTCTGATGTTAGCTCCATGTTCCTTGAGCCTAATCTTGAAATATCTTCCTATTTCTCCATTATAAAATTTCCGCATGAGAAATTTATATGGTAAACGCCTTTTTGATGGAGTGGATTAGGGTTGTCTTTTATTGATTTAATCTTTTGTTTGATATTCATTATCGACTTAAATGAGGTTTCGATGTTATTTTTGTCAAGAACCTTGGTTAGATTGTCGGTGACCCCTTGGATGTAAGGGAGGTATGCTTTAGATTTTAGGGTTTCATCACGAGGATTTATTTTGTTTCCAGATCTGGCTCTTTGTATGGCTTTGATGATGTCCCTGTTTTTGTATCCCATATTAGTGAATGCCTTTTTGAAGTAATTAGATTTGAATAAATCAATGGAGAATTATTGGTAGGCTGAGTTCCCCATATTTTTTGGAGGCCATGTTATTTGAGAATACATGTTTTAGTATGGTAGTGCATGGAGTTATCCCTCTCAATCATAGAGGGGATGTAGAATCAAGTTTTGGAAGGAACCACTTGTAAAGGTAAAAAGGTGGAAATTGTACTCCTATATGCTAGTTTGATGGTTTCATAGATGTTGAATATTTAATTAAGGGGGGATAGTGATTATTCACCATGAAATCTAAGTTTTGATCCATAGTGAGTAAAGTTGAGTTAGGAACATAATACAAGTGAAATAGCAGGAACATGATGAGAGGATAGAAACATTCTTATGTTTTAGTAAAAAAAATGGACATGTTGAAGGATTTTTAGCAACACTAAATACTTTTTTTATAATGGAATTGAAAATTTTAATTGCATGTAAATGAGTATATGACTATAATACATAACTAGGAATGTGTACCCTTATTATTACCCAAATTCAAGTCTAAAGGGGGAAAAGCATTAGTTAAATTCCAAACCAAACATCAATGTGAGTTGGTAGTTAGTCTCATGTTCCTAGGGTGGTGGTTAGCACGTGATCAATTCCTAAATGTGTAAACCCATTAATTACCATATCAAATACCATGGGAAACCTTAGGTTACCATACCTTGAGCCAATGAAGTGCCATTAATAAATCCATTAATTACTATATCAAAATGACTCTATGTCTGAGTCAAATTTATCCTAACATAGTTATGGCAAACTTGCTAGCTTGGCTAGGTTTGATGAGGGCGGAAATGTGAAGCTGGGTTACACTTTTGTGAGAATCGGGGGTCGAAAACTTTTTTCAGCAATAGTTCGGCCGAAATTCTTCCAAATTTCGACCGAACTCTCTAATAGTTCGGCCGAAATTTCTTAGAAAGTTCAGCCGAAGTGTTGATTCCATTAAGATTGATGACACACAGACGACGCAGGCAAACAAAATTTTTTCCGGAGATTGGAAAACCGGCAACAAAAGTTCGGCCGAACTCTTAACAAAATTTCGGCCGAACTATGAGTTCGGCCGAACTTTTACTTTTAAAATAGTTCAGCTGAAA
>JAXQQM020091172.1:0-40555 GCA_034641835.2 Pinus albicaulis
TTTTAAAATGATCCTCATGAATCTGAAGTGTCGCAATATTAACCAGTATGAAGATTTCCATAGAGATTGGATGCAAAGAATCTTCATGGTTAAGGACCCCAAGAACATTCTCTGGAAGCAAGTCTACCTTGCAGCATTGCCTTCCAAGCTGGTAGACATTCTCAAATTACAGGATGCTTTCCAGTTGCCACTG
Source organism: Pinus albicaulis (assembly GCA_034641835.2). Taxonomy (NCBI): domain Eukaryota; kingdom Viridiplantae; phylum Streptophyta; class Pinopsida; order Pinales; family Pinaceae; genus Pinus; species Pinus albicaulis. Next base: position 194 of record JAXQQM020091172.1, read on the forward strand.
GAAACATATTTATGGGGTCAGATGTACAGCATAATAACTAGAGTATTGATTACTCTTTGTACCAGTTCTAAAATGAATAAATCTATTGATAAATTGAATAGATTGCCTGGTACTAAATATTTTTGTAGCAGGTATGGGATCACAATTGATGACCCATTAGTAAAAAGGCACAAAATAAAGAAAAAGGCTAAAAAGACTTCCAGAAGTTATCAACCTTATACTTATCACAGACACAGCAAAAGACTGTCTGTCGTTGAAAGGCCTCGCAAGCCTTACTGAAAACCTGCTCACAAGGGACGCTCCTCTAAATATGTCCCAAAGACTCATTATTATGAGCCACACGATATTCTTCCTAAAGATGTCAAGCTAAAAAGGATGCAACAGATAACTTGTTGGATATGTGGAAAGACAGGACACAGCAAATTTATGTCCTGATGCTAAAGAATCAAGAAAAGGTTTGGGACAAAAATCCCAACAGAAATATAAAGGCAAACAGCAAGTTAAAACTGAAGATAAATGTGGCAGATGTGGCTCTAGTTTTCACAAAATAAAAGATTGCCCCCGCTTGATGATCCAACAAGCCCAGGAAAATTCTTCTTCTATTTCTAATTGTGACTATTCTTCTTCTGAATCTGATATTGAAGAAGTTCATGCTTATTGTGAATGTCCTGATTCAGATAATTGTCAATGTGAACATTGTTCTTCATCAGATTCTGGTTTTTCCTCTGATGAGCAGCTTGCAGGAGAATTTACAGAAAAATTTAAAGTTCTCATGGCTCAAACCACAAAAGATGATATGAAAATTTTTTCTCAGATCCGAGCCATGGATGATGGTGATTTGAAGACCAGTCTGCTTGATGCTTTTATGCAGTCCTCGGGTGCTTCCTCCTCTGCAAAACCCTCTAAGAAGTCTTTGTTCTTGGATACTTATTATGAGCAGAACACCAAAATTTATCTCCGTCAACATCAGCAAAGAAAAGTTCGTGCACTCACTTTGGGGGAGGTGAGTAGGGAGATACACTTACTGAAAGGTAAAATTTCTGCCCTCAAATTCAAAGTATCTGAATTAGAAAAAGGCAAACAGGAAGAAGTTCATCCTGTTTCAGGAAGAAATACTAATTATATTATTCATGGAACTCCTTCAGATTCTGCTCCTGAACAACCAAAGGTTATAGTTGCACCATTATCAAATGGCCCAGTCTGGTTTGATTGTTATCCCAACTTCTCTGCAAATGTGTTTGATGAAACATTGGCTGATATCCTACAACTGCAAATCCAGACCACTGGATTTGATATGAAGAAAAGAAGAAACAATATCGCCATTCAGTTCAGAGGTTGTTTCTGTCACACCAGCACTTTATTTCCAGCAGTCCTCCATGCCCCCAGCCGAGAGTCTAAAACCAGTGTTGTAGTCATGATAGATGCAAAGAACCAAAAGGTTGAACACCAAGCCATCAAATGGGAAGATATGTCTTTTCCTGAACACTGGGTAGTACCAAATCCAAATCCTCTCGCCATACAAAAAATTACTTCTGCAAATATTTATGAAAATCAATCCTCAGCGACTTTATCTTTCCCAAGAAGATCTACAATAGAAAGGTGTAGGATTGACGCAGAATGTAAAAATTCTCCACTATATATACCTCCTAATTCATTTGATACTGCATGTTCCAGTATTGTAAATACTTCTTGTCATCATACATCTTTGTTTGAGTTTTCTTTATTAGTCAATTTTAATCCATTACAAGTTGAATGCCCTCAATGCCATCAGTCTGTAAATCTCAAACATCTTGCTGAAATGGTCATTAGACATCAGAACCATAATCCTAGAACAGGTGATGCACCTCCGTCTACATCAGTCACCCCCTGTCCGAATCCGAAATGTTCTGATATCACTTTTCCACATGAATATGACCATGTGCTTATGATGCACCTAGTTCCTTCTCTGCAAGATGAAGATCCCAGACTCACTGAGATATTCATGAATATGCAATCCCCTAAAGATAAGAATGGCTTAGGGTATTACAATCAAAAGGATTTTCTGATCCCAGAATGCAGATTTAAAGATCTGGTCGAAGATGTCAAAAGACCATCTGTCCCAGAAATCCAGAAGTTTTATACACTAATGGATGGTTGTGAGAAAACACAGAATCCTGCTCAATGGATGAAGCGAGATGATAAATTGGGATTTGTTTACTCACCCGAAAGCGAGATGAATTTGTTGTCGATCCATACTCCCGGAACAAAAGAAAGCTTTAGCCTTAGAATGGAAACAATATATGGAAGAAAGAAAGACTTGGATTTCTTTCTACTCTTGGAAAAAAGGTTAAAGAATCGAAGTTGTATTAATGAATGAACCTACATCGTCTATTGGTCATTCATGGACAGTAATTGATGGCAGATAAGCTAGAAACGACCACCGAGCTATCCTCCTTTCAAAGGAATTGTCCTAGGTGAAGGACAAAATTCAGCTAATGCATACCCTATAGTCCAAAAGGAAAACCTGGTAGGAATTGAAAGAAGAGTCAGACCTGTAAGTGAACAAATAAAGCTGGACTAACACTGCCATCATAGGATTAGACAAAAATGTTGCTAAAGCTTCATGTTGTAAAGAACCGGATGGATCAATTGCAAGTTTCTTTGAATGATGTAAATAAGGCATTGAATTACATGCAGATACAGGTTGTTCGGTAGTTAAAGATTTTTCTTTGAAGTCTTTACGGAAGGTTGATGAAGTAGAAAGTTGTATTATAGATCGATCTATTTCTACTCGGCAATTTGTGACAGACTTGTTTCGAGAAAATCCAGAAGGAGAAAAGAAAAAGAAGCGAGACAAGCCAATCCCTTCAGGGATTTCTCCACAAAGGGAAAAGTTTGTGCAAATCGAGAAAAGTGTTGATAGATTTCCCAGGCCTATTTCCCAAAGAATACGTTCCGAAGTCTCCAAAGTTTAAAATAACCATTGCCTCTCTGTTCCATGAGTCAGAATCGAAGATCATGTCTTACCCTGTATATGAGCCCCTTGAAGCCCAATATACCAGGGTACTCTCCTCCGACTTAAATGGCCTTGGAAAAATTCCTGCAAGAGAAACCTTCTATCCCCGAGCCATAAAGAATGGAATATAGATAACTTATCCTCTGCCCTCGAGATCAAACAAGTCATTGATCGAGATGATCACAGAGTATAAGTTGATGTGCATAGATGGTAAATCTGAAGTAGAGGCATGTAAATCCCTCATTCCATGTTTTACAGGGAACTCTAGCCGGATGGTGGGAACTAGAGTCTTCTCCCGCTCTCATAGCATCCATGGAAGGCTGAGGTGTTGAAAGATGAAAATGGAGATGTAAGATTTCATGAAGATGGCAAAAGCCATGAATAATATGATTGGTGCCCTCACGGGCACTAATTCAACGAGACATTCGTGGAGATGACCCAAACATTTCGAGATCAAAATGAAATGATCCTCATGAATACGAAGTGTCGCAATATTAACCGAGTATGAAGATTTCCATAGAGATTGGATGCAAAGAATCTTCATGGTTAAGGACCCCAAGAACATTCTCCGGAAGCAAGTCTACCTTGCAGCATTGCCTTCAAGCTGGTAGACATTCTCAAATTACAGGGATGCTTTCCGATTTGCCACTGGAAACATATTTATGGGGTCGGATGTATAGCATAATAACTAGAGTATTGATTACTCTTTGTACCGATTCTAAAATGAATAAATCTATTGATAAATTGAATAGATTGCTCTGGTACTAAATCTTTTTTGCAGCGGGTATGGGATCACAATTGATGACCCATTAGTAAAAAAGGCGCAAAATAAAGAAAAAGGCTAAAAAGACTTCCGAAGTTATCGACCTTATACTTATCACGAGACACGACAAAAGGCTGTCCGTCGTTGCAAGGCCTTGCAAGCCTTACCGAAAACTCGCTCACAAGGGACGCTCCTCTAAATATGTCCCAAAGACTCATTATTATGAGCCACACGATATTCATCCTAAAGATGTCAAGTTGAAAAAGGATGCAACGAGATAACTTGTTGGATATGTGGAAAAGACAGGGACACACAACAAATTTATGTCCCGATGCTAAAGAATCAAGAAAAGGTTTGGGACAAAAAATCCCAACAGAAATATAAAGGCAAACAACAAGTTAAAACCGAAGATAAATGTGGCGAGATGTGGCTCTAGTTTTCACAAAACGAAGATTGCCCCAGCTTGATGATCCAACAAGCCCAAGAAGATTCTTCTTCTGTTTCTAATTCCGACTATTCTTCTTCGAATCGATATTGAAGAAGTTCATGCTTATTGTGAATGTCCCTGATTCGAGATAATTGTCAATGTGAACATTGTTCTTCATCGGATCTCGGGTTTTTTCCTACGATGAACAGACTTGCGAGGGAGAATTTACAGAAAAAAGTTAAAGTTCTCATGGCTCAAACCACGAGAAGATGATATGAAAATTTTTTCTCGAATCCGAGCCATGGACGATGGTGATTTGAAGACCGAGGCTGCTTGATGCTTTTATGCGGTCCTCGGGTGCTTCCTCCTCTGCAAAACCCTCTAAGAAGTCTTTGTTCTTGGATACTTCTTATGAAGCAGAACACCAAAAGTTATCTCCGTCAACATCGTACAAAGCAAAGTTCGTGCACTCACTTTGGGGGAGGTGAGTAGGGAGATACACTTACTGAAAGGTGAAATTTCTGCCCTCAAATTCAAAGTATCACGAATTAGAAAAAGGCAAACAGGGAAGAAGTTCATCTGTTTTCGAGGGCAGAAATACTAATTATATTATTCATGGAACTCCTTCATATTACGCTCTGAACAACCAAAGGTTGAAATTGCTTTGAAGGAAAAAGTTGATCCCTTTGTTTTTGGATTCGAGAGAAATGCAGGTTCTCACTATCCAATACCCGGCACCATCATGTCAAGGTAAATATTTTGGTGCATGGTAAGACCTATAATGTAGCTCGCATTAATTGATTCAAAGGGTGCGAGATGTAAATATCCTTGATAAGAAGGTTGTCCCCTCAAAGTTTTGGGCTAAAGCAGAAAGAAAAATTGTGGGATTAGGGGACAAAACACTTGAATATGAGATTCCTAAAGCCATGGTTTGTTTTGATTCCCATTGTTTAAAAGCACAATTTGTTGTAGGCTGATATTCTGTTGATTTGCATCTTAGGAAATGTTTTTCCTTTACAGTCTGTAGAGCCTCATGGTTCATGGAGAACCAAAAATAATAAGGCGAGGATATTTCATCACAATGCCTACTTCGATGGAAAAGGAAAAAAGAATTGAGATTTTGCCTTATGTTTCCAAGCGAGAGAATATCCACCATGGTACAAGCCATGCGAGAACTCAAAAAAGCAGAAGACAGTCTTGCGAAGCGAAAGACCACAAGAACCTGATTAGAATTGAAGATCAGTTAAGTTACGCGATAGTTCAGAAAACAAATTCTTGAACTACGGAAGCGGTTTGAAGAACAATGTTGTGCGGGAGGAGCCAAATGCATTTTGGCACCGCAAACGAGCATAGTATTGAGTTTGCCCTACAAAGAAGGATATACGGGTAGACCATGCAAATCCAGAGCAATTCCCATGAACAAAGAATACTGAGAGCTACGTGAGAAAGAAATAAATCAGCATGTTGCAGAGAAAGGTGATCAGAGAGTCAAGCAGTCCCTGGAACTGCTATGGCTTTTATGTGAATAAGAGGAGTGAACAAAGATAAGAGGTATCCCCAGGGTTAGTCATTAACTATAAACCTCTTAATTCTATTCTTGCAGATGATACTTATCCTATCCCACATAAGGGAGATCTGTTGGGAAGGATAGCAGAGAGCCAAGATATTTTCTAAGTTTGACACTGAAGTACGGCTTCTGGCAAGTGGCTATAGCAGAAAAAAGACAAGTGGAAAACTGCATTCGAGCATTCCTGGAGGCCACTATGAATGGAATGTGATGCCATTCGGATCGAAGCATGCACCTTCTAAGTTCCAGAAGGTAATGGATTCTATTTTTTAAACCTTATGCGAGAATGGCTCCTAGCATACATTGATGATCTCCTAATATTCTCAAAAAATCTTCAAGATCACTTCAGGCATCTAAAGATTTTTTATGAGATTAGTAAAGAAAAAATGGCTTAGTCTTAAGTAAGAAAAAAGATGGAATTGTGTAAGACTAAGATCAAATTCTTGGGGCACACTATAGAGAATGGATTAATTGCTTTACAGAATCATGCTATTGAGTTTGCGAGATAAATTTCCAGGACATCATTCGGGATAAAACCCAGCTGCAAAAGATTTTTGAGGTCGTTTAAATTATGTAAGCAATTTTTATCCAAATTGTGCAATTGACGAGTCTCTCCTAAACCGGAGACTCGAAAAGAATCCTAAGCCTTGGACAAAAAGCTCATACGAGAATCAATCAGACAAATCAAGGCTAAGGTAAGAAAGCTCCCCATTCTTCATGTTGCAGAAGATGGATATTTCAAAATTGTAGAATCGGATGCCAAGAATATTGGTTGGGGAGGTGTGCTCAAACAGAGACCTACTGACAAAAGTATGAAAGAAGAAGAAAGAGTTGTGCAGGTATGCATCCGGAACATGGAGTAAAGCTCGAGAAGAATTACTCCACAATAGAACAAGAAGTTAAAGCTGCACGGAACTGTGTCGAGTAAGTTCTCTATTCATCTAGCTAATAGATTCTTCTTGCTAAGGACCGATGCTAAGGCCTTAGATAAAGTTTTGAATAAAACTATCAAAAACCCACGAAGATGCTAAATTTGCAAGATGGCAAGCTTTGTTTGCTAATTTTGACTTTAAGGTCGAGCATATTAAGGGAATTGATAATTCTCTGCCGGACTTTCTCAACGAGAGAATTCATCCCAAGCATCAAGAACGGGGAAGAAGAAGAAGAAAATCATAACCATGTTATGGTTATCATCACGAGAATGGGATCATGCACAACAAAAAGAGACACTCGGGTCTATTTCGAAATGATGAATCATGGGGTCTGTGTACAAAGAGAAATGGAGGCCCACATGGCAACTCCGAAACACAAAAGTACTTGATGCAAATCTACTGAGCCACACCGATATTATGCATCTTGTACACGAAAGGCGGGTCTACCCCAAAGGAAATAAGTGGATACATGACATGATATATTCCACAAGTATGACCTCCTCCTATGAAGCGAGAAAGGTCCCTCTCGCAAAGATTTTTTGTGATCCGTCGGGTCATTTGTACTGGTGGAAGTGACGAACAAGAATCTACTATAAGTCTTATACAATCAATCGGGACAAGGTGGCCCTGGAGAGTATACTTTGGAGGAAGATACCGGACATGGCCAGGTAATAATCCCGACTTGATTTTTCTCGACACAGTTTTACAATTTTGCAGGGGATACAAACAACTATGGTGGGATCTGCTTTGAATAAGGATGGGCGCGGTGAAACTCACCACACCAAGCTCAGATTTGGACCTACCTGGATAAACCAATCCCACTATGCTTGCCCCCTGGACATGTGATCGGTGGTTTGATTATGGACTAAGTGCATATGGCATGGATCCAGTTTACTATGAATCATATTTTCAAAGCCAATGCAATGATTGTCTAGAAAGCACTTGGGGAGAATGCTTTCATAGTCCGTGTCAAACGAGTCCAGTGATTTGAGCCAACTTGAGTATAAACTTGTAAATCCAATATTAAATTGCTACAAGAAAAGGCAATTACAATGGTTGGTTCTAACCAAAGTAAAACATCGAGATCATTTTAAATAAACCCATGATTGTCGAAGAATTTACACAAAAGCTTGGGACGATGATCTGTATCCAAGACTCCGGTTTCCCCTGAATTACTATCCTTGATCAGGGCTAGAAACCAGTACAAGCGGTTCTAGTGGACTCCGCTAAAACAAAAAGTATCCATAGTGTAATAATACCCGATCACGGGTTTACGGTGACGGGTCTTTTCCCGAGGGCTTTTCACCCTGTCCGAAAAGCATCCTCTCTGTATATAATTATTCTGTTTCCTCGTGGGCCTTGTACAGATAAGGTATCCACTGTGTTATGTACACACACTTCACATGTTAGTGTCGGACGGACGAATCTCGGTGCGGATGTCACTTCGGTGTTACCCGAAAGCCATGATTCTCCTCCACGTGTCAACAATCCGATGGACCAAACGAATGTTTGTCCCCCCTCTTTTCCTATATAAGGAGGGTTCAGGCTCATTGTTTGGCATTCGCATTCGGAGAGTCTAGAGTCTAGAGTCATTTTTGTTTGAGTCTGAGTCGAGCCGAAGCTCCCTCGCTCCGCATCTGCGCAAAGTTTTGCGATCTGCTTGCATCACGGTGCTAAGACTCAAGTCCTTAGGGTGATCGAGAGAAGCTCTGCGTGTCTATGTGCTCGGCATAGGCAAGAACCTAAAGTGGCCCGATCATAGATTGAGTCCGTTCTGTAAAATCGGGTGTGTTTGTTCTACGAGACGAGTCTAGCAATCGGCCGTGAAAGCCTCCGAGTATCGCTCGCTCATTTATTGAGTAGCAAATCTGGTAAATTCCACTACGAGTCAATCTCCGGAAAGAGATGCGAAAGTCCATAAGTCCGTAATCCGATTGTAAAATCATTTTTTGAATATCAATAAAGAGAGAAGTATTTATTCCGCATGAGAAGAACTGTAACTCTGAGCTTTATGAATGTCCACTAAGGTAGTATTGATTTTCTTTTTTATCGCCGAAAGTTCGCCATACGTTCGCGAAATCACCCGAGGGACACGGAGTAGGCCGAAAAGGCGAAGGAAGCCGCGAGAGAGCCGAAAGAAGTGTGAACGTGATATTAGGTTCGTGTATGGGTTCGCATAGGGTCTCTTAAAGGAGCAAGAAGAAACTCGGTGAGCTAGTCTGCTCGTTGAGCAATTTGCGGTGCAAACCCTGTGTGAGAGGTCCCCTGCGATAAAATTGGTATCGAGCCGATACGGGTTGTCAACTGGTTCGTGAAAAGGTCGGTTCTTATAATCATTCTCTCTTTATTTTCCGAAGTATAAATGGACCCTTTCGGAAAATCTGTATCTTTCAGAGAACTTGAAGAGCAAGATAAAGCTCAACAAGACCCTCTCGAGAGAAATGTTTTGCTTCTAGTAGTAGTCAAGTAATAAATGAGTCGAGCATTTGTACGAAAGAAAGCGAGCCTCGGGCTAGATGGGTTCTACCCAAGATCTCTGCGTCTCGAGGTTTATAATGATCTAGGGAGTTTGGCACTTGAAAGCACACGAATCACAATTAAAGAATCCATAAGCTCAATAGAAGAAAACTACGACCGTGTACAGTTAATCCCTTTGATAAATCCCAAGGAGCTTCAAGCAGAAGCTAGAAAGCTGGGAACTCAATTCTGCATCTTGGATGCATCGTAGTGGGAATCAAGCCCTTATCCATCAAGGGGGTAGAGACATATGTGTTAGCAACTATCGGGAGATCTAACACATAATAAGTACACCGATTTCCCTCATTGGAGGAATAGTTGCACCATTATCAAATGGCCCGTGCTGGTTTGATTGTTATCCCAACTTCTCTGTAAATGTGTTTGATGAAACATTGGTGATATCCTACATAGCCGCAAATCCAGACCAGCTGGATTTGATATGAAGAAAAAGAAGAAACAATATCGCCATTCGAGTTCAGAGGTTGTTTCCGTCACACTAGTACTTTATTTCCAGCGAGTCCTCCATGCCCAGCAGAGAGTCTAAAACCGGTGTTGTAGTCATGACGAGATGCAAAGAACCAAAGGTTGAACACCAAGCCATCAAATGGGAAGATCTGTCTTTTCTGAACAACTGGGTAGTACCAAATCCAAAGCCTCTCGCCATACAAAAAATTACTTACCCGCAAATATTTCTAAAAATCAATCCTCATCCACTTTATCTTTCCCAAGAAGATCTACAATAGACGAGGCATAAGATTGACGTAGAATGTAAAAATTCTCCAATTGTATATACCTCCTAATTCATTTGATACTGCATGTTCAGTATTGTAAATACTTCTTGTCATCATACATCTTTGTTTGAGTTTGCTTTATTAGTCAATTTTAATCCATTACAAGTTGAATGCCCCTCAATGCCATCGATCCGTAAATCTCAAACATCTTGCTTGAAATGGTCATTAGACATCGAACCATAATCCTAGAACATGTGATGCACCTTCGTCTACATCGATCACCCCCTGTCCGAATCCGAAATGTTCCGATATCCCTTTTCCCCATGAAGATGACCATGTGCTTATGATGCACCTAGTTCCTTCTCTGCAAGATGAAGATCCCCAGACTCATCGAGATATTCATGAATATGCAATCCCCTAAAGATAAGCATGGTTTAGGGTATTACAATCAAAAGGATTTTACGATCCCGAATGCATTTAAAGATCCGCGAGAAGATGTCAAAAGACCATCTTGTCCCGAGAAATCTAGAAGTTTTATACACTAATGGATGGTTGTGAGAAACACAGAAATCCTGCTCAATGGATGAAGCAGATGATAAATTGGGATTTGTTTACTCACCGAAAATGCGGATGAATTTGTTGTCGACCATACTCCAGAAACAAAAGAAAGCTTTACCCTTAGAATGGAAACAATATATGGAAGAAAGAAAGACTTGGATTTCTTTCTACTCTTGGAAAAAGGTTAAAGAATCAGAAGTTGTATTAATGAATGAACCTACATCGTCTATTGGTCATTCATGGACAGAAATTGATGGCAAATAAGCTAGAAACAACCACCAGCTATCCTCCTTTCAAAGGAATTGTCCTAGGTGAAGGACAAAATTCAGCTAATGCATACCCTATAGTCCAAAAGGAAAACCTCGGTAGGAATTGAAAGAAGAGTCCAGATCGTAAGTGAACAAATAAAGCTGGACTAACACTGCCATCACAGGATTAGACAAAAATGTTGCTAAAGCTTCATATTGTAAAGAACCGTATGGATCAATTGCAAGTTTTCTTTGAATGATGTAAATAAGGCATTGAATTCATCGTAGATACGATGATTGTTTCGCAGTTAAAGATTTTGTCTTTGAAGTCTTTACGGAAGGTTGATGAAGTAGAAAGTTGTATTATAGATCAAGTCTATTTCTACTCGGCAATTTGTGACGGACTTGTCTAAGAAAATCCCGAGAAGGAGAAAGAAAAGAAGCGTATAAGCCAATCCCTTCAAGATTTCTCCACAAAGGAAAGACGTGCAAATCGAGAAAAGTGTTGATAGATTTCCCAGACCCTATTTCCCAAAGAATCTTGAAAATTTACTAATAAAGAAAACTCAAACAAAGTTGTATGATGACAAGAAGTATTTACAATCTTTGGAACATGCGATATCAAATGAATTAGGAGGTATATACGGTGGAGACTTTTTACATTTTGCGTCAATCCTACGCTTTGTCTATTGTAGATCTTCTTGGGAAAGATAAAGTGGGCGAGGATTGATTTTTCAGAAATATTTGCGAAGTAATTTTTTGTATGGCGAGAGGCTTTGGATTTGGTACTACCCGGTGTTCGGAAAATATAGATCTTCCCATTTGATGGCTTGGTGTTCAACCTTTTGGTTCTTTGCATCTGTCATGACTACAACATTGGTTTTAGACTCTCGGTGGGGGCATGGAGAGACTCTTTGGAAATAAAGTATTGGTGTGACGGAAACAACCTGCGAACTGAAATGGCGATATTGTTTCTTCTTTTTCTTCATATCAAATCCGATGGTCCGGATTTGCGGTTATAGGATATCGGCCCAATGTTTCATCAAACACATTTACGAGAGAAGTTGGGATAACAATCGAAACCAGACTGGGCCATTTGATAATGGTGCAACTATTCCTCCAATGAGGGAATCGGTGTACTTATTATGTGTTAGATCTCCGACGAGTTGCTAACACATATGTCTCTACCCCTTGATGGATAAGGGCTTGGATTCCCACTACGATGCATCCAAGATGCGGGGAATTGAGTTCCCAGCTTTCTAGCTACTGCTTGAAGCTCCTTGGGATTTATCAAAGGGATTAACTATACATGGTCGAGTTTTCTTCTATTGAGCTTATGGATTCTTTAATTGTGATTCCGGTGGCGGCTTTCAAGTGCCAAACTCCCAGATCATTATAAACTTCGAGAGCGAGAGATCTTGGGTAGAACCCATCTAGCACTGAGGCTCGGTTTCTTGTACAAATGCTCTAACTCATTTATTACTTGACTACTACTAGAAGCAAACATTTCTCACGAGAGGGTCTTGTTGAGCTTTATCTTGCTCTTCAAGTTCTCGGAAAGATACAGATTTTATGAAAGGGTCCATTTATACTTCGAGAAAATAAAGAGAGAATGATTATAAGAGCCGGCCTTTTCACGAACCGGTTGACAAAGCGTATGCGGCTCACGATACCAATTTTCTTGCGGGGACCTCTCTCACAGGGTTTGCACCACAAGCTGCATTCCATGAGCGAGTAGCTCAACGAGTTTCTTCTTGCTCCTTTAAGAGACCCTATGCGAACCCATACACGAACCTAATATCACGTTCACACTTCTTTCGGCTCTCTCTGCGGCTTCCTTCGCCTTTTTACGGCCTACTCAGTGTCCCTCGGTGATTTCACGAACGTACGGAGAACTTTCGGCGATAAAAAAGAAATCAATACTACCTTAGTGGACATTCATAAAGCTCAGAGTTACGAGTTCTTCTCATGCGGAATAAATACTTCTCTCTTTATTGATATTCAAAAAATGATTTTACAATCGGATTACGGACTTATGGACTTGAGATCTCTTTCCGAGAGATTGATCTGCGGTGGCATTTACCGGATTTGCTACTCAATAAATGAGCGAGCGATCTTGGAGCTTTACGGCCGATTTGCGGACTCTGTCTCGAGAGAACAAACACACCGATTCTAGAGACGAGACTCAATCTATGATCGGGCCACTTTAGGTTCTTGCCTATGCCGAGCACATAGACACGCGAGCTTCTCTGATCACCTAAGGACTTGAGTCTTAGCACTGTGATGCAAGCAAGATCCCAAAACTTTGCGCAGATGCGGGAAGCGAGGGAGCTTCGGCTCGACTCGGACTCAAACACAAATGACTCTAGACTCTAGACTCTCCAGAATGCGAATGCCAAACAATGAGCTACAGACCCTCCTTATATAGGAAAAGAGGGGGGACAAACATTCGTTTGGTCGAGTCGGATTGTTGACACGTGGAGGAGAATCATGGCTTTCGGGTAACAACGAAGTGACATCCGCACCGAGATTCGTCCGTCAGACACTAACATGTGAAGTGTGTGTACATAACACGGTGGATACCTTATCCGTACAAGGCCCACGAGGAAACATAATAATTATATACGGAGAGGATGCTTTTCGGACAGGGTGAAAAGCCCTCGGGAAAAAGTCTGTCACTCTGTAAACTGTGGTGGGTATTATTACACTATGGATACTTTTGTTTTAGCGAGTCCACTAGAACCGCTTGTGCTTGGTTTTCAGCCGATCAAGGATAGTAATTCGGGGAAACCGGAGTCTTGGATATGAGATCATCGTCCCACAGCTTTTGTGTAAATTCTTCGACAATCATGGGTTTATTTAAAATGATCGATGTTTTACTTTGGTTAGAACCAACCATTGTAATTGCCTTTTCTTGTAGCAATTTAATATTGGATTTACAAGTTTATACTCAAGTTGGCTCAAATCACGTGTTTGACACGGACTATGAAAGCATTCTCCCCAAGTGCTTTCTAGACAATAATTGCATTGGCTTTGAAAATATGATTCATAGTAACCTGGATCCATGCCATATGCACTTAGTCCATAATCAAACCACCGATCACATGTCCGGGGGGCAAGCATAGTGGGATTGGTTTATCCAGGGTAGGTCCAAATCGAGCTTGGTGTGGTGAGTTTCACCAGCGCCCATCCTTATTCGAGCAGATCCCACCATAGTTGTTTGTATCTGCAAAATTGTAAACTTTGTGTCGGGGAAAAATCAAGTCGGGATTATTACCTGGCCATGTACAGTATCTTCCACCGAGTATACTCTCGGGCCACCTTGTCCAGGTTGATTGTATAAGACTTATAGTAGATTCTTGTTATGTCATTTCCACAGTACAAATGAATGACGGATCACAAAAATCTTGCGAGAGGGACCTTTCTGCTTCATAGGAGGAGGTCATACTTTGTGGAATATATCATGTCATGTATCCACTTATTTCCTTTAGGGAGTAGACCGCCTTTCGGGTACAAGATGCATAATATCGGTGTGGCTCTGTAGATTTGCATCAAGTACTTTCTGTGTTTTGAGTTGCCATGTGGGCCTCCATTTCTCTTTGTACACATGACCCATGATTCATCATCCGAAATAGACACGAGTGTCTCTTTTTTTGTGCATGATCCCATTCTGTGATGATAACCATAACATGGTTATGATTTTCTTCTTCTTCTTCCCTTCTTGATCTTGGATGAATTCTCTGTGAGAAAGTCTGCGAGAGAATTATCAATTCCCTTAATATGCTCGACCTTAAAGTCAAAATTAGCAAACAAAGCTTGCCATCTTGCAAATTTAGCATCTTCGGGGTTTTTGATAGTTTTATTCAAAACTTTATCTAAGGCCTTAGCATCGGTCCTTAGCAAGAAGAATCTATTAGCTAGATGAATAGAGAACTTACTCGACACGGTTCCGTGCAGCTTTAACTTCTTGTTCTATTGTGGAGTAATTCTTCTCGAGCTTTTACTCCATGTTCCCGAGATACATCTTGCACAACTCTTTCTTCTTCTTTCATACTTTTGTCGGTAGGTCTCTGTTTGAGCACACCTCCCCAACCAATATTGATGGCATCGATTCTACAATTTTGAAATATCCATCTTACTGCAACATGAAGAATGGGGGAGCTTTCTTACCTTAGCCTTGATTTGTACTGATTGATTACGTATGAGCTTTTGTCCAAGGCTTAGGATTCTTTTACGAGTCTACGGTTTTAGGAGAGACACATCGATTGCACAATTTGGATAAAAAATTGCTTACATAATTTAAACGACCCAAAAATCTTTTGCGAGTTGGGTTTTATCGAGAATGATGTACGGAAATTTATACGCAAACTCAATAGCATGATTATGTAAAGCAATTAATCCATTCTCTATAGTGTGCCCCAAGAATTTGATCTTAGTCTTACACAATTCCATCTTTTTCTTACTTAAGACTAAGCCATTTTTTTCTTTACTAATCTCATAAAAATCTTTAGATGCTTGAAGTGATCTTGAAGATTTTTTGAGAATATTAGGAGATCATCAATGTATGCTAGGAGCCATTCGCATAAGGTTTAAAAAAATAGAATCCATTACCTTCTGGAACTTAGAAGGTGCATGCTTCGATCACGAATGGCATCACATTCCATTCATAGTGGCCTCCGAGGGAATCTTTGAATGCGGTTTTCCACTTGTCTTTTTTCTGCTATAGCCACTTGCCGGAAGCCGGACTTGAGTCAAACTTAGAAAATATCTTGGCTCTTGCTATCCTTCCCCATGAGATCTCCCTTATGTGGGATAGGATAAGTATCATCTGCAAGACAGAATTAAGAGGTTTATAGTTAATGACTAACCTGGGGATACCTCTTATCTGTTCACTCCTCTTATTCACATAAAAGCCATAGCGAGTTCAGGGAGTGCTTGACTCTCGATCATACTTTCTCTGCCTTGGTCGATTTATTTCTTTTCTCACAGAGCTCTCGGTATTCTTTGTTTCATAGGGAATTGCTACGGATTTGCATGGTACTGCTGTATATCCTTCTTTGTAGGGCAACTCAATACTATGTTGTTTGCGGTGCCAAAATGCATTTGGCTCCTCGCACAACATTGTTCTTCAAAGTCTATACGTAGTTCAGCAATTTGTTTCGAACTGCGTAGAACTTAAGCTGATCTTCAATTCTAATCGGGTTCTTGTGGTCTTTCGGTTACGCAAGGCTAGTCTTACGCTTTTTGAGTTCCTGCATGGCTTGTACCATGGTGGATAGTCTACTGCTTGGAAACATAAGGCGGCTCAATTCTTTTCCTTTTTCCATCGAAGTAGGCATTGTGATGAAATATCCTGCCTTATTATTTTTTGGTTCTCCATGAACCATGAGGCTCTACGGTACACGCAAGGAAAACATTTCCTAAGATGCGATCAACGGGAATATCGAGCCACAGCAAATTGTGCTTTTAAACAATGGGAATCAAAACAAACCATGGCTTTAGGAATCTCATATTCAAGTGTTTTGTCCCCTACTCCCACGATTTTTTTCTTTACTGCTTTAGCCCAAAACTTTGAGGGGACAACCTTCTTATCAAGGATATTTACATCTGCACTTTGAATCAATTAATGCGAGTTACATTATAGGTCTTACCATGCACCAAAATATTTACCTTGACATGATGGTGCTTGGTATTGGATTGTGAGAACTTTGCATTTCTCTGAATCCAAAACA
The DNA here is from genome assembly GCA_034641835.2 of Pinus albicaulis. Lineage (NCBI taxonomy): Eukaryota > Viridiplantae > Streptophyta > Pinopsida > Pinales > Pinaceae > Pinus > Pinus albicaulis. The sequence goes on from JAXQQM020091172.1 coordinate 16,664, forward strand.
GGATCAGCTTTTCCTTGGGCAATTTCAACCTTTGGTTGTTGAGAGACGAGAATATGAATGAGTTCCATGAATAATATAATTAGTATTTCTGCTGAAAGCAAGGGATGAAATTCTTCTGTTTTTGCCTTTTTCTAATTCGGACACTTTGAATTTGAGGGCAGAAATTTCACCTTTCGGTAAGTGTATCTCCCTACTCACCTCCCCAAAGTGAGTGACACGAACTTTGCTTTGCTTTGATGTTGACGGAGATAACTTTTGGTGTTCTGCTCATAAGAAGTATCCAAGAACAAAGACTTCTTAGAGGGTTTTACGAGAGGAGGAAGCACTGAGGGAGCGCATAAAGCATCAAGCGGCACTGGTCTTCAAATCACCATCGTCCATGGCTCGGATCCGAGAAAACATTTTCATATCATCTTACTGTGGTTTGAGCCATGAGAACTTTAACTTTTGCCTGTAAATTCTCCTGCAGAAATTTGTTCATCGGAGGAAAAAACCGAGAATCGATGAAGAACAATGTTCACATTGACAATTATACGAATCGGGACATTCACAATAAGCATGAACTTCTTCAATATCGGATTCGAAGAAGAATAGTCGGAATTAGAAACGGGAAGAAGAATCTTCTTGGGCTTGTTGGATCATCGAGCGGGGGTAATCTTGCTTTTTGTGAAAAATAGAGCCACATACGCCACATTTATCTTCGGTTTAACTTCTTGTTTGCCTTTATATTTCGTTGGGATTTTTTGTCCCAAACCTTTTCTTGATTCTTTAGCATCGGGACATAAATTTGTTGTGTGTCCTGTCTTTCCACATATCCAACAAGTTATCTCGTTGCATCCTTTTCAGCTTGACATCTTTAGGATGAATATCGTGTGGCTCATAATAATGAGTCTTTGGGACATATTTAGAGGAGCGTCCCTTGTGAGCGAGGTTTCGGTAAGGCTTGCGAGGCCTTGCAACGGCGGAGCGAGTCTTTTGTATGTGTCTGTGATAAGTATAAGGCTGATAGCACGGAAGTATTTTTAGCCTTTTTCTTTATTTTGCGCCTTTTTACTAATGGGTCATCAATTGTGATCCCATACCTCTTTAAAAAAGATTTAGTACCAGAACAATCTATTCAATTTATCAATAGATTTATTCATTTTAGAAGCTGGTACAAAGAGTAATCAATACTCTAGTTATTATGCTATACAGTCGACCCCATAAATATGTTTCAGTGGCAAGCTGAAAGCATCCTGTAATTTGAGAATGTCTACCGACTTGGAAGGCAATGCTTGCAAGGTAGACTTGCTTCCAGAGAATGTTCTTGGGGTCCTTAACCATGAAGATTCTTTGCATCCAATCTCTATGGAAATCTTCATACTTGGTTAATATTGCGACACTTGATTCATGAGGATCATTTCATTTTGATACTGAAATGTTTGGTCATCTCCACGAGAATGTCTATTGAATTAGTCTTTGTGAGGGCACCAATCATATCATTCATGGCTTTTCCATCTTCATGAAATCTTACATCTCCATTTTCATCTTTCAACACCTCGGCTTCCATGGATGCTATGAGAGCGGGAGAAGACTCTAGTTCCCACCATACGGCTACGAGTTCTGTAAAACATTGTAACCTTTAGATATTTGAGCTATTTAATTACAATAAATATGTCAAATGCTAGAAGATCGAAACCTTGTTGATGTTCCCACAACTCGTGTTGTTTGTTGATTGAACTAGCTTTACTGAAGTGGAAGGCTCATTTGTTGATTTATCTTGTTGACTAAACCAACTTTTGTGAAGTTTAAGGCTTGTCTCATAATTATATTGTTGATAGAATGGTGAACAAACTTTATTGAAGTGGAAGGCTCCTATGCTTTGTTTCCTCACCTGAAATTTAAAGAGTGGATGCAGTAGCACTAACAGTAAGTACCTCCTTAATGTTCACAAAAACATTGCCTCCATTCTATCTTGATTTGCACTTTTATTTTTGAATTTTGTGATTAAAAAAAAGATATTACAAGAAAATATTTCCAACACTCACTATCATGATTTTTGGGGAAAATAATGAGAAAAAATGGTTTCCCGTCATGGGGAAGATGGTGCAATGGTGGGTAGGAAAAATTATGTTTTTCCCTGCAACTACAAATGTTGACCATGTATATCATAGTATTTATAAATCAAAGTGTGATTACAATGGATGTCATATTGGCAAGTTCATGAATAGCTTCAATATTCTCAAATAATTATTGATTGCTTCAATTATTTAACTTTGCTAGCCTACCCATTATGTTATTTTCAGTATTTTATAGAGTTTTAAGATATCATAGCTTATTATTAGCTAAGTTCTTTGGATTATATTTAATTTTCCATGGGTTTGGTATTTATTAGTGAAATATATTTTTTTAATGTTTATTTTAATGGAATATGTTCCAACGAACTTAGGCATAAAAATATAGTAACTGAATAGGAAATATAGAAGTTTGGATAATGATTCTATTCATAAGAAATAAAATAAGATGAATAAACTATAATAAAACTATTTTCAAATAAATATATTAGGTAAATTTTATATATGTGAAATAAAAAGGAAACTAAGTAACCAGAGATGTATATATTTTGGTCAAATCATTAATTAAATCATCTTCATATGGTAACTGATTCAAGTAAATAGTTAACTAAATCATAACACAAAAAAATTGCATATAAATAAAAATCATTATGCTTATTGAATAAATATAAAACAAAACAATATTGTATTATCAAATCATTCATATATAAACATAAATAATTGAAATGATTCCAATCAAAGAAAAAAGCAACATAAAATCAATAATAGTACCAAAGCCTTGCCCTACTCTATTGAGATATAGAATGAAAATGGTTTAGTTATTTCAATTAGAAAGAAAAAGTACAATAGTGTAACTGGGCCTTTTTCTTGAAAACTTCAGAACCCTTTACATTGCGCTAAAAACCTAATTAAATAGTTTTTCTACAACTACAAGGAAGAGAGTTACCCATTTTGATCTTTCTTAGAAATCCTAACAAAAATACAAAGCTTATTGATCCTGTTAAAATTGTTGAAAATGAACCTTGCAAGTAATTTCCATATTTATACAAGTATGCCCAATTGATGACATGAATTAATTGATTGGAGCAATTGCTGATGAAAATTGACTAGAATATTTCCATTTCCAATAAATGTCTAAAATGTAGATAATATTGGGAGGAGTTTGAGTTTGAACACTTGATTTACATTTGTATACTTGAGCCTCTAATATTTGTAACATATGAGTGATATGTTCATTGATGACCTCTGTTAATTTAAGGTAACTACGAGTCTTAATGAGGAACTTCCCAAATCAACTCAAATTTTACCTTCGATAATTCTCCAATTCGGTCCCGAGTTTATGTTCTATCACTTTCAACCATAATCTTCAATATTTTTACTTCCAAGAAATATTTTTCATGATGTTTTGTCATTAGTTTTGGTTATTTAGGAAAAAAAGAAATATACCAAAGAAAAAATCCATAAAGTATTTATGTATCCTTAACAATCTTCTTGGTTGAGCATATGTGGGTTTTCCAAACATGGAGAGTTATATATTTATGAATTTCATTGATTTTTGGAAAGTTTGGTCAAAACCTTTCCTGATCATCCTACCATTGCAAAAGCTCATTAATATTTCACTTCAATTCAGTGTACTGCTCTTCCATATCAATTACATTATTGAAAAAAAAAAAAAAATCTCAAGACCTTAGATTATGCTCATATTATCATAGAACTGATGATGTTCATGTTGCAACTGTTGATTCCTACATAAAATTTCTGATCTTTCATAATATTGGTTCCCTTTTTCTTCCCACGTATTATTTATTTGAGAGGATCAACTTTATTTTGTTTGCTTGCGTCTAAAGTAGGATTTTGGGGAAAATGAAATGTTTGTACTTCTATTAGCAAAGGATTTTTCTGAATAGTAGCCTGAGTAGTTAATTTCTTTTGTATGGGATTATTTGATGTAGATGATGTTCTTTGAGATGAAATATTGTGAGAAGAAGACTCATGAACTGTAGAACGTGAAGCTTCAACTACAACTATTCCACCCATAGCTTGTTCTAGGATTGATGGTAATGGAGCCCTTCTAGACTCTCAGAATAATAAAAATGCTTGATATTTTTCAAGAGATAGGTATTCTACCTTTCTACATGCCTCTTAGTATTATTTTTATCCTTTAAATAAATCAACATAAATTGATGCTTATGATGGACCCCAGAATTGTCTATTTTATTAGGCCCATTTGATTATTTATATACACTTAAAACATCTCTTTGACCCCCTTACTTGCACATAATAGAGTTACTTCATAGTATAAATGGGTCCCTAGGAATTTGGTTTATCCTTGCTTATTATGTGCCATATATATATATATATATATATATATTGTGAGAATATTGGGCAGATTATGAAAAATTGGAGGATGAGATAATCTAGGGACTTGCTCCCTACTACAAGAGGACGACGATTAGATATTAAATCGGTATGATATTGTGAAGTTATTGAAAAAACTCTGCATAATCTGTATTTATGCAAGAATGAGATAAAATACAGAAATAAACATTAATTCAGAGATGCATCAAAAAATATACCTCATTTCGTTAATATCATATAACTGAAATAATCTTACAGACAATGGAAATAAACTAGCTTGGGCGATGGTAGCTTACCTCTGAGAAGAGACGGGTCAGTTAAATGCCTATGAATGGTGTTACAATGAGGATAAAGTTAATTTCTATTATTAAACGACATGGGAAAACCCTAACAACCAAAACCCTAACCCAAGGAGATGGAATTCCAAGAGTTTTCCAACCCCATTAGGGTTCGTTGGGCAGCCAAATTATTGGGGTTTTAACTTGGTCATATTATCTTAGTTTGGCACATACGATATATCACTGGAAATATATATTTGATAATTATAGGATTTTCCAAAGTCCCCTACTTATGGCTATAGGCCAACTTCAAACCTCAAAAAAATTCCATTTAGGGGGGCAAAAATGCTCTAGAAGTTTAGGACTTGAAAAACTGCTAAAAATAGTATATGTTGCTATAAACAAATAAATTGTTGAAACTGACCTGAGGTCTAGGGGGAATAGGTGGGTGGCCACCAATATCCACCTGGATAATTCTTATGTCCTTAGGAAGAAATGGTCCCCATTGTGTGTAGAGACTCCATGGGGTCAGGAATGTTTTGTTGAATCTGGTCCCTGGTGAACCACTTGCCCTCGTGAAGGACTTGCTTGCTTTAAAAACTTGATATATTTGTATCCTCTACTGGTGGGAGTTCTTGATATGTGTCTCCATGATCTGTTCAGTTGTGGCACGTTCCATGCAATATGTGTTTAACTATGTTGGTGTGAGTTGTTCTACAATGTTGGATGCATCCAACAATGGTGCAAAGTGGGGCTAAAGGTGGTCCACATTGAACATTAGGTGAAGATCAAGGAATGGTGGAATATTGAGCTCGAAGGCATTTCCCCCTATAGCCTTGGTGATGGTATATGGCCCATATCAAAGCAGGAGAGTCCTGTGATGGGGCCCAGCGAGGTGCTCCTACAAATGTAGCCAAACTTTATCATCCACTTGGAACTTGTGAGGCACCTGATGTTGATCATGTCACTTCTTATATTTAGCATTGGCTCTATCAAATATTTCATGGACGTATTGGAAAATGTGTTTAATTTTATCAATAAAGTTCTTCACCTTTTCAGCTTCGGTCAGGACATGAGAAGAATATTCATGGGTAGCTGCAAATGGTATGGCCACTTCAATGAGACATAGTGGGAAGAATTCCAAGCCCACCTGAAAGGGGCTATGACCAGTTGATCTATGGAGATCCAGGTTATAGATGTCCTGCACATAAGGGTGATTTCATCCCATGTGCGTGGAGGCTTCGAGCTGTACATCCGCAGATTGTGTATGGTCGTCATGTTAAGGACATCGACTTGACTAGAAACTTGACCAAAATGTGCTGAGGAACCTGTTGTTCTGATCTGAGATAATGGACTGTGGGATCCCAAAGTGTACCCACCCTCACTCAAAAAAGAGTTTACTAGTGGTTTATTCTGTGATATTCTTCTTGCAAGTTGCCATAATGGCCATCTTAGAGAATTTGTCGATGATCACAAAAACTCAGTCCTTTCCATGCTTCGTAGAAGGAAGGTCGTACATGTAATCCATGGAGATGGATTCCCATGGCTGACTAGGGGTAGCTAGCAGAGTATACAGGCCTTGATTATTGATGGTCGATTTGGAAATATGGTAGGAAATGGAGTATCTGATATAATTATCGACTTCATGTTAAAGGTTCACCCAATAGAAATACTTTTATAGTAATGCTAGTATTTTCTCGACCCTAAAATTTCCAATGACCTGACTGTAGTGCTCTTCCCTAAGAATCTTGGCACACTTGGTTGAAGGAAATTAGAGGTGTACCAGGTGGCATAACAATGCATCCTAGAGGTGAAAATATAGAACTTTCTTACCCTTAATGAGTTTCTAGTATGTGTTATTGAATTATTGTTCACTTTTGTAGAGATGTGGCCAACCCAAAGTTTCGTGCCCATAAGATTCAAGCACAATGGTTAACACAACAATCGGAAATCTGCTGAGGTAGTCTAGAAGATTAATGGTGCCACCCTTCTTGTACTTTATTCTCAAATGGAACTGTTGCAGGTATGTGGACCATTTCCTGATGGCTATTTTTCTATAACTTACCTTGTGTTTATATGAAATTTAGGCGTTGGTGATCTTTGTGGATGATTGTTTCCTTCCCGAAAATCTAAGGCTTCCATTATCGGGAGCCCTGCACAATGGAGTACATCACTTTTTCATAGGTTGGATAATTTCATATTTTTTCTGAATGTGTCTCACTTAGATATGTCACGGGATGCCCCTATTGAGTAAGTAATTCCCAAATATCATATTTAGAGGCATTTGTGTCGATCTCAAATGGTTCTTGCAATTCTTGTAATGTGAGCACCAGTGTAGAGGAGAGGCAATGATTCAACTATATGAATGCCTTATATTGAGATTTAGACCAAAATAATTTTTGTTTCACTCCTCCCTTGGTGACTTGATGTAAAAGCCAACTGATATGAGAGAACCCAAACATGAACCTTCGGTAGAAATTGGTAATACCAATAAAGTTATGGAGCTCTATTAGAGTGGTTGGGGCTAGCCAATATTGAATGATTTTGATCTTGGTTGGGTCCACATACACCCCCCGCACATCAATAAAGTACCTCAGATATTGAAAATGGGTCATTCCAAAAGTGCATTTCTCCAAATTGGCACACAACTAGTGGTGTTGCAATGTTTGGAGCACCTGTTGAATGTGGTAGAGATGCTCTTCCCAACTCTAGTTGAAGATTAGGATCTCATCAAAAAACACCACCACGAATGAGTTAGTGAATGATCACAATATGTCATCCATCAACCTCTTGAAGCTTGTGGGAGAATTCATTAACCTGGAAGGCACGACCAGCCATTTAAAAAGGCCCTTCTTCGCTTTGAAGGTAGTCTTCCACACATCAGAGGTTTCATTAGTACCTAGCGATACCCAGACTTCAAGTCAATCTTGTTGAAATATTTCGCCCCTTTAAGTTGGTCTAGAAGGTCATCAATCCATGGGATCATATATCTATTCCAAATAGTGACCTTCTTCAACACCCGATAGTCAACATAGAGTCTCCAAGTCCCATCCTTATTCTGCATAAACACAATTGGGCTCCCACAGGGAAATGAACTCAGATAGATGTGACCTTTCTACAAGAGTTCCTGAATCTGAATCTTTATATCGCCGTTTACTAGAACAAAGTGTCAATATATTGGTGCATTGGGTAGCGGCACTCCTGGGGTCATATTTATCGAGTGCTTGACCTGACATTGTAGAGGCACCCCTGCGGCTAAAGTGAAGATGTCCCTTTACTCCTCCACGACCTTGTGCAACTATTGTTTTCATACAGAGGAGACCTATCTAGAGGTCTTGGCCACAATATTATTCCTGCCCTGATGGTGGATCATATGGAAAAAAAATTTCTCAGTTTTGGAAATGAGCTTGCTCCATTGGTTCGCAGTGATCAAAGAGATGATGGTAGGTGGTGCTACCTTTGGTATCATGTACAACTTATTACCCAAAGTAAAAATAAAAGTGTGAGGTCAAGACTCATACAAAACATGTCGCTTCCACAAGTATGGTTGGCCTAATAATACATAACAAACTTCAAGAGGAGAAACATCACATAATACCTCATCTGTGAATGGCTTAATGACGTAGGGAAGGCGAAACTGTTGGCTAACACAGAGATATCGTCCTTGGTGAAGGCACCCAATGGTGTATGGTTGTGGGTTTTTTGTGATTAGCATGCCTAATCGCTTCATGACCTCTACTTAAATGACGTTCCTTTCACTCCCATTGTCGAAAATGAACTACAGTTGGGAACCCTTCACCCACTTCTCAGAATGGAAGAGGCACACCCCATCCTATAGATCTTTGGTTTCTTCCTTCTAGATATATTTCGTGGCAACAACACCACTATGATAGATAATATTCTTCTCTTTGTCATTCCACTTATCAGGTTCTGACTCATATTTAGAACATGTATATGATTCGGAAGCCTTCATCTTGGCCACAGTGACTGTTTGGCCCAACAATCACTTTTGTTGTGAGTGGATTTCTTATGGAACTCACACCACTTTCCTGTGTCCTGATTTAGCTTTGTGGTGTTGTTCTTCCCTTACAGATTCGACGCGTTATCCTAGGATACCCTGCCTTGGGCTTGTGCTTTATTCTGCAGTTTGGGGGCACCTTTCCCTTGCTTTTGATTTGTAGATCCAAAGTCTCACCTCTTCTGTTTCAATTTCTACTCAATCATTAGGGGAATTTTGAAGTATAAAATGGGCCTCCTAAGGAAATTATAAAATAATAGTGGAAATAATAAAATAATATTATATTACATCATCAAATTTTAGCGGGAAAAAAGGAAAAAACTACTTTTTAAACTAGTATTTTCAACTTATCTCTCTATGTGTTTCCTCAAATTTCGAGAAAGAACACTCGTTGGATGCAAAATTTGATTCCTCATCCAAGGAGTACCCACTTTTCATACTTTCAATGGATCCTTATACATGAAAAATGTGATGGAAATCACGTTTTTTTCATGTATTTCTCATTTTTCATTCAATAGGGTCCACCAAAAGTATGCAACATGGGTACTCCTTGTATGAGGAATTAAATTTTACATCCAATGAGTACTTCCGCTCTAAATTTGAGTGAAACCTTAGGGAGGTATGTTTAAAATATGAGTTGAAAAGTTTTATTATTTTATTATTTTTTAATATTTTTTCTTTTTTACTCCAAAAATGGTGAATCATCCCCCATGGTTGACATCCTCATATTGAATCCTAGTGGTTCTTATAAAGTTTATTTTGGTTGTACATTTTTCTTAGGAGGCCCATTTTAGACCTCAAAGTTCTCCTAATGCTTCGAAGCATACCGGTATGTTGCACCAACCGAGGATATGTAAATGAACTCCATTATCTCCTATATGTATCTGTGTAGACAACTATTGTACTTAAGCACCATTTTTTTCTCTAAATACCTGTTACCCAACTTTGTGCATAGGGTATGGAACAAATTAGTGAGTTCTTGCACATCTTGACTCCTTTGCTACGACAACGTAGTCCATTGTATTTACTTGACCTCATATCTCCCCACGTCGTAGTATTATTCCTTGATGGAATCTTGGAAATAATTCCAAGTGGGTGCGGCTCAGAACAAGGAGGATTCCCCCTCGTACTTTTTCTCACAGTAGGTTTCCTACTAGTCCTTTCCATGGGGTGTGGCTTTGAGGAGTGCAAAAGTAATATTATTTTAATTAGAAAGGCCACGAACCGAAAAATAGCCTTATAATAGATTCAACCATCTACCTAATGTGTCTACATATATTTGGCCCTCAAAAATGGGAATGTCGAAGTTAAATTGTACCTTAAATGGAGTGGTGCCTCCATATTTCTTGCCGAATGAATATGTCTGGTCGATGGGTAGTCGTCGAAGGATTTGGGAAAAACTATCCAACATTGCATTCCTTTGTTTCTCGAGGGCCTCCTCGAGAAATATTTTGATAGGTTATCCTACTCACTCATCTTTCTTTTCCTCTGTCATGGGAGGCCTTTGGGGTTTGTGAGGCTGATATTGCGAAAGTTCAAACATATCGAGCCCAAACTCCTTATACCCCGATACCGTTGGGGACAAGAAAAGAAAAATCGAGAAAGAGAAGACCTCTCCAAGACCACTGATCTAGATTTAGGCAGGAATGCAATAAAATAAAAAAATAAACATCAAGGCGGTGATGCAAAAGAAAATATACTTCATTTCATTATTATCAAATAACTGAAATAAGCTTACAAACAAAATGGAAATAAACTATCTTGGGCGATAGTAGCTTATCTCTGAGAAGAGATATGGTGGCTACATGCCTTTGAAATTTGTTACAATGAGGATGAAGGGCCTTTTTATAATTGAACAACATGGGAAAACACTAAAAATCCATAACCCTAACCCGAGGAGATGGAACGCCAAGATTTTGTGGGACCCGTTCGGGTTAGTTGGGAAGCCATATTCTGACGGTCGTAACTTGGCCATATTATATGTTTTTGGTGCATAAAATATATCGTTGGAAATATATCTCCAAGTACTATAGTATTTTCTACAAACCCATACAATTTTCTATTGGCATGCTACAAAACTTAAAAAAAAACCGTTTAGGGTGTCAAAACTTCTATGGAAGTTTTGGACACGAAAAACTATTACATATAGTAAATGATGGTATAAAAAAAGAAAGTGATGAAACCAACTAGATTTCTAGGTGGAATAGGTGGGTGGCCACCAATATCCACCTGGATCACTAGAGCTCCAATGATTGATAAATTATAGGAATGTGTTCCTTGTAATTTAATAAAAATTCCTAATGTTGGGAACTAGATCCATTATTTGAGGGATTTTGGATGGGAAAGCTTCCTATTTTCAAGGAGAATGCATCCCCGTCATTTTTTATAAGTAACAATTCATGTTTTCCTCTAGGAGCATGTATATATTAGTCTTCTTGTGGAGAAAACTTATTTTTTAGTAGCTCCACTTTCATTTCTAGCACGGGTGTACCTGGTTTTATTCAAATAATGAAGTTTGGTTCCATATTTAGCTTCTAAATATTGGTCTCATTCATAGGAATATGATGATACTTTTTATTTTCCATCTCAGGAGCCTAAAATCCATTTTGTACAGTTTTTATTTCTTCTTTTCACTTCTTATTCATGTGCATCTTTTATTCTTGTTTTTCCTATTTTTGCATTTAGCATTGATGCCTCTTTGGTTGTAGGAATTGGTGAAATGATTGAAGTTATTTTTTTGTAGGGTATTTATAGATTCAAAAGCATGATTAATCCTTATAATATCTCTTAAAATTCATATTCATCATTGAGCTATTGGATTGGTTTACTAGTTCACAAATCTAGAATATTTGGAAGTCCCTTGAACCAAAATAGCAGTAATTTTCTGCTATTTTTTAGAACATGTTAATGATATTAATTTGATTTCATTCCACTTGTATTAGGTCATAAAAAAATTCAATTCAATAACAAAATTTAACCCATTTAATTTTCACTTGGGGCTATGTTTTTGATAGTATAACTAGCTCACTAGTACTTTAATTTCCAATTTTTAAAGTAGTAATTTTCTGCTATTTTTATCACGTATTAACAAGGGTATTTTGGAGTGATTCCACTTGGAGTGGAGTCACAATACATCCTAATTAATAAATAAAAAAAATTCCCATCCCATTTTCATTTGATTTACTTGGTAATTTGTTGAATTATCTCCTCTTGTAACAAAATAAGATCTTTTGTAGCAATTATGTTTCGTCTGTAGAAACCGCTTGTAGCACTCTTGTAGCACGTGTAAAATTGACCATATTTTCTCCAAATTCTTATTTTTTGTCTCTTAGGATTGAATCATGACCACTAGGCTCTAAATCCATGATTAACGAAGAATAAACACCACTTAGTATTTTCCTTTTTACAAAGTAGATTAGGCCTATTTCTTTGAATTCATGCTCTTAGGATTTCAATTACAAATTGTTATTTTTGCATAGTATTATTTTCTTTCAAAGAAACTTTTAACATGCTTCAATTACAATAATGACTCAAATTCTTACAAGTATCACAAGGTTTAAAATCTACAAATATAAAATTACTTTTTATTCGTGCAAATAGCATAACCTTTTACCTGCGTGAAATTAGGATTAGTGTTTACATTTGAGCAAGTAGCATTTGCATATATTGCAAATAAATCAAAATTTCCATTTATATAATTATATTAGGCTTTGATTTCATGACCTTCACTCAATTACATTATATCAATGAAACAAGGACACATTGTATGCTGCACATATAGTGCCGACACCTCTTAAGTTTATACAAACGCCGGGTTGATAATTTAATTTGGTAGCTTTGACGGTTGCAACATTGTTGTAGGAATACTGGGGCTCATCATCTTCCTCCACGTATTTTATAATGCCAAAATCAGTAGCCAAATTCTCAACAATTTTACGAGGGTGATGCAACTTGAAAGGAATCGTAGCCAACTTTAAGGCATAAAAAGGAACCAATTCGTTCTCATCATCCTTGAAATTTTGGAGCGAATAAATACCAATTTTAATTGGGAATGGAGTCCATGCAATTTTAGATTCTCTCTTTAATTCCAGGGTAATCCTTGTAGCTACTATTTGATAAGCCACCTCCCTACAAAGAACACTCTTAGATATATAAGAGGAAGAGCATGTGGTGAACCAAGATAGCCAAAAACTCTGGTACAGGTAAAATTATGTTCTCCATACCAAACCTAAATTCTCCAGAAAAACTAAATATAAATATAGGACATTCTTGGGGGTATTTTGTTATAAATGGCCTCATGGATGGGGATAATAACAAAATGAAAAATTTGATAGAAATGGCCAAATTAATTTTCCTCCCATAGTTTGTTACGATAGATGTAGATAGGAAATAGGTTAGTAAGCGTACAATTCCAACCCATTGTTGGAAATTATGAAGAGAAACAAATGGAATCCATAGCATACACAGAAATATGGAGAGGGGGGTTAGGAGTAAGAAGCCTTTCATTTACAACCCTTAGGGAAATGTTATTAGATAAGATATCCACCTACTTAAAAAAAAACCTTCAACAACTCTCTAAACAAGGGGACCCCAATATAATGGAATAAAACAACATTGAGGTGAAGGGTAACATAAAGAATCAATGGGGTATTCAAGAAAATACTCTTATTTATGTTAAAATAAGAAAATACTCTTATGTTAAACGTATACAATAAGAACATTAAAATTTAATTTGAAAAAAAAGAAATAAAATAAAAATAAAGAAAACACATTTAAATTATTAAAAAAATTAAAAAAATATATATATTTAAAAAATAAAAATAAAAATAATATTTAAAATTTCAAAAAAATCTTTAAAATATATATATATATATATTAAAAAAAAAATAAAAATATTAAATCTATAAAAAACAAATCGAAACGTGGGGCCACGGGAGCAAAAAGAGACATGTTAATTAAAAGAATTTTATGAAAATATTCAACAAAGAAATGCATTAGAAATAACAAATCTTATCAATTTATATTAAAAAATGGTGACATTTGATGTTTAAAAAAAAATAAAAAAATACAAAGAATCAAAAAAATGTTAAAATAAATTAGAGCATACAATAAAAAATAAACCCTTACAAAAATAGAAATATTAAAAACAAATTTCAATCAAATTTAAAAATAAATAAATAAATTACAAAATTAAAAAAACATCAAATCAAATTTATTTTTTTAATAACAAATCAAAGCATTTAAAAAATAAATAAAGAAATAAAAAACATATTGAAAAAAAAAACAAATTAAAAACTATTATAACAAAATTAAACATAATAACAATAAAAAAGCATAATAAATAAATAAATAAAAATAACAATTAAAATAACATATATATATTAGAACTTGTCGGTTCGCCCCATGGCCATATAGGCTGGAATTCGATTCTAGGAATCGCCTTTCCCTCGCTGTTGGCCGAAGGACTTGGGCCCTGCCCGTGTGAGAAGTTGTGTCCAGCTCGCCACCCGCCTAGAACCGAGGCCCTGCGGCCACCTGGGTGGGCCCAAGTGGCCCAGTTTTGCATTTTTTTATATATTTAATTTTTTTATTCCTTTTTATTGTTTTTTTATTATTTATAACGTTTTTTTAAATGTTTTTTTTAAATTTATTTATTTAATATTTTTATGTTTTTTTTAATTATTATTTTTTATTTTTTAAATAAATTTTGAATAGTTTGTAATTATTTTTTTAAATGTGTTTTTTATAGATCATTGTATCAGAGCTAGTTTGCATAAGCCTCCCGAGAGTGTAGCAACAGAGCCAAGTTGGAGCAGTAGAGAGGAGAGGTGAGCCTACATAATACTCTTTGACAGAGCAGCAGAAGTTTGAGGAGAGTTAAAGATGCCTCCTCCGAAGAAGCAGAAAAAGAACGAAAAAATCGAGGGCAAGCCCATGAAGGTGTCGGTGAAACGAACTTAAAAAAGACTGTTCGAGGAAAGCCAAATTAAAAATTTGTGCACTAACACACTGCTAGAGAAGAAGGTTAGCGTTAGTTCTAACGCACTGTTTGAGAAGCAGCTTCGCGTTATAACACGAGAGCCAAGTGCTGAGGGCCACGTTAACTGTCATCTTCTCATGGCGCGGAGCCTGCGTGGATCATCTGCGTTAACATTAACAAAAGACATGAATTCATTTCCTGCATTAAGGATTTACGAAAGGGATGGAGAAATTCTGTTAAGGTATTATTTTTCAGAGATTGAAATCCATCATGGAGCAATCCTTCCGTTAATTTTTTTTTAATATGATTTACGAATATCCAAGGAAGGTCAAACGCATTCAAAAGATTTTAAAATGCAGCATGAAGCTATGAAAGCATTATCGTATTCAAAGGAATGGTTTTGAAAACGACTCATAAGTTTATGAAAGAAAGGCCGTTTAAAAATTCATTAAAAAAAGAGAGCAGTCAACAAATTATTTAAAGGATTTTAAAAGCTTTATTTCAAAGTTTTTTTAAAAGGAGCTAGCACAATATTTAAAAAAGGAAGTATGAATAACAATATATTTTTTTTTTAAGTTAAAAAAAAAAGACACAAAGGCTTCAAGGTATATTTAAAAAGGAAGGGATTTTTATAATTTTTTTGGCATGAATTTTTTCTTAAAAAAAGAGCATATGTGAAAGGAGAGAAGAAATTTTTTTTTGGAGTTTTTTTTTTTTTTTTTTTTTTAACTTAAAGTTGTGATGTGAGAAAGTGAAAGTGAAAGTTTAAAAGGAGAATTTAATTGAAAAAAGAGCATTGTGAGAGCCTTGTGAAAGTGAATCTATAGAAAGAGATTTTTTTGAGGAAATAAATTTTTTTGATGTATATGTAGACTCGTCTGCTTGTAGAAGCCAAGAAATGAGGTCATGGAGAAATCCAAGAGGCTAAAGTAGAAATAGAAGATGTTCGAGATCTTTTTAGATCTGGAAATAAAGAGGCAAAAATACGCCTATGCATTAAAATGCATAAAAGAATCAGTCGATGAAAGTATACTTCCCTTGATCTCAGATGCCAAGACAGCCAAGGGGGCATGGGATACCCTTGAGAGATGTTTTGGTGCAAGGGGGAGCATTGAAGTTGAAGATCAAGGTGGATCTATAGCAACATATCTAAAACAAGATGAATATTTTGTTGAAATCCACTGTGCTCAGCCACAGGTGGATGATGTCTGCGAAGTAAGTGCAGAAGAAGCAGAGAGAGATCACGAAGATGCTTGTGAACCCCACTATACACAGCTACATCTGGGCGATTATTTGATGATTCCAGCAACGGAGTTTGATGACGAAGATTTAATGATACCAGCAACATGGCTTGCTGACGAAGATATGATTGATCCAGCAACAGAGCTTGCTGACGAATATGTGTTGATTCTAGCAACAGAGCTTGCTGATGATATGGTGATTCCAGCAACAGAGTTTGTTGATAAAGACTTGATGATTCCAGCAACAGAGTTTGTTGATGATGACTTGTTTATTCCAGCAACAGAGCTTGCTGATGACATTTTGATAAATCTAGCAACACAGCTTGCTGATGAAAATTTGATGGTTGATTTACACTTTGATAATGAATTTTTGGCTAATGATGACTGGTTGTAGATGATGCAACAAAAACATGATACTGACATGATGTTATTTGGTCAGATAAGCCCACTATAATTAGGGGAAGACAACCTGATTGCACCAGCACATATTAGTGAAGAAAAGACAGAGACAGAAACATAGATAAAGACAGTCTGCAAAGTGAAAAAAGAAATAAAGAAAGAGGCAGAGAAGGAAGCACAACAGGATAAAGTTTCCACTGCAGAGCAGAAGGAAAGAGAGACAAAGAAAGAAGAAGCGCAATAGGAAAACGCTCTCATTGCAGAGAAAAAAGACTAGAACCAATGTCGTTCTGCAAATATTTTTAATTCTAACATTGATTTTCAGTGTGAAGGTACACAGAATGATTATGAAAAAGAATTGAATTTTATTGAAGCATGGCTTGCAACACCATGTCTAGTTGAGGTCTACACAGAAGCTGTAGATATGAATGTTGAAGACAACATGCATGATGAAAACGTGAATGAAATTTTCATGCATTGGAGTTATGAAGAGACAAGATATTGTTTTAATTTTATGTTGTAGCAAATTGATGATGAGAAGTGCACTACAGAAGACAATATGTGGTAGCAGCCCAAATACAATTCAATTTTTGAAGAAGTCTAGGACATGCTTAGATAGTATGGAACAATAGAAGACCTGCACCAACAAATGAAGAAACAGAGTTCTCAAGGATACAACAAAACGAAAGATCTGAAACAATTTAGAGGCTACAGAATTTGGAAAAAGAGAAGAAGAAAACTAAATCTAGTTGAAAGTCAATTTTTTAATTGTAAGCCTTGACGACACATAGACCAGCAGGTATCTGAATTAAATTTTTATGTGGTTGTAATTAAAGGGGAGTGTTAAAGAATGTAATCCCAACCACTCGCTAGGTGTTGAAACCGCCAGTCCAAGTGTCTAGTTCAGTTTTAAATTAGTTCAGCTTAGTCAAGTTTAACTCCAGACATTTATTGCTGATGTTTCCAATGTAATCTTATTTAACTAATTCGTAATATTGATATGAGAAATCCTCTGCTCCAATTATTAATTTTCATTTTTTTTCTCTAGTTTTTTTTGTTTTGTTTTTTATTTTTATGTTTTTCTCATAGTTCTTATATGTTTTTTTTTCTTTTTTCCTTGTCAATTTATTTATTTTTAATGGGTTTTTTTAGTTAATATTTCTTCTTTCCAAATAGTTGTAATGTTTTTTTTCTTTAATTTTTGTTATTTTTCTGTTTTATTCTTTATTTTTGTATTTTTGTATTTTTTGCCAATTGTCTAAAATTGTTATTTTTTAGTGAAAATTATTTTATGTTTATTCAAGTATTAATTAATGATATGTAAATATATAAAGAATCATAACCTCAAAATATTAATGTGATTATTTTTTTTCGAACTTTGCAAAACAAATGAAAACTTTCATTATAAAAAACATTGCAAAGAAAAACAAAATACGTGTTTGGAATGCCCTTAAAAAATAAACATCATAGAACGAAAAAAATAAAAATGAATAAGACAAAAATGGTAAAATATTCAAGATTTAAGAAAGATTATTCACACTTAATACATTATAAAATTTAAAGTGTCAAAAATGAGCCCTCTAAAAAAGGGGGTTGATGCTACATCAACACTTTTCAAAATCAGCATGAAAATCACTAACATTTAAAAAAAAATGTTCATACTTTATAGATAAGAAAATTTGAAGTGCCAAAAATATGATCCAAAAGAAAAGGTGTATTATGAATAAACACTTTTCAAAATCAGGTGATTTTTTTGCTACCTTAAAAGAAAGGTAATCGATAATTTTCTCATTTGATCGGTAACTTTATTCTAAGTGGCTCTAACTCTCGAGTACAAATCAACTACTCGAACCTAGCCTCTACTTGAGTGCTTAAATTCCCATAACAATGAGGCCTAAGGGAACATTTATAGGGATGAAGTGATTGTTCACCTACCCTTACCCTTCACCTCCCATCATGACTCTTGGACTTCTCCACTGTTCTCTCATGCCTGTTTCTTACTACAAGCTGAATTAATCTCAACATAGCCCCTGAAACCACGATGAGAACATTTTCATATCGATAACAGAGAGGATAGGAGGAGGAAGGAAATGTATTGGAAAACCCTATGGTTGGTTATTGTTGCCAACTTTGTTGCGAAACCCTTGAGACTTGCATGAATCATTGAACTTCTTGTTATTGTGGCTCGCTTTCAACCAATCATATTATGTCATTGTATTCTTGACCTTGCCACTAGATTTTAGGTACCTGAATGGACCATGTTTCGACCTCACTGAAACACTAGTTTTCTAACTTCTGCAAGAAAATTAAAATATTTGTAATCATTTGTATTAAACGCATAATACTATAAACGTAAAAATAATCTTCAAGAACAGAAATCACCTTTGGCACCTTCGATAGTTTTGGAATTTAATTTCCAACTACCCAGAAAACTCAGCAGAAGGCAGAGTTAATTGGAAAACACTGAAAGGCAACAGAGTTAAAGTCGATTGCAAGTTGAAGAGATGTGAATTGATTGCAGAATCGACTGAAGATAAATTCTATCTGCAGCAACAACCATATTAAAACCTTCACCGAACAAATTTATTACAAGAGGCGGCAGCACATAATTGAGGCGGTCTAATAGAGCAGAGTTAAGGCGGCAGCAAAGCATTGAACAGGTTAATGCAGAATGGAGGCGGCAGCATGTTGAAATGACTTAAACGGAAGAAGAGACGAAGCAGCAACAAATTCTGTGGGGGTCTAGCAAGTTGGGCAGGCGGAGTAGTGAACCCCACCAGAGTTGCTGACATCAACGAGGGGCCCACACATATTATGTGTTCACAAAAGAATTTGGGTTAATAATGTTTGCCCATTGCATTTGTTTTAAAACAAAAGTCGTTTAATGTTTTTTTTTGTTTGTTTTATTTTTATTAAAATATGTCATATATAAATATATATATATATATTGACAAGGCCCGTAAGATCAATGTAACATTGCAATACACAGTGAATGTTTTTTTTATGTATGCACAGAAGTGCGGGAAGAAAAAAATAGTGAGTTGTTTTTGTATTTTTTTTCGTTATTTCACAGAACATTGAATGAAAAACACAGCAGAGTGTTTTAAGAAAAATAGAGTATACACAGCAGTGAATGTTTTTAAAGAGACAGAGTATATTTTGTAAATGACAGAGTGTGTTATTTGGGCACTGTGCTTAGAAGTAGTCCAACAGTTGTAATCCCTCCGTGTTGAGGAAGAATCTGTATCATTTTTCTTATGGAATATAATTTTTTTAATGTGGAAACTCTATCACTATGAATGAAATTTTAAATATTTTCTCTGTGTTAAAGAGGGGAGTTTTATTCTCCATTGTTTGTTCTGGAATTTTCAATATTCCAACATGGTATCAGAGCTAGTCCAGGCTCTTTAAAGATCAAAGAAGCTGAAGGAAAGGAGTTCTTTGTTGCAGCAGCTTCTCCAGCAGTGTGAAGACTCAGCCAAAAAAAGAATCCAAAGGTATTTCTCTATACAGTTAAGTGTGTTACTATTGCAGAACAGTCAGTCATTTTATATATACAGTCAAGTGTTTTTGAATCATAGTTAAGAGTGCAGAATGGCTGGAGCCAGCACTGGTATGGGTATGGGAAATATCCATCTCCCAATGTTTAATGGGAAAAATTATGACTACTCGTCAATAACTATGAGAGCATTATTTGTCTCCCAAAACTTATGGGAATTTGTTGAGGAAGGCTTTGAAGAGCCAACAGATGAACATGAGTTTAATATGTTAACTCAGGGAGAAAGAGAGATGCTGAAGAGAAATAAGAAGAAATACTCCAAAGCTCTTTTATTTTTGAATCAAGCAGTTCATGAGAGTGTGTTTCCAAGGATAGCAGAAGCTAAGAGACCCAAAGAAGCATGGCAAACTCTTAAGACAACCTATCAAGGCATGGAAAAAGTGAAGACAACAAAACTTTAGTTTCTGAGGAGAGATTTTAAGACTCTCTGTATGAAAGAGTCAGATACTATTGAATCATTCTTCACTCATGTGATTGGAATGGTCACACAAATAAGATCTCATGGAGAGACTCTTGAAGATAAGAGAATTGTGGAAAAAATCTTGAGGAGTATACCCTTAAGATTTTATGTGATTGTTACCACCATAGAGGAGACTAAGCATCTCACAAAGTTTTCAGTGGATGAATTACATGCATCACTGATGACCCATGAACATAGATTGGGTAGAAGTGAAAACTCATCTCTTGACCATGCCTTTAAGACCCAGATGTCTTTCGGAAGAGGAATAGGGCAAGGCAGAGGAAGAGGAAGAAGCAGAAGCCAAAACAGAGGTGGAAGGAACAGCCCTTCACATTCACATGGAAGGTGCAACAATCAAAATCACAGCCACGACCAAAGCAGCAGCCAACAGAATGGTCAGCAGAATGCTCAAGGACAAAGGCATGATAAGTCTAATGTCCAATGTTACCATTGTAAAAAATATGGTCATTATGCTAATGAATGTAGAAAGAAGCAGCAAGAAATGGCAAGTAGAACTAGTGCAAATTTCACTAGAGAAAATAGCAGCCAAAATAATTTGTTTTTAGCTTGTAATATGGCTGAAGAAAAAAGTGAGGATTTATGGTTTCTAGACTCCAGTTGTAGTAACCATATGACAGGAAACTTAGCAATGTTTTCTATGTTAGATGAGAGTGTGCAATCGCAATTCACACTAGGCACTGATAGAAAAGTTTCTGTTATGGGAAAAGGGATTGTAAATGTTTTAACAAGAAAAGGTGCAAAGAAATCCATAGCAGATGTGTATTATGTTCCAGGAATGAATTCTAACCTCTTAAGTATTGGACAGCTTGTCCATAAGGGGTATAATGTTTTCTTTGAAGATGATGTTTGTACCATCATAGATAAACCACCCAGCAAACAGTGTATTGCTGAAGTGAAGATGACAAGGAACAGGATGTTCCCTCTTAGAATGAGAGCAGATTTGAAAAATGGTGAAGTGAAAGCAGCAGTTGCACAAGAGACTTTCCAAAGCGAACCAAAAGATGAAAATTGGTTATGGCACTTGAGATTTGGACATCTCAACTTTGGAGGTCTTAATTTGTTAAATAGAAAAAGAATGGTAAGTGGTTTACCATTGATAAAGAAACTAGACAGCCTTTGTGAAGGTTGTATCTTGGGGAAACAACACAGAGAAAGTTTTCCTTCCGGGAAAAGCATAAGGGCAAAAGCACCTTTAGAAATTGTCCACTCAGATGTGTGTGGACCGATGCAAACTCCATCGCTTGGAAGCAGTCACTACATATTAACATTCATAGATGATTTTACAAGAAAAACTTGGGTTTACTTTTTGAAAAAAAAAAAGTGAAGTGTTTGAAAATTTTTGCAATTTCAAAGCACTTGTTGAGAACCAAAGTGGGTTGCATATCAAATTCTTAAGGACTGATAGAGGAGATGAGTATATATCTAAATATTTTCTACGTTTTTGTAGAGAAAATGGCATTCAAAAGCAGTTTACAACTAGATATACTCTGCCGCAAAATGGAGTAGCCGAAAGAAAGAATAGAACCATAATGGATATGGCAAGGAGTATGTTAAAGGCTAAGCATTTGCCTAATGATTATTGGCCTGAAGTTGTACATTGTGCAGCGTACATTTTGAATAGGTGCCCTACAAAAGCAGCTATGAACAAAGTGCCGGAAGAGGCATGGAGTGGCACAAAGAAAAGTGTCACTCATATGAAAGTTTTCGGATGTGTGGCTTATGCAGACATTCCGGATCAGCTAAGGAAGAAGTTGGACAGCAAGGGGGAGAAGTGTATTTTCATTGGGTACAGTGAGGAATCCAAGGCTTATAGGTTGTACAACCCATCAACCAATAAGTTTATTGTGAGCAGAGATGTTCAGTTCATTGAAGAGGAAGCTTGGGATGGAATCATAGAGAAAACAGTGAATGTTAAACACTATTTATCTCATGATGAAAATGATAATGAGTTGGCTGAAATACATCCCCAAACTGCAACACCAACAAAATAGCAGCAAAGCACACCCTTGAGGAGAAATGAAAGTGCTTCTCGAAGCACACCACAAGGAGGAAATTCAAGTGCTTATTCAAGCATTTGTACATCTAATGAAAGAGGTAAGAAATTCAGAAGTTTGAAAGAAATTTATGAAAAAGATATAACAAATGAAGGTATCAATTCTTTGTTTGCTTTATATTGTCATGTTGATGATCTTGTTCATTTCGAAGAAGTAATTAAGAATGAGAAATGGATAGAAGCTATGGATGAGGAAATAAATGCCATAGAAAGAAACAAGACTTGGGATTTGGTTGAACTCCCAAAAGGTAAAGATGTTATTGGAGTTAAATGGGTCTACAAGACCAAGAATAATGCTGAAGGCAAAATAGAGAGACACAAGGCAAGGCTTGTTGTCAAAGGTTAAAGCAGAAGCATGGGATAGATTATGAGGAAACTTTCGCACTGGTTGCTAGAATGGAAACCATGAAAGCAGTGTTGTCCATAGCAGCACAAAACAAGTGGAAAGTTTACCAAATGGACGTGAAGTCAGCATTCCTAAATGGAGTGTTAATGGAAGAGGTTTACATTGAACAACCTCTCGGCTATGAAAAGAAAGGCCAAGAAAACAAAGTGTGTAAGTTGAAGAAAGCTCTTTATGGGCTGAAGCAAGCGCCAAGAGCATGGTACAGTAGGATAGATTCCTATCTACTAGAAAATGGATTTGAAAAGTGTGAGGGAGAACCCACCCTCTACATCAAAGAAAAAGAATTTTGAGGTATGTTAAAGGTACTAAAAGGTTTGGTATTTTTTATACTACTTCAGAATGTTCAGATTTAGTTGGATACACAGACAGTGAATGGGCTGGAAGTGTAGATGATCGAAAGAGCACTTCCGGTTATTTTTTTCACATGGGTTCAGGAGCCATTTCATGGGCTTCTAAGAAACAACCCATTGTAGCATTGTCTACAGCAGAAGCAGAATATGTGGCAGCTACAGCAGCAGCGTGCCAAGCAGTTTGGATGCGGAAAATGTTGAGAAGTTTATGTCAAGAACAAGTAAAAGGGACAGTGATCTTTTGTGACAATAGCTCAGCTATTGCATTGTCTAAAAATTCTGTTTTTCATAAGAGGACTAAACACATTGACACCAAGTTTCACTTCATACGTGAATTGGTTAACAATGGTGAGATAGTTTTGCAACATTGCAGAACAGAGGATCAATTTGCAGATATCCTCACAAAGCCACTTGCGCAGAAAAGCTTTGAACATTTCAGAAAATGCTCGAGGCGGTGAAAACCCAACAATTGAAATTAAGGGAGTGTTGATTTTAATTTCCAACTGGCCGGATGAATTAGCAGTGGTTACATTGCATTTGAGGGGCTTCAACAGCAACAAAGAGACCAAGCAAAGAACAATCTGTTGGCCGATGAATTTTTCAGGGTCGAGGACCGGAGCCCCCGGAGCCGCCGACGTAAGTGGGGCCTACACAGGCAAGTGACAAAGTTAAGTGGTTAATGTTATTTTCCCATCAGATATGATTATGAACCAAT
>JAXQQM020088723.1:0-32517 GCA_034641835.2 Pinus albicaulis
AGCCATCTTGAAGTGTACTTTGGCACACCCACTCAAGACAAGAAAAGATTAATGAGAGGACAAATTGACAAAGAAAAGAACTGTCCTTGATCCAAGCCATTCTGATCATCTCAGTTCAACCATCACAGCTTATGCTTTCTCGTCCACAGCTCCTGCCTATCACAATGACTTCTCATGTCCATTCTAAGTTCCTGAGCCCACTGGATCCTGATTAAAAGCAGAACTAACATGAATAAACATATAACCTATATAACAGAGATAAGAATAACACTATTTCATTGAATATCAAAGAACCAAATTGTTACAGAAAAATGGAATAAACTAGAATAGGCGCCCAGAGACTTTGAGAAAGATGTACACATGTGCTCCAATCCCACAATGAGGCTCAAGGGCCTATTTATTATTGAGAAACAACAGAGAACTCTAAACATCCAAAAACCTAACCATAGGAGATGAAACGCCAGAACTATGGGCCCAGTTTGGGTAAATTGGTGTTTCAACCTCCCAGGGACATAACTTTGGCATACTATCTCCATTTGACGCACATGATACATCATTAGAAATATCTATCTGAGGAATACACCACACGAATATCAATCCAAATGGGAATGATATTTGGCCGGAGGCGCAATGCCAAAAACGCTGCTAGACTCCCAAAATGGCTCCGGAAGTTCATGACCCGAAAAACCGCTAAAAATAGTAAGTTATGCCGAAACTGAAAAAATGAAAGAGACAATGGTGGGGCCCAAGTGGAATAGGCGGGTGGCCACCAATATCCACCTAGATCATTCCTCCCCCCTTAGGAAGAAATGGTCCCCATTGCGTTAAGTTCCTCCATGAGATGAGGAAATTTCTGCTAAACTTGGTCCCTGGTGAACCACTTTCCTTGGTGCAGGAGTTGGCCAGCTTTGACAACCCGATATAGTTGGATCTTCTGCTGGCGAGTGTTCTTTATTTGCATGTCCATGATACAATCTGTGGTGGCATGTTCCATGCAGTCTGGATTTAACTCTGTTGGTGTGAGTTGTTCTGCAATGTCCGAGGTGTCCAGTAGAGGTGGGAAGTAAGGACGAAGGCGATCCACATTGAAGACTGGGTGCAGACCAAGGAATGGTGGAATACTGAGCTCGAAGGCATTATTCCCTACAGCCTTGGTGATGGTGTACGGCCCGTATCGGAGCGGGCGAAGCTTGCGGTGGGGTCCAGTGAGGCGCTCCTTCTGCAAATGTAGCCATACTTTGTCGCCCACCTGGAAGTTGTGTGGCACCCGGTGTTGATCATGGCACTGCTTGTACTTCACATTGGCTCTGTCCAATATATCATGAAATTGTTGGTGGATGTGTTGAATGTGCTCAAAGAAGTTACTTGCTTTGTCAACTTCAGACTGGACATGAGCTGAATCGGCTTGAGCAGCTGCAAATGGCATGGCTATGTCAATGGGACATAGTGGCTGGAATCCCAAGCCCACCTGAAAGGGGATATGGCCAATTGAACTGTGGAGAGCCCTATTATAACTATGTTGTAGATATGGGAGGCTCTCGTCCCATGTGCGTGGATGTTTTGAATTGTACATGCACAGAGTGTGTACAATCATTCTATTGACAACCTCTGTCTAGCCATCTGTTTGGGGATGGAAAGCTGTGGACTTGGTGAGCTTTGTGTCCAACATTGACCAGAGGCTGAACCAAAATGTGCTGAGGAACCTGCTATATTGATCTAATATGATAGACCGTGGGATCCCAAAGTGCACCCACACTCGTTCAAATAAGAGTTTAGCAGTGCTGTGATATTCTTCTTACAGGCCGCCATAATGGCCATCTTCGAGAATCTATCAACAACCACGAAAACACAGTCATTTCCATTCTTAGTAGAAGGCAGGCTCGACATGTAATCCATGGAGATGGATTCCCAAGGTCAACTAGGGGTAGGTAGTGGAGTATATAGGCCTTGCTTCTTGATGGTCGGTTTGGCAATGGCACAAGCAATGCAGGATCTGATGTGCTTCTTGACATCCTTTCGAAGGTTCGGCCAATAGAAATACTTCTGTAGTATTGCTACTGTTTTCTCGACCCCGAAATGCCCAGCGACTCGACTGTAGTGTGCTTCCCATATCATTTTGGCACGCTCGCTTGAAGGAACACAAAGGTGTCCCAGGTGACATAAAAGTGCATCTTGGAGGTGAAAATTTGGAACTTGCGTGCCCCCCAAGAGTGCCTTGTAAGTGTGGCCGAATTCTGGGTCACTCTCATAGAGAAGCGGCCAATTAGAAGTCTCGTGCCCACAAGAGTTGAGCACAGTGGTGAGCGCCACGATCGGTGGTCGGCTGAGGCAGTCTGCAACATGATTGGTGCTACCCTTCTTGTACTTGATGTTCAAATGAAACTGTTGCAGATTTGTGGACCACTTCTGATGGTGATCATTCTGCAACTTCCCTTGTGTCCGTATGAACTACAGGGGCCGGTGGTCTGTGGGGATGATTACTTCTTCCCTGTAATAATGTCATTGTCGCATGTGCTGCACAATGCAGCCATATTTCTTTCTTTGTCAGCAATACTGCGAACTGCCTCAAAATGTCTCTACCGTGATATGCCACTGATGCCCCTGTTGAGTAACGCTTTCCAATAGCATAGCCGAGGCATCCGTTCCCGATCTCAAATGGCTGTTGCAAGTCTCGTAATGTGAGCATCAAAGTAATGCAGGCCATTTTTCAATTCCTCGTGAACGCTTCGTTATGTTCCAACCAAAATAATTCTTTCTCGCTTCCTCCCTTTGGTGGACTTGACTCAAGGGCCAAGTGATACAGAATCCCAACACGCACCTATGGTAGAAATTATCAAGACCCAGAAAGCTGCGAAGCTCTGTTATAGTGGTTGGGGCTGACCAATCCCGAATGACTTGTATCTGGGCTGGATCCACATGCACCCCCCTTTCATCAATAATGTATCCCAGATATTGAACCTGGGTCATGCCAAAAGTGCACTTCTCCAAATTGGCACACAACTTGTGTTGCCGCAGTGTTTGGAGGACTTATCAGATGTGGTGAAGGTGCTCTTCCCAAGTCTGGCTGAAGATCAGAATATCATCCAAGTACACCACTACAAATGAGCTGGTGAATGGCCGCAAGATGTCATCCATCATCCTCATGAAGGTGGCGGGAGCATTCGTCAACCCGAAAGGCATGACCAGCCATTCGAAAAGGCCTTCCTTGGCTTTCAAGGCAGTCTTCCACACATCGGAGGGTTCAATTGGTACCTGGTGATACCCAGACTTCAGGTCGATCTTGCTGAAATATTTTGCACCTTTGAGTTGGTCCAGAAGGTCATCAATTCGTGGGATTGGGTACCTATTCCGGACAGTGATCTTGTTCAGCGCCCGATAGTCAATACATAGTCTCCATGTCCCATCCTTCTTCTGTACCAACACGATCGGGCTCCCACAGGGCGATGAACTTGGTCTGATGTGACCTT
This sequence comes from Pinus albicaulis, assembly GCA_034641835.2. Taxonomy (NCBI): domain Eukaryota; kingdom Viridiplantae; phylum Streptophyta; class Pinopsida; order Pinales; family Pinaceae; genus Pinus; species Pinus albicaulis. The sequence continues at coordinate 3,468 of JAXQQM020088723.1, forward strand.
CGCAACAGCCTGACCCGCTTCGATTTCATCATTCTCCATAATGAAAGCCGATAGATCGATCCATCAGAAGCACCCTGGGGTCAACCAACTGTAAAAGCGGACCCGACAAGAGCGTAGGAACCCCCGTGGGTGAGGTGAAGATGTCCCCGTACTCCTCCACGACCTTATCCATTTGTTGTTGTCGTGCAGAGGGGCCCTGTCTGGAGGTCGTGGCCACAGTCTTCTTCTTGCCCTGGGGGCGGATCATCAGGAAAACGAATTTCCTGGTTTGGGAAATGAGCTTACTGCATTTTTTTTCAGTAACCAAAGAGATAGTCATAGGAGGTGGTACCTCTGGTATCCTGTACAACTTATTTCCCAAAGTAATAATAACAGCACGAGGTCGAGACTCATACACAGCATGACGCTTCCACAAGTATGGTTGTCCTAATAATACATCAGAAACATCAATAGGAGCAATATCACATAATACCTCATCCGTGAAGGGCTTGATGCTATAGGGAAGGCGACACTGCTGGCTGACGCGGAGATCTCGTCCTTGGTGAAGCCACCCGATGGTGTATGGATGTGGGTGAGCTGTGGTCGGCAAGCCCAACCGCTTCACGGCGTCTGCTGAAATGAGGTTCTTTTAGCTCCCATTGTCGACAATGAACTGTACAGGGGAGCCCTTTACCCACATCTGGGAGTGGAAGAGACGTTCCTCTTCCTCTGGATCTTCCGGTTCCTCCTTCTGGACCTTTGTAGTGGCAACAGTGGCGTTGGGCTCCGCATCAATAATCTGTTTCCCTTTTTCATTCCCCTTTTCAGGTTCTGATTCGGAGTCGGAGCATGCATCCGACTCAGAAGCCCTCATCTCGGCCACTAGCGACTGCTTGGCCCGACACTCACTTGTGTTGTGAGTGGAGCTCTTATGGAACTCACACCACTTTCCCGTGTCCTTCTTTGGCTTTGCGGTGCTGTTCTTTTCTTGTGGCTTCGATGAGTTGTCTTTAGCCGCCATGCCTTGGCTCGGTCCTTTGTTCTGCGGTTTGGAAGCACCATTCCCTTGCTTTTGATTCGCAGATCCAAAGTCTCACTTCTTCTGTTTGAATTTCTGTTCAATCTTGGCAGCATACCGGTATGCCGTACCAAGCGAGGAGATGTCGAGGAACTCCATTTCCTCCTGAATGTATCTGTGCAGATAGCTGCGATACTTTAGCACCAAATGTTTCTCTAAATCTTTGATACCCAACTTTGTGCGCAGGGTATGGAACAGATTCGTCAGCTCATGCACATCTTGATCCCTTTGTTGTCGCAGCATGGTCCATTGTATGTACTTGTCCTCATAGCTCCCCACGGGATAGTACTGTTCCTTGATGGCGTCTCGGAAAGAATTCCAAGTTGGTACGGCCGAGAACAGAGAGGGTTTTGTCTAGTCCTTGTTCTCACAGTAGGTTTCCCACCAGTCCTTAACATGGGGGGTAGCTTTGAGGAGTGCAAAAATAATCTTCTCCCGGTCTGAAAAGCCATGAACCGAGAAATATCCTTCTAACAAATTCAACCATCTATCTACGGCATCTGCGTCTATTTGACCCTCAAATATGGGAATGTCAAAATTTACTTGTACCTTAAAAGGAGTCGCGCCTCCAGAGTGGCTGCTGGATGCAGATGCGCCGCCGGTGGGTAGCCGTTGAAGGATCCGAGCAAAGTTATCCATCATCACGTTCCTTTGTCTTTCGAGGGCCTCCTTGAGCAATATTTTGATAGGATCTCTTGCTCCCTCATCTTTCTTTTCGTCCCCCATGGGCGTCCGTCGAGGTTTGCGAGGCTGATCTTGCAAAGGTTCCACTCGTATCAAGCCCTAGCTCCATACCCCGAATTCCCATTGTGAAGCATGCAAAGAAGGATCAGAAAGGCATCGGTCGCGATACTTACATCGATCCGGATTTATGCAGGAACGCAACAGAATAAACACATAACCATAAATACAGAGATGCAGCGGAAATAACACTTCATTTCATTAATATAAAAGAACTGAAATTTGCTTACAGACAGAATGGAAATAAAACTAGCTAGGGCACTGGTAGCTATCTCTGAGAAGAGATGTGGCGGCTACAGGCCTCTGAATTGCGTTACAATGAGGCTCGAGGGCCTATTTATTATTGAGAAAAAATGAAGAACCCTAAACATCCAAAAACCTAACCCTAGGAGATGAAGCGCCAAAACTATGGGCCCCGTTTGGGTAAATTGGTGTTTCAACTTCCCAGGGACGTAACTTTGGCATACTATCTCAGTTTGACGCACATGATACATCATTAGAGTCTCCATCCAGATTATAATTTTTTCATTTAATACTGCTCCAACTTAATGATGAACACTGGAGGCGCAATGGCAAAAACATCGTTTAGGCCTCAAAATGGCCCTAAGTTCGTGACCCGAAAACTCATGCAAAATAGTAAGCAGCCAACCGGCAAACTGAAAGAGACAATGGTGGGGGCCCAAGTGGAATAGGTGGGTGGCCACCAATATCCACTTGGATCAGTCAAGTCACTAAGGGGGGAGTGAAAGCAAAATTATTTTGGTTAGAATCTCAACATAAGGCATTCATAGAATTGAAACATCGCCTTTGTTTTGCTCCAATGCTCACATTAACAGACTTGCAACAACCATTTGAGATCGAGAAAGATGCCTATGACTATGCTATTGGGGCAGTTCTTACTCAACAAGGGCATCGAGTGGCATATCACAATGAGACATTATTTGACACTGTTCGCAAGTATCCCACTTATGACAAAGAAATGTATTCCATTGTGTAGGCTTGTCGACAGTGGAAGCATTACATTTTTGGGAAGGAAACAATCATCCACACAGACCACTGGCCCCTGCAGTTCATACAGACACAAGGGAAGTTGCAGAATGATCACCATCATAAGTGGTCCACATATCTGCAACAATTTCATTTGAACATCAAGTACAAGAAGGGTAGCACCAATAATGTTGCATACTTCCTTAGCCGACCACCAATCATGGCGCTAAACACCGTTCTCAACTCTTGTGGGCACGAGACTTCTGATTGGCCGCTTCTCTACGAGAGCGATCCAAAATTCGGCCATACATATAGGGCACTCTTGGGGGGTACGCAAGTTCCAAATTTTCACCTCCAAGATGCACTGTTATGTCACCTGGGACACCTTTGTGTGCCTTTAAGCGAGCATGCCAAGATGATATGGGAAGCACACTACAGTTGAGTCGTTGGTAATTTCGGGGTCGAGAAAATAGTGGCAGTACTACAGAAGTATTTCTCTTGTCCAAACCTTCGACAGGATGTCAGGAAGTACATCAGATCCTGCACTGCTTGCACTATTGCCAAACCGACCATCAAGAAGCAAGGCCTCTATACTTCGCTACCTACCCCTAGTCGACCTTGGGAATCCATCTCCATGGATTATATGTTGGGCCTTCCTTCTACTAAGCATGGAAATGACTATTTTCTCGTGGTTGTCGACATATTCTCGAAGATGGCAATTATGGCGGCCTGCAAGAAGAATATTATAGCAAAAGCCACTCCTAAACTCTTCTTTGAACAAGTGTGGGTACACTTTGGGATGCCACAGTCTATCGTATCAGATTAGGACAGTAGGTTCCTCAGCACATTTTGGTCCAGCCTCTGGTCAATGCTGGACACCAAGCTCCACCAAGTCCACAACTTTCCATCCCCAAACTGATGGCCAGACAGAGGTCGTCAACAAGATGATTGTACACATTCTGCGCATGTTCAATTAAAAGCATCCACGCACATGGGATGAGAGCCTCCCCTATCTACAACACAGTTATAACCGGGCTCTCCATAGCTCAATTGGCCACAACCCCTTTCAGGTGGGCTTGGGATTCCAGCCACTATGTCCCATTAACATAGCCATGCCACTTGCAGCTACTCAAGTCGATTCGACTCATGTCTAGTTTGAAGCTGACAAAGAGAACAACTTCATCGAGCGCATTCATCACATCTGCCAACAGGTGCATGAAATATTGGACAGAGCCAATGCTAAGTACAAGCAACGACATGATCAACATCTGGTGCCACATAACTTCCAAGTGGGCGACAAAGTGTGGCTACATTTTCATAAGGAGCGCCTCACTGTACCCCACCGCAAGCTTCGCCTGCTGTGATATGGGTCGTACACCATCACCATGGCTATAGGGAACAATACCTTCGAGCTCAGTATTCCACCATTCCTTGGTCTAGACCCAGTATTCAATGTGGACCGCCTTTGGCCCTACTTCCCACCTCTACTGGACACCTTGGACATTGCAGAACAACTCACACCAACAGAATTAAACCCAAACTGCATGGAAAGGCCACCACAGATTGTATCATGGAATGCAAATCAAGAACACTCACCAATAGAAGATCCAAATGTATTGGGTTGTCAAATCTGGCCAACTCCTGCACCAAGGAAAGTGGTTCACCAGGGACCAAGTTCAGCAGAAGTTTCCTCATCTCATGGAGGAACTAAACGCAATAGGGACCATTCTTCCTAAGGGGGGAGGAATGATCTAGGTGGATATTGGTGGCCACCCGCCAATTCAACTTGGGGCCCCACCATTTTCTCTTTTAGTTTTTCATTTTCGGCACGACTTACTATTTTTAGCAGTTTTTCAGGTCCTGAACTTCCGGAGCTGTTTTGAGGCCCTAAACAATATTTTTTGGGAAAACTGAGAGTAACATCGGTCCATGGATGAATGTTGCTCACATCAAAAGTTGTATTCCTTGGATATATCTTTCTAATGAGGTATGGTGCGCATCAAATAGAGATCGTATGCCAAAGTTACGTCCCCGGGAAGTTGAAACACCAATTTACCCAAACGGGGCCCATAGTTTCGGCGCTTCATCTCCTAGGGTTAGGGTTTTGGATGTTTAGGGTTTTCCATTGTTTATAAATAATAAATAGGCCCTAAAGCCTCATTGTAACACAATTCAAATCCCTGTAGCCACCACATCTCTTCTTAGAGATAAGCTAACAACGCCCTAGCTAGTTTATTTCCATTCTATCTGTAAGCAAATTTCAGTTCTTTGATATTAATGAAATGAAGTGTTATTTCTGCTGCATCTTTGTATTTATGGTTATATGTGTATTCTATTGCATTTTTGCATAAATCCAGATCAGCCTCCTTTGAATAATTTTTCTGAAGAAGAAAAACAAGAAAATAAAGAAGAAAATGAAGAAATAAACCTTGTGGGAGAAACCTCACAGTCAACATGTTTGACTTTGCAAGAATATGAAGACCAGTCAAGGATTTTTTTTTTTTCGGATGATGAGAATGCCTAAATTATGCACAAAATGATAAAAAACAACAAGAAGTTCAAAACAAAAATTATCCTTTGAGGTCCAAAGGTCCTATTCAGCAACCTCAACAAAAATTAGATTCAGATAAAAAAGCTTCTAAATATAAGGCCAAGGTCAATGAGGTTCCTCCACCTCAAAATTTTTCCCCAATTGTCAAAATCACTGCGAAAAATAAGGAATTAGTTCCAATTTATTTCAGTTTCAAATCTGAAATGAATAAAAGCAAAATTGTGGTCGCACTTCTAGAATTGTTGAAAAATCTAGCATATAAAGAGTCTTGTAGAAGTCTGCTACAAACACCCCTCGCAACCGATTCAGTCAACCTTGAGGATGAGCATCCCACTATTTATCTAGGCTGTCATGTCCAAGACCAAAATTATGACAACTCACCACCTTTCTACATGTCACTCAATATACATGACAAATTGCTGCATAATTGTTTACTAGATTCTGGAGCTTCTCAGTCAGCGAGCTATGTTTCTTGCATGATGTGTTTTTTAGTTTGATGGTTTTGTTTGTGACAAGATGTCACAAGATTTTGGGAAGGTCCACTCTTGAGCGAGAGCCTCATGATTACAACCTAATCATGAGAATCAAATGGGAGTGCATCCTTATTTTGAAAACAAACCTCTAGATAGGATTCTAAGCTATGTAGGACTCAAACCATTATTTTTAAATTTGAAATATCATGGTGTGTTGTTTCAATGCCTAAATCCACAATCCTAACATAAATTGTTTTATTCTTTTTTTGCAGGATTTAGTTGGTTATATTAAAAGTCAGTTGAGTAATGATAAGTCACCAAGTAAGTTGACCTATCATGTTGACCACCATGGTACGAGAGAATGTCATTTTAGCCCCATTACTCATGCATAGCAAGCTAGCTACATGTGGAATTTTAACAAGACTCTAAAAGGTCTAAAATCACAAACCTCGTTAATGGTTGACGGAGTCAAATCTTAAACCTAGTTGGCTATCACGCTATGTCAAATACTTGGCCACTAGGAGGAATAAGAGTTCCATTTTTTGTTATTGTATTTTGTTCCATAGTTGAAAATACAACTAGGAGTGTGAAGTTAGAGAGAAAAATGTATGAAGTTAAGTTTTTATAGCAACCTTACATGCCAAAAGTCTTAGCTAACTCTAGAGAGATTACCTCTTTCTTTGTACTTACATATTTTCCATACCAAAAAAGAGAGAGTAGAGCATGTTTACATTTTAGTGTTGTTTTTCTCCCAGAAGGATTTCCTAGGGAAAAAGGAGTAGAGCATCATTACTTTTTAGGGTTGCTTGTCTCCCATAAGGATTTCCTAGGAAAATAATTGTGTTGATTGTAGATATGTATGTGTGTGTTTCATTATGTTCTCTATTTCTTACATTGTGTTTCATTAAGTTTTCTATTTCTTACATTTGATTGTTTTATTTATTTAAATAGAAATTTAGTTATTAAAAGATCTAGAACTTAAATACAAATTAATCTTCATTATATAGATTTCACTTATTTTATCAAATTTGTTGTGAGAAACTATTTCATTATAATAACTATAAAACTTGACTATTAAATAACAAAATTTTGTATTGATTTAAACATCTACACTTCTCCAACCTAAAAAAAATACATATAACTTTTAGATACATTTAGACATGTTTTTTATTTTGGACGTTCAAGTCCAGTTTGTAAGCAATAACCTAACACTTTGGGAGTTCAAGTCCACTTTGTAAGAAATAACCTAACACTTTGGAAGTTCAAAGTAGGTTTGTAAGTAATAACCTACCATTTTGTATTAGGTTATGCTAAATACTTTAGAAAATAGAAGTTTCATTATCACTTGAGGTTATTCATTATTCTAAATACAAATATGAATCCATGACTAATTATGGAATTATTCTTACTTTTTAGTTTATACATCTAATTTGATATTTTAAAATGTACTATGTCCCATTTTGGTTTTTTTTTTCTTTCTTTCAAGATTTTGACCAAACTGAAGAATTAATGAATGATAGCAGTTGCATATACTAGACATATATTGTAATACTTTTGTTTTGATTCTCATATTTTGTAGAGACAAGTCCAGCTAAACTGTGAAAGATCTATGTAATTGTACTTTCTTTTCTAATATATAAGAAAGACTGTTTTTTCTATTTGAAAAAAAAAACTAACACTTCTTATATTAGGTTTTCTGAAATTATTGAAATAATTACTCTGCCAAGGGAGATGATTATCATAAAGATCTTATATTTGAGATGATTATCATAATGATCTTATATTTGACGTTCAAGTCCAGTTTGTGAGTAATAACCTAAATACTCTATGTATTGCAAGTTTTCTATTATTATTGGAAAAAAATTACTCCATCGAGGAAGATGATTGTCACAGGTTCAAAGCGAACAAAAATGGAAATGTAAACACAAAATGTACATGGACTAAAGAAAATGTTGTAGTACATTGAGGATCATCATGCAAAATATGACTCATAAATCTTAGACAGTTACACAAGAAATTGTAATGGTCAGAAGCCACGAGGGGCACCATACATGAAAACTTGGTACATTCGTGCTGCAACACACGTGAAATAATACTACTACCAAGATTATCCAAAAGAGGGAAAACCAACCCAAAGTAATTAACTGGAAAAATTCATGAATTATTAGCAGAAAAGAGATTCACGACTCATGGGACGCTGTAATTTTCGGTAAAATACCATTTGAAAATAAAAGCAGTGAAAACACTACTGTGTGTAAGACTTGAGGATCATCGTGCAAAATATGACTCATAAACCTTAGACAGTTACACAAGAAATTGTAATGGTCAGAAGCCACGAGGGCCACCAGTCCTGAAAACTTGGTACATCCGTGTTGAAACACACGTGAAATAATATTGCTACCAAGATTATCCAAAAGAGGGAAAACCAGCCCAAAGTAATTTGCAAGAGAACTGGAAAAATTCATGAATTATTAGCAGAAAAGAGATTCACGACTCATGGGACGTTGTAATTTTCGGTAAAATACCATTTGAAAATAAAAGCAGTGAAAACACTACTGTGTGTAAGACCTTGGTAGGAGAGGTGAATTTATATTTATGAGCAGTGAGCTACAAGAGTCCATGATCAGCACAGAAATCTGAAAAAAAAAAAACTAGGAGATGTTTTTTTCTTTTTCTTTTTTTGGGTTAAATGAAAAATGTAGGATGATCCAGTAGGGGTTGAAATGTAAAGAAAACACGTTGTTGTTATGTGTGTTTTAAGTTAGCTTAAAATCTACCAGCTAAGACATATTTTCGAATATAACCAAAAAAGCAACCATTTAAAACAATATGACATACAAAACTATACACCATTAATATTGCCCATACCTGGTATTGCAGTAGACCAACAACGCAGACGGGAGGAGCGAAAATGCGTGAACAAACAGACCGGCAACAGCAGTGACAAAAAAACGTGGGAACAAAGAGATCGGTAAAAAAATCGACTATAACCAGAAAATCAACCATTTAAAACAATATGACATACAGAACTATACACCAATTATATTGCCCATACCTGGTATTACAGTAGACCAACAGCGCGGATGGGAGGAGCAAAAACGCGCGAAAAAACAGACCAGCAACAGCAGTGACAAAAAAACGTGCGAACAAAGAGATCGGTAAACAAATCAACTTCGCGGGCGATTTATTTATAGAAACTAGTTTGGCCGAACTATTTTAAAAGTAAAAGTTCGGCCGAACTTTTGTTGGAAGTTCGGCCAAACTTTTGTTGCCGGTTTTCCCATCTCCGGAAAAAATTATGTTTTCCCACGCCATTAGTGTGCCGTCAATCTAAACGGAATCACGAGTTCGGCTGAACTTTCTAGGAAAGTTTGGCCAAACTATTAAATAGTTCAGCCGAACTATTGCCGAAAAAAGTTTTCGGCCTCTGATTCTCACAAAAGTGTAACCCATCTTCACATATCTTCCCTATTGCTATATATAGGCCTATGACATCCAACCCAATGGATGACTTGCATAGTCAGATCCCAATCCATGTCGGCCCTTGCGTGAATTTTTTAAAAACATAATTTTTTATTATCGATGTGCCCAACGTAACCTAGCGCACCGGTGCGTTGGATTATCCCAGTGCACAGCGTAAGTAATGTGTGATAAAAATTTTAAAAACGATTTTTTTTTAATCAATGCGCCATATGTAAAATAGGGCACCAATGTGCTATTTCATTATGGCACACCGCACACGTGCTATTTCGCAAAAAAACATTCAATGTGTTAATCGGCACACCATGTAACATATAATGCACCGCACCGAGTCTCCTAGTTGACGGAGAGCACCGTACGGTTGTCTCTTGTTTGCGCAGGGCATTTATAGGAATAGGCCGCACCACCCCCTCCACGACACCATTTTCTACAAAAAATAACACTCGACTATTTTTATTATTTTTTATGTTTTAATCGGTGCGGTAGTTGACATGTAACGCATCAGTTATCCTTGTTGCAATAAAGCATCGTACGATGTTTTATACTATTTGGGTGGTGTGTTTAGAAGACCACCACGCACCTACGTCGGTGCGTACACCATGAAAAGCGCACCGGTTTCTTGATATAATTTTTTTAACCTTAAAAGTTGACAATTTATTTATAAAATATATTAATTAATGCTCTAATACAAAATGGCTAATTAGTTACTAAAAAAATGACTAAAATTTGCATATAAACGACTTTTTTTCGATCGGTGACCAATAGTAGCTAATTTACAGTATCTTATAGTGCGACCAAATTTTGGTCGTTTTTAGCTTAGTCATTAATTGGTTATCTCAATTTTGTTGTCTAGTTGTATATTTGGTCATTAATTTAGTCATTGATTTAGTCATTGCTTTGATCATTAATTTAATCAATGATTTGATCATTAATCTGGTCATTGATTTAATTTTTGATTTGTTCATTAATTGTCACAATTAATGACCAAATATACAACAAAATATATTACTATATGATCACCCGAGAAAACGAATTAATGACCAAAAAAATATGACCAAAATGTTGGTCGTGTTATAAGATACTGTAAATTAGCTACTAATAGTCATATATATGAAAATTTTAGTCATCGTTTGAAACCAATTAATGAACGAAGAAATATGACTAAATTTTAGTCGTGTTATAAGATACTGTAAATTAGCTACTAATAGTTGTATATATGCAAAATTTAGTCGTCATTTTTAGTCACAAATTTATCATTTGCAATAGTCATTTATTCATTATATAAATGACTAATTTAGTAGTTTATATTCGTTTCATTTACTTTCATTAATAATCATTATAAATGACTAATTTAGTCGTATATTCATTTTATTTGTGTTCATCATTAATCAATATAAACTATAATTTAGTAGTTTTAAATTGATTTTGTGATCATTATTAATCAACATAAATTAATTTGTATCATTTAAAAAATTTCATACAATGTGCATGTTCATCTAATATGAAAACACAAAGTTGCATATTTTAATTACAATACTAAATAATATAAAGTGCAACTATAAATAATTTCAACCACATAAATTATATTATATGAAATGTTAAAGTATCACAATATGATTTTCCAACTTAATATTGGTTGGACTACAATTTACACATGAAATGGTGTTTCATCACTTCAGAACATTATCGTTGTGTTTTCAAGGCATTGCAAGTGAATTCACCAACTCTGAAGACTTGACCACCAGTCTTTATATGTGTGTCTTATGTGAGATATTGGCTTTTTGAGTATCACTAGGCCAATTCTCCTCTCTCTCTTTTTGCATGTCGCTCCAATGTTATTGCTCCCCTCTTTTTTCAATTCATGCTTCTTATCATCATTACCGAGTTCATTTTCTGAAAACAAAATAATATACAATGCAGAGTGTAAAACAAGAAAGACAATGAACACTAGAATATAAAATAAACCAAACTATAAATAATTTATACGACATATACCTCAACATCAGCAATGTCAAAGCCATTTTTCCCCATACAAGTAAAAAACTCGAACAAATTATCTTCATTGGGGCGATAACTGGCACTATAATGTGGCCAGATAACCTGTATAAACAAAGCAAATAAAATATCACCATATATAGAAAAGAACACCTTAGTGACTTAGTATTCAACTTTCAAGGAAAGCTTAGGATCAATCATGTCAACTAAGTTATATGCTAAAAATCTCAAGTTGTAGATAACTTGTGAAAATAAATAATCTGAGGTGTGATGTTTAATCCTTATTGTTTTATTCACAACAACATTTCATTTTCTAATGGATGAACTTAGTTAAGTATATAAACAACATGTACTCAAATAACAACATGAAATTAACTTTTTCTGATAGTCATGAAAATATTTTAACACAAAATAGCTATAATGATTCCAATCAATATAGTGTAATACTAATTTCATCTTCAAGCTTTGGTTGTTGTTTAAATGGACATGGTACTAAGTATTTTCAATTTCATAGTTAAAATACAAAACAAAATTAAAAAAAACGTCCAAAATACAATCAAACAATAAAGAGAGGATATCATGGAATGGAAATTGCAATTATAAAATTTTTTTTTACCTGTTCACCGATGACGTGTCCGGCATTCTTAAAGCATTTTCTTGCCCAAAATAGCGATGAGGTGAAATAATCACAACATTAAAAACCATAGGAATTACTATTAGAAACATCTCCAAAGTCGATGGCTTAGGTGTCTAAGCGATCTCTAATAGTGAATGAACCATATCCAAGATGTGACATGCATCGTCTTTTCCAATCACATTTCCTGTAACCTACCCACAACAAATTCAAGTAACAATAAAACAAAGAAATTTACATTTTTTTATATCTTTTATATCTATAAAATTTGAATATGATTTGTTTCATGAACATATTAATTCATATTTAAAGCCTTCCTGACATATGAGAAAGTATCAATCAAATATGACATTAGAAAAATTGGCCTTAATGACATCCTCAACCAATTTCTGCAATATCAATATTTTTCTTGTTGTGATATCTTTGGTAGAAAAGAAAAAACATATCTACAAAATAAAAATGCATATATTGCTTATGGTCAAATTTTGTATATGGTGTATTCTTAAGTAGTTCTTTAAGATGTTCCTCCGCCTTTACCAAAGTGAATTGTAGCTTGGTTAAACTATGTATCCTTTCATTTAGCATCAATTTCTGCAAGATAAATGTCACACATTATTCTTTCCCATTTCTCAACATGCTACATATGATAAATTGAAATTCGCATAAAACCAAGAACAAACCCTTTTCTAACCAAAACAAACAAACAAATAGTGTCTCTAATAAAACTTCATTATAATATTAGAAAATGAAAAGAGAGTGTACCATTTTTTTTGTTTGACTTTGCCTATTTTTGTTATGAAAATGCTCGAACTTCAAGAACCAACAAATGTGAGGGAAGTCGTAAATGTGAAAAAAAATTATGTTGACATAATTTGTAGGCTTCTTCAAAATTATGTGAATGATGCCATTTTCAGATGTGGTAAATATCATAATAAGAAATGGCATGTATTATAATAAATTACATTGCAATGACTACCATGGGGCTCCACGGGTTTGTTGGGTGTGGAGCCTGATTATCTTGTTTATTTTGTATCACAGCATTTAACCCCTGTACCTTAATGGCGCGGCAATGCCGCCCAAAATTAAACGCTGCCTAGGGGGTTCCGGGGGGGGGGCGGCTACAACTTTATGGAGCCCCCCCCTAGCCGGGGGTTTCGGGGGTATTGCGCTTGAAGCTAAAAACAAATGTAAAATTTCCTTGTAAAAGTATAGTAATTTCTAGTCAATCTGGGCCGTTCATTAGGCAGATGATCTGACGGTAGAAGTTATGTCTAGTTTAGGGTTTTTTTCCCTAGAATGCAACCCCTCGCTTATATAAGGGCATTGTATTGTGGATGTGTATTGTATGTGTATTTCTCTGAGCGAGAAACAGGTAGGGAGACTGTGAGAGAGAACAAAGGATATTACAACGGATCTGTTGTAGGTTTTGTCTCTTTATTTTGCTGGATAATAGAAAGGAAGGACTGGCTGTTCGGGGTGGACGTAGCCCAAACTGGGTGAACCACATATATATGTGTCTCTATGGTTTTATGTGTTTTGTGTGCTTGTGTTTTCCGCATATTTTATGTGTTTCATTGCTCTATAATATATAATTTTCTAACAGGGTTATAGGTCCTCAGTATGTTAATCTTGATGATGAAAGAGAGACAACAACGATAAGTATGGGTGGTCCTAGTTTGTATGGTGGATATCTTCAAACCAAGGTCATCATCTTAATGAACCTAGGTTCTGACATGGTAAATATGGATCTGGTCTTCACCCAAATTCATTCCATCAAACTTTTTCAAGACTCGAGAGGACATAATGGTCCTTCAGCTTATAATAGGGTTTCTTTTGAGGTCATAAATAAATCTTATCCAAATCAAATCGATCTTTAAGCTCCAAGAGATATGGATAATTTAAATGATAACAATTATATGTTTTTTTCCCAAGATTCAAATGTAGGGATACATTTTGTGGATTTTGCTAATAAATAGAATGAGAGAAATAATCCATAAGGATAATCTACTGGTCATTGTGATTAAGGAAATACTCGAAGATAATAAGACTACTTAGGTTCAAATCAAAGATGGTGTTGATTCTTGTAGCTCCTCAGTTGTTGGTAGTTTTTATGGTAGGAATTTCAGTTCTTCAAGGGTGGGGTCCTTCAACATAATTGCATCTACCTTGGTCATATCACCCAAAAGAAAAACATAATCAACCAAGAGTAAATATGTCAAGTTTAGGGAAAATCCTATTTGTATAGTTGTCAAGCTTATAATTCTTTTTGACTCTGTTATAACTTTGTTAAGAGTCGAGACCACCTACTCTACAGTAAAAAAATGGCAGAGGAGCCATTAGTCATACCTACCCATGGTCTCTTGTAGGCATGATAGAAGAATAGGTTGAGCCATTAATTAGAATTGCACATATATTGAGGAAAGACAATTCATTATCTAGCTAACTAATTGCACATTGAACCCTATATGGATGTGTAGCCCTAAATAAAGCTAGTTTTCTGTATCATATGCCTTGGAAAGACAAACTAACATTGCTTGTATTTCTTTTGGTTTCATGTTATAAATTCCTTCTTGGGCAACTCCTATTCCGTAATGGATTTGTTTCCCAGGAAGGATGAAAAATTGTTCTAATGATATGGAATCATCTTAGTGGATTTTGACCCTACATGACCAAGGAACTTGGGAGCCTTGGGCACATCAACATTAGCATCCTCTAATGAAAATAGAACAACCTCCAACCTAGAAACATCAAAATTATATATAATCATAATTCATAATTGCAAATGACCATAGATTGTAGCAGTCATTAAATAAATTCAAACTTGAATAAGAAAAAACACAAAATTTCACATTACCCTCCAATAAGTTGTCCTTGATTTAGCAAGAAAGGCTCAGAGTTGCATAAATGTGTAAGTAGAATCCCCAGAAGATAAATTTCAACATCTTTCCTGAAAAAACAATCTAATATTCAAAGAGAAACCAAAGTTGAATGGAACAATGGTGCTTTATGTTCATCTACACAAAAATTTGCCTCCTTCAAATCTCTCACATTGGATGCTATGTCATGCAAAATTAAGAAAAAGTCAAGGAAACTTGTCGACTTCTCTAAAAGACATAATGAAAATGCATGGAATATTTGTAAATGAATGCACCTGTAATATTCTTTGATTTCCATTTCAACCTTTTTCCCAAGTTGAACCTCAATGAGTTGTGAACTCAAAGTTCTTTGAGAAGAATGTTCTTACAGTTGAAATTCAGCATTTGCAGTCTTCCCACCTCCGTCACTTGATGAGTATGAATTCTTAAACTCTCTTATGTAATTATCCAAAACATTTCTTTCCTAGAAACATGATTTTTCAAATAAAGGCTTTTATGCCGCATAAGTCCTTATCAAAATTTCATCTCTCATACCAACTGGAATTCGGTCAGAACTGCAACCTGAAATCAGACCTGCACCTGTTCGTATATTACTCAGGATTTGAATGGTGAAATATCTTCTAGAGCACTCTTGGCATATGGCAGAGGCTGAGCCCTCCCTCTTATTCCCTTTCCAATACCTCCCTTAGGACCGAGAGTCAAGTGGCCATCATTAGAAGCTTTGTGTGTTGAAGGGTTTGGCATAGGCTGATTTTCAAATTGAGCCCTATCCAAAATCTGAACATCTTGACTGGTGAATCCATGGTCAAGTGGTCTCATATGGGGTTGTGGCCCTTTAATCCCACCCATATGTGGAAGTGAACCCGTCTATGCACCTACCATGTAAGGTGGCACGTAGGTCCTCTCCCACCATGATCAAGTGGTGTCACAAGTCTCTGACCTGAATGTCTCATATTGGTACCTCGAGAGTGGCCTCCCTGTCCATGTAGTTCTTGCACAACATCTCGATGTAATTCCTCTATTTTCTTGGGGCCCTCAACTTTCTTCCTTTGTTTCCATCCATTCCTCCTCAGATCAATCAGATCCTTCAACATGAACCTCAGCCTAGAGGGAAGCCCTTGGTTATTGGAAATTTTTGTCATACTATCAAAGTAAGAATCAATATGTTCCTTGGCCTTTGAATGGTAAATCCTATGACCAATAATGCTCATCAGTTTGCACAAAGATTCAACATTTTCCTCCTCTCGATGTTGAAATTCACCAATTAATTTCTTGATGCATGCATGCATAATTATTTCAGTCAACATACTTTCTTTATGAATCTCACCAATAAACCTTATATATCCTAGCATTTGTCGTTGTGATGCAGCCTTCTTCTCCCGTATTTCTTCTATTGAAAGGATTTTTTCACCATGCTCTTCTGCTTTCTCAGCCTCAGCCTCTTCTCTTTCATCTTTTTCAAATTCTTCCTGACAATTTTTCAAAAGAACTCGCTTGAAAACAACCTTATCATTATCTTCATAAAATTTCGGTATTCCGCAACGAGCTGAAAATTGAATTTTTCATACATTTCAAAAAAATCCAGCTCCATCAAGGCTTTGTCAAATATTTGAATATTATACCATGAAGACATGATGCAGAGTCAATGTTCACTTCTTTGACTTGTTCAAAAATTTTCTCAAAGTTTTTGGGCGTTAATTTATTGAGGATGGATTTAATTTATCTTTGTTTGAATGGATCCTCATCAGAAACCTTGCCCGCGTCATATCGGTTCTTTGATATATGAACTGTGGGTATAGAAGGCTATGGAGGAGGAATCAAACCCTTCTGCGAACCAGAAGCACGCTGCCACCTATCAACATCAGAATTATTTCTCACTAGTCCAACTTGGGGAAGTGGTGCTTGCACATAAGGCCCTCCAGGAAGGATGACATTCATACTCATTTTTGTTGCACAAGTATTTCATGTAAAGCCAGTATTATAACCTTGGCCAGGTCGAAACACAACAGAGGAACCACTAAGATCCGCATCCATCCGCATATCACAACCATTAGCAAAAGCATCCACCGGCTTGGCCCATCTATCATCATCCAAACTAGCCATATTTCTACCACGACGTTCAAGTAGATAATTCCCACTCAACTGCATGTCAAGTCCTCTTGTAGTTATTGCTAATGCATCAACCTCTCCTACATGACTTGCAAGTGCTTGGGAATTTCCAAGTAATTCAATAATGTCTGGACAAATTTCAAAATGATTTGGTAGATCTTTGCATTGATCCTTGATTGTCAACAAAAAATCTCTAGAGTACTTTCTATCTCCTGAACATTCAGTAACTAAAGTAGCTACTTGATTCATAGGAGTTGAAAGGTCGGATGCATCTTCCCAATCATCCACTTCTTTCAAGACCTGATTCTCAAGCTCTTTTGAAGAAGTCTTACACTTGACATCATTGGTTACTATTTTGGATGGTTCTGGAAGGTTCACAACTTCCTCCTTCTCCTCTTGAACCTTATAAGCATTATATAAATCCCAGTGGGAGTTGCAACATTTTCCTTACTGGAAAAATCCTTCTTTTTCTTCTTCTTGTTGACAACTACTACCTTGGCAGCATCACCAATATTTGCAACGCTCTTCTTCGCAAAAACATTGGAAGAACTTTTATTCTCCTTTTCTATCAATCTAGCTACTAAATCTTACTTTCCTTCACTTTCAACAGGAAAATATGACACCTGAAGTTGAGCAAAAATTTCACAAATATCACTATTAGTGGTGGATACTTGACCCTTATCTTATGTGTCACACTACTACATTTGGCGGAAATTCCGACACTTGGTTCCAACGCTTTTGACCAAATGTCAGAAATTTCCCCAAATTTTTTCCATCCTGCCCGAAACCATCGCTATACCGACGTTTATAGAAAAGTGTCGCAATACCGACACTTAGAAAAGTGTCGCAATTGTGACATTTGGAGGAAGACGTCGCAATTGCGACACTATGGCCCAAAGCGTCGCTATTGGGACGACTCCAATCGTCGCAAGTGCGACACAATGTCTAGGTGTCGCCATTGCGACGTTTGGAGGCACCCGTCGCAATAGTGACGCTTTTTCCGCCGTCGGTATAACGACACTTATATGCGCGCTACATAAAAATATGAAACTTATATGTGCGCTACATAAAAATTCGAAACTTATATACGCGCTACATAAAAATGATTTTATTGTTTCGTATCCGTCACAATAGCTACATTAACGTCTGATATCACGCATGCATTCGCCTCGTTTCTAAGTGTAACAAAGATTCACCTCGCCTCTGTAGAAAATCATTTCCTCAGACGTCGCATTCGCTCAAATTTCACAACATTTCGCTTCCTCAAGTTTCGCTCTCGTTTTGTAATAATGATCGCTATTTGCAAATGGTAAGTTTTAATGTTTTCTTCCAGAAATGCTGACTTATTAAGTTTTTAATGACTCCATTGAATTGTGTTAGGCTGTAGGGTCCTCAGCTCTTGCAGAACAGCATTCGCCCTCAGCTCTTGCAAAATGGTAAGTTCTTACTGCAGGCCCTTCCTCCTATAGTAGGGTTGACTCTATTTGGGTTTTTTTGGTCAATTCCATTGGATTGTGTTAGGCTGTAGGGTTCTCTAGATGTCAAGAATCAAGATTCAATACCCTATATTATCTTCATCACCCAATACAAGATTTAAAATTTTCCCAAAGAAACGCTTATTAATTTGGCAGCCATTATTTCTCCCTGCTTTAAAAACCCTACATTTAAATGAAAACAAGCATTGCATTTCAACTACAAAATATATTAGTGTTCAAATGTACATGTGTGCATCACTTGTGTAGGGTATTCCTTTTCCACTTTCACATTATCCAAGAATGTGTGCAGTATAGTTCATATTTTTTGTGATTTAGATTATCTTGAAAAGGAAAGGTAAATTATTTCCCATGGAAAAAGAAGGTTTTCCCTTTTTATAGGTTGTTTGGACTTACATGGAAAAATTTATGGTATGCCTTTCATATTATGTAGTTTAAATTTGAATTAATAGATTATTCTACATGAAAATATAATTACCTATGTGATGCCCTTCATCACTAATTAAAATGATAGGGTTTCAATTTCCTAGACTCTAACTCATCTGATGCTAAATTCTAGGTTCTCATTGGTGGATCACTCTTCCATTGATTTCCTTTCCCTCTGGATCTTGTCATACTTTAAAAGTCATCAATGATACATATATTATTTCAGGTATCCTAAAAGGCTTTATAGTAGAACATATTGTGAAGTTTTTTTGACACTTGAGGATTCTTTTTAGAACTGCAACGCGGTCTATGCTATCGAGTTATATACCAAGCAACTTGTCATTAATAACCACACTATGAGGTAGGTTCAACCAGTTTGAACTTGTTGGGACATAGCATATGAATTTGTGTGATGAGTCCATATCACAGGTCTATTATGGTGACAAAAGTGAAGACACATAATGATAGTTATTATGTTAACATTACTAGAAACATTTTCGAAATTATCCATGCTATCAAGATGTCAAAATTCTAGGAATTAGGTGTCAATACTCGTAGCTAATAGATAATAATAATAATATAAAAAAATCACAACTTTATTCTTGAAATATGATTGTTACACATTTGTAACCTAGTTCATGAGTTACTATCACCCAAAGACTGCAAAACAAACTTAAAATATAAATTAAACCAACATGAGAATCCACCTAAGGGTTTCTCGACAAAATCATGCCATAACCTGGCATTTTGAAACCCAAATTTGAATCCATCATAAGTAATACAATGCAAACTCAGATGGATTTTCAATGCATGTTTGCATGCTACACTTATTCTCCGTCTAGATATCATTTTTTAAATGGAACCATTAGTCAAGCCCACAGTCCTTTTTATGTGAAAAATTTCAGCTCTATTTGAGCTCTTTTTTGCTCCACCACCTCCATAAACATATGCAAACATATATCATGATCTTGGAATTCCATTACATATGTATGTGCCAATGTTCCATAATCATGCCCCATCATAAATTTAAGAAATTTCCATTGAATATAAAATTATGGAGGGGGAAAACTTTTTGCTGCAACATTTGGCTCAAAATCAGGGACCATCTCCGTATGAGGTGAATGAGAACTATAGATATTTGAAGAAGTAGATTAGTGCCTTTTCCTCTAGCCATGGAGTCATATACAGTCATCCATCACAAAAATTTGTCTTTGTTCATTCTCACCTTGAAAGTTGCAAAAATTCACGCCCTAATTGAAACGACACTAAATTTGAAAGATATAATAAAAATGCAAGCTAGAAGTGCCCTATTAATACAAAGGGAAAACCTTCCTACCTACCCTAACTGAGATAAATTTTGATTGAATAGGAAACATGATATTTCCAATGGAGTTTATCCAACAACTTGTTAAATGTATGGGACTAAATCATGCATTTGATTTCCAGGGAAACATGCGCATGAAGAGAAAAAGTGCAAAATTAATGGAAAATCCATACATGCCACTTATAAAAACTACACCGAAAGGTCAAAAAATACTTAAGGCCTTAACTTAATTTGAATCTAAAAATGACAAAACAGGATTAGTGAAAACACGAGAGTGGTGTGGGTGAACAACATAAATAAAAAGTGAAGATACCTTTCCCCAAGATGCCTTTGTCACCGTTGTATGAAAACATGCTTTCCTTTCCCTTTATACATGCAAGTGAATGCATTATAGGTATGGTGTTTTCCCAGAATAGGAGAAGCCTACTTAAATATATCATTCGTGGAGTGAATGTTTGGGTGCCTTAATGTGAAATGACATGTTTCCAGGACTGAATTCAATGCAAGGCATATTTGAAACTCTAACTCTGTCTTCCGGTGTCTTATTAGAAATTATTTCAGTTTTCATTTTTGTGTTTTCAAGTTAGATATTGTTTTCAAGTTTTTACATTTATAATTTTATTGCAATGTGGCAGACTGATCAGAGCAGTGCAGGAACAACCCCGAGACAGGATGATCGCGAAAAGAGGCCAGCGGAAGAACATGTAAAGTGCCAGCATTGCTCTATCTTCAGGTATTTTAGTTATTTACATAATTGAAATAATATTAATTTTGTTCAAATATGCAGACACCTAGCCATGGTACGCCTAATGATTCCCTCTTTGAGGAAGAGCTTTCTTCATCCATATCTCCAGTGTTCTTGTTGCAAAAAAAGGCACGAGATGCAAGGTCGGAATTTAATACTTTGATAGACGCGCCTCAAACACCTGAAACAGAAGAGAGGATACAACATCTTATGAGGCAGCTAGAAAGATATCAGGTAATAATAAAAAGTCAAAAGGATATTTTTTTTGTTCTGCATGAGATGAATTGTTATAGTTTGATTTTTAATTTTTACATTGACTAAACTAACAAAAAGTTCTTTTGTATGTAGCTTTTTCTGGCATTTGCTGAACCCGGTGTTGGTGGTAGTGGGACACAAGGGCAAGAGATTGCCCAACAACCCTCTCGTACACCTTCTACTCCTTTAGGTGCCAGCCAAGAAACACACCCTGCCCAAGCAGACACCCAGCCAACCGCTGAACGTGTTGGCAATGATGAGGCTGATATGGCCAGCTACATTATTGCATTTCCTGAAGCTACACATGTCAGCTCCACAGGGACCATTAATGGTACGTTGTTGGTGAACGATGAGGGTGTCCCTATAAAGCATGTACACCTCCCAGGTAAATTTTAATATTTTAACTATTTCATGTAATTTATCTAAAACATATTTATCATGATTTTTATTTTTAAATTAATGATAATATCTTTCTTTTTTTTTTGGTTTTATTCTGTGTAGGAAACAATGAGTTCTACAGGATTCTGGAGAGCCATGCGTTGGTAATTTTTGGCCCAACCATACGTACAGGGTGGAATTCCCAGAATTCCAACCTGAAGAAAGAACTTTTAGATTATCTAGAAGCCCTTTTTGGGGTCGGCACATTTGACAGAAAAGCGGTGGCTCAGGTAGCCGGCAAATATTTGAAATATACCAGGGACACCTATAGGACGCAATTGAAATTTAACCCTAGATATGAGCATCCTCTCGTAGTTTCAGAGAGTGAGTGGAGAGCACTCATCCATGACAGAAAAGAGAAAAGGGCAAAGAAAGAAGGAAAAATGCCAACTGGACCCGCAAGGTAAATTACAACTTTAATTCAATAGCTTTAATTTTCTTTATGTCTAAATAAAAGTGTGCTACGTCATATCTGACTTCAATCTTTTGATGCTAGGTTGCCTGACACCTCAAAGGCAACCAAAGCTAGGATAGAGAAAAAGGGCCATCACAAGCTCGGCCAGGGTGGCTACTTGAAATTAGCTGCAAGAATTGTAATTAAGTAGCTAAACATCTTATAATTAATTGTATCGCCTTCCAACGTTTTTTGTAATCCTATCAGATATGATTAAAAATACACAATCATATATAATGTAGGGTGATGACTTTGGAACAATAACTACAGAGGAAGATAAAAATATTGCTTTCCGTTTTGGCTATCAAGCTGTAGTTGAACGTCGCAGAAGCTTGGGGCAGGTCCCAAGATCTACAATGCCCGATAAGGTAAAACATTAACCTTTCAATATTTTTGTTTTCGTCCATAAATTTAATGTCTAACAACTTTGTTTAAATCAGGGGAGCAACACTACCGACGAGGTAAATAACCCAGTTTTAGAGCCAGATGTAGATGATCCTCTCGTGCAACCTGATCATTGTAGTGGGGACCAGGCCGACAATGCTGCTATCAGTGAGGGCCGTGACTGTAATTAATTTCCACTTATAATTTTTTCTAATTATACCTTGATGGTTGTCCTTATAACGTTTTTTGTTTAAATGACAGAGAATGTTTCCCTTGAGGATCTTACCACTAGAGAGGAAGACAGGGCAAAAGTCCCAACGACGACAACTGGTGCACCAGGTAAATAATATCATTGCAATTTTTTTTATTAATATTACCGAACTAGTTCAATGATATTTAAAAACTGACAATTAAAATTTAATATTATCTGTTTTTGTAGGCGATGCCCCATCACTGGATGAGACCAGACATCATGACAACGCAACTAGGTCAGCGACGAAAACTGGTGCACCAGGTAAATAATCTCATTGCAATTTTTTTTATTAATATTACCGAACTAGTTCAATGATATTTAAAAACTGACAATTAAAATTTAATATTATCTTTTTTTGTAGGCGATGCCCCGTCACTGGATGAGACCATACATCGTGACAACGCAACTAGGTCAGCGGCGACAACTGGTGCACCAGGTAAATAATCTCATTGCAATTTTTTTTATTAATATTACCGAACTAGTTCAATGATATTTAAAAACCGACAATTAAAATTTAATATTATCTGTTTTTGTAGGCGATGCCCCGTCACTGGATGAGACCAGACATCGTGACAACGCAACTAGGTCAGCGGCGACAACTGGTGCACCAGGTAAATAATCTCATTGCAATTTTTTTTATTAATATTACCGAACTAGTTCAATAATATTTAAAAACTGACAATTAAAATTTAATATTATCTATTTTTGTAGGCGATGCCCCGTCACTGGATGAGACCAGACATCGTGACTACGCAACTAGGTCAGTAGTGCAGGTCGAAAGGCACGAAACAGGAGCAGAGCACAATGATATTGATGATGTAATTAGGAGCTTTAGAAATAGGAAGAAGAAAAAGAAAATTTGATAATGTAAAATATTGTATTTTTATAAGACAAACGTTACCATACTTGGAACGTTTTTTGCGTTATATAAAAAACTCATTTATCATACTATTTTTATGTCAAGCATTAATTTCAATGTTTCCTTGCGTACTTTTTGTTGAATTGTTTTTTATTAGTTATTGAATATTTTTTTTTTATGCTCATGAAAGTAAAAAATGAAATATAAATTGGGTATTGGGGAATTGAGAGTGATGTGAGGGGGGGGAGGGGCCATAAGAGCTTCCACCTTCACGTGGTTGGCCCTGTTTAGTAGAGAATAATTTATTGGAGCGATTTAATCTTGGAGCAAACCTCCCTCGATCCAGTGTAGCAACAAAAAAGTCACTGTTGACTTAGTTGCTACTCTTTCAGATCGTGGGAGGCTTGTTCCAAGTTCATGCCACTCCAATAAATTGTTCTTGAAACGAAGAGGAGCTTATTCAGGTATGTTTTGACATTTTCAACATATGTTCTAACATTATCATAAGAATGCATCTTAGAGTAAAAATACTACATCAATTACTTGTATTTATTGTATAGATAATGATGGATTTTGATTGACTTGGCAGTGCAGGTACAAATCCTCTTGCATCATGAGAAATACAACTTGTCAACCAGGGTCATGTCCAAGATATTTTTGCTTGTGCGCTTGACCAGGTTCGTAATGTCACATTTTGTAAGTTCCTTTACAGTTCATAATTCAATATTAAGCTTGTTCATGATTATTATCTAGGTTTCTTGTATGTGTTTTTTCATCTATTTGATTGTAAGCAACTCTGCATGTTTCCTGTTGTTCACTATGATTTCTCCCATTACCACTCCCAGGATGAATCCGATTTTATTGTTACATAGGTTACTTTATTGTTACTATGATTTCTCCATTTACGATTTCATAGGTTACATCATGTAAAGTTGTCAATCTCAGTTTGGTGATGAGCTTTAGTTCTCCAGATTTGGGGCTTTTCTGATATTTTCTCCCTCATGTCATTCCTGCATCACCTCGTTGTTTGAGCATGCCAATTGTCTACCACTTGTACCAATTGGCACATGTCAATCTCTGAGTGGTGCCACATTTCACCTATTTCCAGTGAGAGTTTAGGGTTTCTCTAACATAGCTTCAGAAATCTGATTCAGTGCCTGCTTGAATATTGTCACATAATACTCATGGTTTGGATTGATGAGCATGTTCTGAATGGTTGGTTGATTCATAAGAACCACCCATATAGTCATCTTGAGATATTTTAGAAGGTTTCTCGAGTTTCCTTTTTCACCGTTTCTAGTGGGTGGGATGGTGTGGTGTGATCCATCAATACTGGTGCTCTTGTAGTAGGGAATTTGTTTTTGGGGATATAAAGGAGCATTTGATGTAGATATCCCATTGGATGCATTCATAGATGGGCACGAGAGGTCAAGAATTTAAATTAAAAACATGCAACCTCTAGCATGGCAACCTGAAGGCCGCGAGAGACACCGGTTAAAGATTGTTTTGTGCTGGCCTTAATATAGTCGTGATTTCTTTCTATTATATTAATGCAAATATATAGTCTGGTCTCATTAAAATGAGGATTGTGGTTGTATTTCTCTTTGGTTGTTTCTCTCTTAATGCTCCAGAAGTTGCCAAAAGTTGCGATAGTTGTTTAGTTTGCCCGTTACAACTTAAAAGTGGTTTTTAGCAATGGGAGTCATGTTTTTTAAGGTTCATACTAATATGAAGATCTTGTAATTCTATATTCAACATAAGAGAAGATGGCCTCTGCTTTGGGCAGTATGAAAACAATTGCCACATCTACCTCATTGGGTAACAATGGAAAGGGGAAGAAGTTGGGTGCAATGTTTGATAATTATGGCAGACAATTGTCTTCTCTTTCAGCTTTTTCACCCATTTCCTTTAATCGCTCAAGCAGAAGAGGGACTCTGAGATTACGCGACAGAGAGAAGGTAGTTAATACAAGAGCTATGGAAAAGGAGTTGCACTTCAACAAGGATGGCTCAGTGACAAAAAAATTGCAGGTCAGAGAAAAAATTATGTTTAAAGGAAGGTCACCTACACGTGAAACTTCACTGTGGTGGATCTTTCCTTGTCCACTTATATTCGATTTTAATGTGTTATTTTAATTTTTCATGGAGGGTTGTTTTGGCATATGGTCTGGCATTCAATTTCACACTTACTGAAAGCATTGTCAATTTGTCTTGCAGGTGGTGTGAACAAACTTGCTGATCTTGTTGGAGTCACCCTTGGGGCGAAGGGAAAAATGTTGTCTTGGAGAGCAAGCATGGTTCTCCGAAAATAGTTAATGATGGTGTGACAGTAGCTAAGGAGGTAATTTGTAGATGTGTGCTCTGGTTTTCTTTTTAACGTTGTATTAGTTCCCCCTCTTAAATGTCTTAGATTTCGTAGGCATAATTTGAAAACTCAAAGGTGAAAGGAAACATATTTGTTACCCAGTGGTCTACTTGGCCTATGGACTAGCCACATTAGAGTAATGCATAAAGCTTTTCACAACAATAAAAGAAAAGGGTTATGGCTGAGTCAAATTTTATTGTTATTGACAGTGTAATGAAATGTATCTCAATGCTATGGTTTTGGCCTTTTTATTGGTTGAATTAGAGGACCCAGTTGAAAATATTGGGGCCAAGTTGGTAAGGCAAGTTGTGGCAAAGACAAATGATTTAGCTGGGGATGGAACCACAACATCTGTTGTTCTTGTACATGTTGGAATATTGAAAAATTCCAGAACAATGAATGGAGAATAAATCTCCCTTCCTCTAACACAGAGAAAATAAAAATTTCTTTGACAGGAGACAAAGTTTCAATACTTTGAAAACAAACTTCTATTCCCTTCAATAACTCAAAAAAAAACTATTACACTTCTTCCTCACTGAGAGGGATTACAAAGTTATGACTGCTACAAAACGCAGTGCATAAAACCAACTCAATGTCTGTTCAAAACAAACATACTTTGTCTCTAAAACACTCTGTTGTGTTTTTCCCTTTCGCACTGCTGTGCATACACACTTAAAAAGTTACACTCAGTCTTTCACTTTTTACACACTACTGTGTAATAAAAAATTTACGTACTGTCTATAAAAAAAACTACTAAGCTTTTTCGTCCTTTTTATTTTTATATGCCGTAACATATAAAACATATTATAATAAACCCTCTTTTAAAAAAAATAAAATTAAAACTAAATTCTATGGCCCACCTTTCATTTCGCATATTATATATATATAACATATGTCTAAAACATATGTATATATTAAACTATCAAAACATTAAAGAACCCTTTCCGTCGGACTTCAAAAGTCCGAATAGATTACTCAAACCACCTGCTCAAAATCGGATGAATGTCACTAATTTTTTCCTTCCTTAATTCTCAATCCAATGTGCCTTATAAAAAATTCAGGTCTGGTTTTCAGGTTTTCAGATTCCCTTCAATTTCATGCGATCCAATATTAATGATCCACGTGTCCTCCCTTTGAATTTACAAAACTGGGGGGGTAAATTTATGTTTGTTTAATTTCTGGTTGGTGAATTGTGTTAATGCTGGTTGTTGTGTTTAAATACAATCCTGTACAGAAATATGGCTGCGGCCGTCTACAAAAAAAACTTGCAGGAATTTTAAATGCCGAATTAAATTTCTGGATGGCGTGCAAGCAACCTCCAAAAAAAAATGTTGCTGCTGCATCCGTCCTTCTGCTGCAGCAGTTGAAGTTAAAATTCAACAGCACAGGGTTTAATAAGTGAGGGTGTAAAGGTAACTTTTTGTCGATAGTACTGGATTAAGATCATCTATTAATTTTTGTAGGGTCTTATGGTGTTTGGTTTTTTAGTTTTGGGTTGGGCTTATTGAGTCTAAGATAGTTTTTGAGTGAAAAAATTACTATCAGGTATTAAAAAAATTTGGTTCTTTTGTCAAAATTTATGAGCTTGTTAGGAAATACAAAACTGACAATGGTTGTATCTTAAATTTGTGGAAAATAATTTTGAAATGAAACCTTTTTGTTTAGGTTGTTGCAGCAGGTGCAAACCCCATTCAAATTACTAGGGGCATTGACAAGACAATAAAGGCCCTTGTTTCGGAACTCAAAATTTTGTCAAAGGAGGTAAACGCTTGCCTTTTGTGTAGGCTGGTTTTCCTTTTTGCTGATGGTTTGGTGTATCTAATTGAATTAGTTTCCTAAGGTATTTTTGGTTGCAAACTCCTTTTCATTTTTCATACAATATTGGCCTTGTGGAATACATTTGATTGTGTGGTCTTGTTAGATCTACAACATTTGTAGTTGTTTAGTCTTATGGCCGAGGTGCACTTTTATTATGGAAATAGCTGATGCAATATTGTCATTTAATCCTTACTGCAGGGTAGCATGTTGAGAAGTTTCTTGTGAAACATTTGGTATTCAAAATGACACTTGATCCTATATAACATCATGCACTTGACTTCAAAATTCATATTCAAAGTGTGCCAGACAATTCTTGCAAAATTTCAAATATTTATGTTGTTTTAAACCATTATCGTTTTCATGTATTGGATGCTGAAAATGAGAAAAAGACTTTGGTATGAAACCAACTGGTGAATAATTTCCAGCAAAACAACCACTTCCAAGACATGATTTAGAAGTAGAACATATGTACTTATGAAGCATAGAAATATATCCTTGATGCATTGTGAATGTTTGGCTAGGGTTATTTTTGGAGAAAATAACTCCTTATTCCTAGAATAGTGATCTTCAATACAAGTAAATGCCAGAGAAGAGAGATCATCGTGTGACGCAACAAAACTGAAATTGGACCCCCAAGGAGAGTTGGTGTGTCTACAATCACTCTGTCAGCATTTTCTCTTGGTTTACCCCGTTCTTTTCCTCCAGCCTGAGTCTTAATTGACTTCTTCTTTCTTCGGGTTTATTTATCAAATTCGTAGAATTTGATAAATAAATACTATCCACAATGGTTTGACTTTAATTTATATTCCCGACTTTATATTATCTCCAATCCTTATAACCAATGTTTAACTTTCAACACTTTGTATTTATACTCCACGTTTCTTTTTAAATAAATAACTTGTAATGAACTTTTGGCTCTATATTTCACCACCCAACCTTACAACAATCACGCTCCAGACTCATGCTAATTATCCGCCAATCGTTTAATTAAACAATTTCATTATACTCCGGCCCCACCTATATATATCAATAACCAATCAAACACTCATATCGTACTTGGCTATCCTCCGCACACCTTAGTTAACCTCCGGGCAAGTTCAACGTGCGACCACCGTCCGATGGCCCTTCTCCAAATCAACGATTCTTGGCAATTTCGCTCGGCTTCCAACGTCGGGCTTTAACGTGCGATGGCGTGGGTTAAACGGTTGTTTTCCGGGGTCACTTCGTCACGTGTCGCATTCCCTATGGAATCGCTCGCGAATAGGAAATACCGCCTACTTCGCAAAAGCGGTGCGATATGGGCAACCCGCTTTTGTGATTCCACTCGTGGTTTT
>JAXQQM020089433.1:0-34362 GCA_034641835.2 Pinus albicaulis
GCAGCTCCAGCGCGCCCCTGCTTCGCCCTGCTCGGCCAGCTCTAGGTCAGTTCTGACCATGGAGGATCGCAGGGCTCCTGATCCCCCTCCGCCTCTGGAGGTTTCTGATTTTAGGACAATGATTGCTGCTGCTCCCAAACGCCCTACGTCTTTGTCTCAGCAGAAATTTGTGAAAAAAATGGATTCAATCCCCATAGTGGCTCTTCCCGAAGAAGACACTTGCAAATCGGCGCTGAATCTGGCGGAGCGGGGCCTCATAGGCCAGTTCACGGGCCTCTGGCCCTCTCCCAAATATGTCGAGGACTGGACCCAAAGGAACTGGAAGCCTCTGATCAAGGAGGGAGTCAAAAGCTATTTCATTGGTAAGGGTTTCTTTGTGTTTGTTTTTGAAAACCCGGAAGACAAAGGATTAATCTTCAGAAACAGACCATACTCCATGGGCCCTCAAGGCCTTTACCTAAACAAATGGTCTCCTGACTTCGACCCCTCCCAGGATGTTCCCTCGGCTGTCCCGGTTTGGGTTAGACTCCCTCACCTGCCTCTTCACTGTTGGAATCCAAAATCTCTCCAGATAATAGGAAATGCTTTGGGAAAATACATAGATCAGGCGGCAAGAAAGGACCAGTACTCATGCGCCCGCATCTGCGTAGAAGTAGATCTCGAAGAAGGATTACCGGAAGCTATTAAGCTCACTGTTGTTGGGTGGACACATGTCCAAGAGCTAGACTATGAACAGCTGCCATTTAAATGTAGGCATTGTCACGGGCACGGTCACTTTGCAAAGCACTATAAGAAGAAGGCCGAGGAACAAGCAGATAAACAAAACGGGGAACAATGTACCCTTGTCCAGAAAAACACAAGCTCAAAAAAAGGCACAGGTAAAGGAAAAATGATAGGAGGTCAATCAAGCTCCAAAAGCAACCAAGAAGCGGAAGCACCACCAAATGCACCAGAAAGAGAGCAGGACATACAAGCCAACCTAACTCAGGAGAATGAGGAACAACCTGTCCCTTCTCTTCCAAATAAAGAGAGAGAGGAAACAACTCAGACGGAGGCAAATCAAGGCTCTCCCACTAATCCTTCCTACGCAGAAATAGCAAGGAAAAAACCTGTGGATAGTTCTAGTTCTTCCGAGGATGAATTCTACGAGCGCCCTTCCAAAAAATCAGGAAGGAAATCTCGTAAAGAGAAGAGGGAAGAAGAGGCAGAAAGACTCAAGATTCAAGGAAGTCAATCCACAATAGAAATTTCTATTGGGCAAAATATCAGACCAAGGCCTTCCAAGGGAGGCCCCAACCCCCCTCTTTGTAAATAATGAAACTCGTCTCTTGGAACTGCAGAGGTCTGGGGAACCCCTCTAAAATAGAAGCAGTCAGGGATCTATTGAAAGCAGACCCTTAGAAATTCTTATGCTCCAAGAGACCAAAATAGAAGGGTAGGCACTACTAGAGTTAGGCAGAACAAAGTGGAACAAAAAAGCAAGAAAAGCAGTCAGCTCAAGGGGAACATCTGGAGGGCTGGCAACACTTTGGATGGATGACCTCTTTCAGCTGTCAATGTCCCACAAAACCCAGCATTGGATATACACGGAGCTGGAGCATAAGGCAAGTAAGTTGTCCATCTCTCTCTTCAATCTCTATGTTCTGGTGACTTATTCTGAAAAACGAGAATGTTGGGATATACTTGTGGCCTTTCTTGAGCAGTCCAATCCCAGCAACATCGTTCTTGCTGGGGATCTTAACATTGTTTTGAAAGCAAAGGAAAAGAGGGGGGGAATCAGCTCCAGAGACCCTATGCTGGCCAAGGTCGAGGTGATCACCCAGCACTGGGACCTTCTTGATTTCAGGCCCATTCGTGGCATTTACACATGGTCAAATAACCGGGTTGGATCGGAGCACATATCTGCTCGATTAGACCTTTTCTTGGTGCAAAGCTCCATTATGATGAATAAGAAAATAACCACCAAAAATTTTCCCAAGCTCTCCTCAGACCATAAACCCATCCAGCTCCTTTTGGAAGATGAAGAAGAACTGGGTCCGCTTCCTTTTCATTTCAACCCTCTCTGGATTGAGAGAGATGGATTCATGGAGACTGTCAAGGCAGCATGGGTCAAACCAATCTCGGGATCCTCCGGCTACATTTGGGAGAAAAAACTGAAAGCTACAAAGCATGCTCTGAAGGACTGGATAAAAACACCGGAAACCAACCCCAACAAATAGAGAATGGAGGTAGTGCAGTCATTTTCGGACCTACAAATTGATATGGAAAACAGAGATATCACATCAGAGTTGCTCGAGGAAGAAGTAAAAGCACAAAGGGCAACGTATCAATCTTTTCGAAAGGAAGAAGAATATTGGAGGCTTAAATCCAGAAGCCTTTGGTTGAAGGCCGGGGACCGAAACACTCCCTTCTTCCATCGGCAATACAGAGCTAGACTGTCAAGGAATTACATAGTAGAAATCAAAACAGTTGAGGGTCAAGTATGTAAAGGATTCAATCAAGTTAAAGCCGCTGCTGAAAACCATTACAGGAATCTGTACAGAGAAGAAACTCAAAGCAATGATGTTGAGGTGGATGATTTTCTCTCCAGTATTCATTCCCTTATCAGTCCTGAAGACAACTCAAACCTCTGCAAACCCATTACTGAGGAGGAAATCATAAAATTTATTTGGTCCATGGAATCAAATAAGGCCCCTGGGCCGGATGGGTTCACAATTCACTTCTTCAAATCTTGTTGGCACATTATCAAGGCTGACCTACTTAAAATGACAAGAGGATTCATGCAGAAATCCAAGATTGGTGGAGGAACCAAGTCCACTTACCTGGCTTTAATTCCTAAGGACACCAATCCTGACTCCTTTGCTAGATTTAGACCCATCTCGTTGTGCAATGCTTCTTATAAAATCCTAGCAAAACTTCTGGCAAGTCGGATCAAGCCACTGTTAAAAAAACTGATCTCCAGCTATCAAGGTGGCTTTGTGGAGGGTAGGCACATTCTAGACAACGTGATCCAAGTTCAGGAGACAATACACCCAAGTAAGCAACGAAAGGAGAAAGGTATGTTGATAAAACTAGATATGGAAAACGCCTTTGATAGATTTAATCATAATTTCATATCTAAGGTCCTACTCTCCTTTGGTTTTTCGAGACATTTTGTCCAATTAATAAAATCCTACATTGATTGTCCATGGATTGCTCTGTTAGTTAATGGCAGACCTGCTAACTTCTTCCAAGCTCAGAGAGGTATCAGGCAGGGGTGCCCTCTTTCCCCCTTCATGTATATCATAATGGCAGATTCCCTTAG
This sequence comes from Pinus albicaulis, assembly GCA_034641835.2. Taxonomy (NCBI): domain Eukaryota; kingdom Viridiplantae; phylum Streptophyta; class Pinopsida; order Pinales; family Pinaceae; genus Pinus; species Pinus albicaulis. The sequence goes on from JAXQQM020089433.1 coordinate 3,305, forward strand.
TTGTAAGCTTACTGCTGAAATATTAGCAGGTCATATTCCGGGCCTCAAACCATCTAATGGAGCTGAACCATTGAACCACGCTCTCTTTGTCGATGATTCTCTTCTACTCGGAGGAGCCTCCACCAGAATAGACAGAGCATTCGACTCAGTCCTCAGAAAGTATTGCAGAGTTTCAGGTGCCTTGGTTAATGAGAGTAAGAGCGAAATATATACCTGGAATATAGACCAGAATGAACTCTCCGCAATCACTGCTCTTCTTGGGTTTAAAGGTCAGGCAAACTGGGACAGGTTTAAATATGTTGGTCTTCCCATAACTTCTAGAGTTAACAAGAGATCGTTATGGAGTGACATAATCTCAAAAATTAAATCCAAAATTGCTGTGTGGGGAGGCAACTGGCTGACTAAGGGAGGTAAAGTTATCTTAATTAAATCTGTGCTGTCTGCACTCCCAATTTTCCAGGCGAATTTCCTCCTTGCACCAAGAAATGTGATGGAGCAAATCTCCAAGTTGCTCAGAGATTTTCTTTGGCAGGGAGGGAAAGGAAATGAGAGAAAATGCATCTGGTTAACTGGGATGTGGTCAAAAATCCATTGTCTGAAGGCGGCCTGAAAATTAGAGATCCCACACTTGTCAATCTAGCATTGGGAGGAAAGATTTTTGGAAGATGTTTCACGAGCCCTCTCATCCAATCAGTGTAACCCTGCGCTCAAAGTATGGTCCCAATAACGCGCTCTCCAATCTACAGACAGAAAGTGCACCCAATAGCACGCAGGTCTGGAAATTATGTTGTAAAAGCAGCAACTTTTTCAAAAAATTAATCTATAGGATTCCAGGGAATGGCAAGTGTACGCATTTATGGCTTGACAATATAATGGGAAGGGATCCTCTTGCTGAGAATGATGACATCGCAGACCTTAAGAACTGGCTGGAGCATGCAGGAGTAAACAAATTGCATGATATCTCGAGCTGGGACCAGCGTGGATACTGGATTGGATGGGATTTCCACAGAGTGCCAACACGATTTTCTCATCAACAAGAACTGCTAATCAAGCTACTAGATGACGCTGCTCCTATTTGCAGAACCAAAAAAGATAGCTGGGGCTGGGGACAGTCTGGATTTTATACCACAGCAACTGGGTATAATGCTTTACAGGTCTTCAGAAATAGCAGTCAAACAAAGGAGTTTTGGAAGAATGTGTGGGAACCGCTTTCCCTTACAAAATTAAACTTCTTCTTCTGGACCTTGGTCCATAACAAGAAGCTTACGGGAGATAACCTGGAAAAAAGGAAAATAGTTGGGCCTCACAGATGTGCGTTATGTTGCAATAACTTTGAAACAACCCAGCACCTTTTCATGGAGTGCAGATTTGCTAAAGAGGTTTGGGTTCTCATTCTACAGGACTTGCAGATTCCAACCCCTTTGCAAAACTCAGTAGCAGACCTCTTTGCCTCTTGGAGTCAATACTACCCCCATCGAATCCCCTCCAAATCTTTCTGGCATAGAATTTGGATAGCGCTCCCCAAATATGTATGCTGGCAGATATGGTTGGCCCGCAATCAGAGGATTTTTAAAGAGCTGCTATATACCCCTCTGCAGGTAGCTGCAAAAGCTAAGTCCTTCCTCTTGGAAGTGGCCCAATTTCAGTATTTTAAAGAAGATCATTTGCCATTGCCCAAAGAAAAGCGTTGGCTTGGTATGCTTGCGACCCATCCTCGTAAGTACCTTCAATGCCTATAAGGTGTCAATCCTGAATGGCACATAAGAGATGAGGATGATTTTTTTCAAACTTGGTGGAGGTCCCAAAACATTTTCACTATCTTTTTCGATGGGGCGTCCAAGGGGAACCCCGGTGCTACTGGTGCGGGTGGAGTTATTTACTCTCCTGGTGGGTCTTCCAAAGATTGGTTCTGTTGGGGACTTGGCAAGAAATCCAACAATCATACAGAGATCCTTGGGCTCCTAAAATCTTGTCTTACAGCAAGAGATAAGGGAATCAAAGTGCTCCAAGTCTTCGGTGATTCAGAACTTATTATAAAAAATATAATCACGGAGACTCCGTTCAGAAATGCCAGCCTTAACAAAACTTTGGACAGGTTGAAGAGAGTCCTCCATGACTTTGACAAGTGTAAATTTCAACACATTTTGAGAAAGTCAAACAGTGAAGCAAATGAGATGGAAAATAAAGGCAGCTTGCTCATGAAAGGGCAGATTATTGTAAACAATATAAGCGTTGTCCAAATGCCTTGAAAGTTCTTATTTACTTTTAGATGCAGCAGATACTACTCTGCTTTGTAAAAGGGGTTGCCTTAGCAAAGACCCATAATCTTTCCAATACCTTCCTTTGCTACAGCGCTGCCTCTTTTTCCTAAGTGCTGCCTCCTTTGCCATCAATGACAATATTTCCAACAAAAACTCATTTTAAAAAATCATTATAAAAGATTTACTTCAACCCAAAACACATACTCTAAAAATTTGTCATTTCAAAAAATAATTCCAAAAAATGTCCATTGAAAATTAAGCCCAACCTCTTAAAAAATGTCACTTTAAAAAATACCTCCAAAAAATGTCCTTTGAAAATTAAGTCCAAAAAACTCTAAAAAAATGGCTCTAAAAACACAATACCTCCAAACAATGTCCTTTGAAAATCATGCCCAAAAAGCCTCTACAAAAATATCGCTTTAAAAAATACCTCCAAAAAATGTCCTTTGAATACTAAGCCTAAAAACAGTCCTTTCAAAATTAAGCCCAAAAAAATTCCAAAAAATGTCTTTTGAAAATTAAGCCTAAGAACCTCTAAAAACAAAATACCTCCAAAAAAATGTCCTTTGAAAATTAAGCGCAAAACCTCTAAAAACAAAATACCTTCAAAAAAAATGTGCTTTGAAAATTAAGCCCATAAAGCATCCAAAAAATGTATCACATACCTCCAAAAAATGTCATTTGAATGTTAAGCCAAAAAGAGTCCTTTTAAAATTAAGCCCAAAAAAAGTTCTTTGCAAAATCAGACCAAATGAAGAAATGTGCAAAATTATGTGAAAATAATGAATTTGTTTACGCCTATTTATATTTCCATGAAATGGTTTTTTTTGAGGGGCTTCATTGAATTTTTCGGTCGGCGTAAAGTCAATTAAAAGTTCGGCCGAACTTTTGTAAAAAATTCGGCCGAAATTTTGTGTCGTTAGACTTGACGGGCCGTCGGGACAAAGAACAATTCGGCCAATTTTTTTTTTAAAGTTCGGTCAAACTAACATGTTTGCAATGATGCACAGCTGAGCTTTGAACACATTTCTTCAACTTTGGACTGATTAAACTCCATGAAAATTTATGAATTAACTGTCGGAACTAAGTCAAGCATTTGCAGAATTCAATCTACTTTCAGGAAATATAACTTTTATGGAATTTCATAAATATTTACTAATTTTAATTAATTTTGTATTAAAATGGGTGCAAACAATTTATGAAGGTCATTATGATTCAGTGAAATCAATATTCTGTATCTTCTAAAATACACTGTAAAAAAAATTGAAAAAATTATGGTGCATTACATTGGTCCATCGTCTGTAAGGGGCAGTTTTTAGATTTTTAGTTTATAACTTAGATGTTGAGAAATTTTGTGTGAACCAAAACATATTCAAAATATGCAGTTTTTTCATGTTGGATCAGGTCAAAAAATTCTAGTAATTATGATATGCATCAGTTGGTTTTGTAAATATAATGAAAACGAAGTAGACTCTGTCTAGATTGTTGTAACACATTTTGTTTCTCAAAAACATAAAGTTTTCAAAGAATACACCAATGAATTTGAACATGAATTTTTATGAATCCTTTGATTGTTAAAGAACACAAACTCAAAGAAATGTTAAGTTGACATATCAAATGTGTATAAAAAAATTCTGAAAAATAAGTAATAGAAAGCTAATAAAATTTCTGACAACTTTTGTTTTTATTGTAAAATGAAATTCTAAACAGAAAAATTGTTTTGGCTTGTAGAAATTTGAAGAACAGAAAAAATGATATTTTTTTTCTCAGAAAAGACAAATAGGGTAACCCAACTTCACATTTTCACCCTGTCAAAATAAATAATATCAACAATAATTATACTTGAAATTATATGGAGCATATATGAAACAAATAACAATAGAAGCTTACATTCAAGAAACATTTGAAAAGAAAAATATATTCATTCAAACCATTCTCTGTGTCATTTATAATATAGTTAGCCTCTCTATAAAATTTTGGGTGCCCATAACCATATCAAAACAATATGTATAGAATTAGGATACCATAATCATATCACAACAATAAGTCATAATAAAATATTTAATTCAATTATATCCATAACTATTTCAAATAACACCTTCATAACTTATTCAACCTTATTTTATAAAATCTTTTCTTTAATTTCTCTCATTATCCTTGTCTTAATTTATACATAAACTTAATATATAAAATTGTATTTAAAGTTTATAGTATTAACATATTATAATGTTTTTATTATATATTATAAACAAAAATCAATCCTAAACATGTACACAAATAAAAATAACTAATTTTTTTATTTTATTAAAAAAAATCTTATATAAGAACATAATATTTCTTATTTAAAATATAAAAGTTAACTATAATTACTATTAAATCTTAAATATAAGACATACATGGCTATATTTAATTTTTTGTGTTAAATACTAAATCTCAAATCTCAATGATCTATCAATAAGACAAAAACATAACAAAGACAAATTCATAACAAAGTCTGAATAATAGTGCTTCACCTCAGAGTTTGCGATAAAACTTTTTTTTTTTTATGATTTGATTGATGAGAGATTTGAATCTTGAATTTTATTGTCTAGACAATACTTAATAATAAGATGGTGGCTAATTGAGTTAACCGCATGGGCTAGTACCTTAATTAATTTTTATAATATAAAAAATTTAATTAAACTTAAAAAATAAAATAATTATACATATTAATTAAAAATCCAAGAAGTTGAAATTGATGTTTTCATTAGAGTAGGATGAAGAGTAAATATTGTACATTAGTAATTTGATATCTTGTTTTTTTAATGCATTTTAGTGTATGATAATTCTACTTTTAAATATTTAAAATACATCTTTGTAGTACCTTCAAAGTCTTGTATTTTAGTTTGTCATCATATGTTATAGATATATGTATTAATTCAACTTTAACTAATAATCTAATTAACTTATAATTAATGTAATTTTCCTTCTTCCTATTTATAATCAAATAAACTTTACAAAAAATAACTAAACAAACAAGACAATGTAAAAGTGGGAATTTTCAAAAAGAAAACAATAATAATACAAGATTTCATAACCTTAATAACTAATGATACAAAAATAAATAAAATTCTTATATTTGATTATGTGTTTTCTTTTAATGATACAACATGCAAGGAAAATTGAAACTTGAAACAAAATCAATCCAGTACAAATAGAAAGTAAAGGAAACAAAATCAATCAAGTAAAAAAGGGAAAGTAGAGGAAAGTTAGTAAAAGTGGCCCAAAGAAATAAGTGAAGTGATACTTTTACTACTATTGTTATGGTCATTTAAATATTATTAGATAGGTCGAAGCTTATGTAAAAGGTTTTTATCAAATATAACAATAATTGAAAATATATGTGTGGACAAGGTCTTGGATAGATGATGTTTGGATATTCTATTAATGCATTTCTAGATATGTTAAGTGTTCAATTTTTTACTTTATTTATGTGTTACTCTTGAACGCGACTATAATGTAGCTTCACTATTATCCAATCTAAAAAACAAAAAAATTAACAATAAAAAATGCAATTTAACCATGATCTAAAATTTATGATACAATTTAGTAGTGATTTAAAATCATTATTTGCATGTGAAATAATATTTAAAAAAACATTTTAATTTAACTATATACCTATGAAACGATGTAATGGCTTAGGCCAAAATTATGATCAGCTGCTTGTGAAGCCCTAATAGTTAGTTTCTTCTTAATGAAACCATCAACCTTAACCAATGATATAAACGAAGGAAGTGAATTAGTGAATTGAAAAGATATTCTAAACACAACTCAGAGGCACAGGCACATTTTAGATTTGTAGTTCTTATGTTCTAAACATTTAGAGCTTCATATCAAACTTCTTGCTTGGTACTATTTTCATTAAATCGAATTATTACAATAATGAAGCCTTTTTCCTGCTAGGGCACCAAGATTCAAACGGTTTCTCAAAACCAGAATCGATGATTCTTCTTAGTTATAATTGAAACCAAAGAATCGTCATCTGCACAACTTTCAACTTTTTCAACTTTTCCCTGAACCAGCCATTGCCATCATTTGAAACTTGGTAGACTCTTTTTTCTTCCAAGAAAAAAAGCGCTTTCATTAATATAAAATAAGTTACATATGCTTTGGTTTTTCTCTATTTTCATCATGATCGCTACCAACCACACGAGATCCATACATTTCCCTTTCTAAAATATAATACTATCTCAACAGATCCATTTGATTTAAAGTTTGAAGTCACCAATTGCATATGTTGGATAAACCTTGATTTGAAATTATTTGAAAAATCTGCATAGGCTAATTATAGCTTGCATGGAAATCTTAGAGCTTGCAACCCAGAAAAAAAGTAGCTGTAAAACATAAAATGCATGGCTGTCAATTATAGTACATAGTTTTTACATAAAATGCATGGTTTCCAATTCAAACACATAGTTTTACTCTTCTTCAAGGCTTGTTATTGAAACGAATCTCAGCCCTTATTTTAAAAAATGCCATTAAAAAGATGGATCACTAGTGCGGCCAGAATAATTATCATGGCTGCTTGCAACAACATAAACATAAAATCATACATAAGATTTTCTTTTTTTTAACAAAAAAAATATGTAACTCGGTCGAGCTCTTATGGGTGGATTTGCTACCGCTATATCCTTCGACCTGCAATAGTTTTTTCTGTAGACTGAGTTTTTTTTTTTTTTTGTAGACTTAGTAGGTCCTTTCTATTTTCTATTCAAAAAAAAAATGTAGGTCGTAACAAGATACAAATTTTGGACTCAACCTGCCTGTAGGAAACCCAGTCTGTTGGTCATCTTAAGTGTTATAGCCCATCCAAAACATAAACATATTTAGTATGTCTCTTATTGTCTTTAAGTAGCTAATATCAGTTTTTCCTTTCATACACATATTAAAAAAGTAAATGATATCCACTGTCATCACAAAAAGTAAAGTAAGTAAGGTCAGTTAGCATCCCAAAACACAAAAATAACTAAGATCAGTCTTCATATGACTCAAAAGGAGCCAAATATTTCACACTACAGCCATGCATGTTGACCTGATGCATACTTTGCAGCTGCTTCTCAATTCTCCCCAAGCGAATGCATTGATGGTGCTGACACAGGTTAATTTCCTATATAGACCTGCTGATATCTGCTAATTTTGAGGCTGCCTTAAGGTCTCCACCAATCTCCTGAACAGAAACTATTTCCTTCACCAAAATGCATTTCAACAACCAATAGGTGCGAATTGAGTGATGAAATAAAGATATTCTGCCTCGAGTATTGCCAGGGTTTATGATTATAGGATTCAGTTCTTCCTCAACCATGTCATGTTCCTCCTCTTTCTTGGCTCTTGCATGGCCCTCCCATCCATGAATCAATGGCTTAATATAGCATGGTGTACCATTGGAGTAAGTTTGGAACAAGTTATCCATCACTTCTTTTCCAGAATTCTTGCCACGTTTGCCTAGAGCGAGTTTGAAACCTTGGCTTTTCCTTTCTCCTTTGCATCCTTCTTTACCAGATTTCCTTTCACCATTTTCTTAAAGTTCTAGTCTTCCAAAAAATTTCTCTGCGGGCGGGAGTTGCTTGGAAGACCTGTAACAGTACACAGCATGAAAAATTTAAAACAAGCCGAGAGATTAACAAAATGACGGAGTAATAGGGCCCGACTTCTTCCATCTGCAGATAGAGACTGCAACTTTGAAAGATTCAGAAGACTCGATTTGAGAACATATAGCTAGTCCTGAGCAGACCCTTAAACAAAAATATATGACCTCACCCAATTCAGAGAGTTACAACCCTTGTTCCATTTTCCCATATTAACCCTAAGCCAAATAATCCCGCCATAAGTGTTAACAGTTTTACCCTTAATTTGAGAAGTAGTTAGAAAACAAAAGGTGACAGAACGACTGACATGACTGACCCGCTAAAAAGCCAAAAAAAATTTACTACCCTTTACATTACCACCCCACACATTAACATCATTAGAGGTCATACTATCTATTTCCCACCTATGGTGGTACAAATTGGGGCCATGCAGAAAAATTGATGGGAAAGGAACAAGGTGCCCAAATTGGGCAGCATGCAAATCAAAACAGTGTCATGCAATGTCCATACAACCATCTTTCAGGTCCTTACAACTCCATGCAGTGCCACAGAAGTACCTATAGAGCCAAGAACTCCATTCTGGCTAGACCAAAGTAGTAAACTAGACCGTAATGAGAAGAGGCCAATTCAAAGCATTTCCGTTTGCATGAAAAGAGATACTATCTATTCCTACCAAATCACTGTCATTGGAGTATTGAACCCAAAACTCCTTAAATCAGCCCCTTCCGGGCTATCCATAGTGAGAATTTCTACCTCTCGATAAGTCACAGTTCTAACATTATACAAACATTTCAAGGAACTACGCACAAAACCAAAAACTTGTTGCATGACAATAGTGTTATAAGGATTGAATATGAGACCATTAGGGGAATTTTGAGGTCTAAAATGGGCCTCCTAAGGAAATTATAAAATAATAGGGGAAAAAATCAAATAAGATTTGATGACATCATCAAACTTTAGAGGGAAAAAAAGAAAAAAACTACTTTTTCAACTTGTATTTTCAACTTATATCCCAAAGTTTTTACTCAAATTTTGAGTGGGAGTACTCGTTGGATGCAAAATTTAATTCCTCATCCAAGGAGTACCCATTTTTCATACTTCCGATGGACCATGCTACTCGAAAAATGAGAAATACATGAAAAACTTGATTGCAATCACGATTTTTCATGTATTTTCCATTTTTCATGTAGTAGGGTCCATTGAAAGTATGCAACATGGGTACTCCTTGGATGAGGTCTGATACCTGTAATAAGTGAAATGCATAGGAGATAGAGATTAATGGGTTAATGTAGTTTTAATATTTTATTATTTTTTAATATTTTTACCCTTTTACTTAAAAAATGGTGAATCATCCCCCATGGTTGACATCATCATCTTGAATTGTATTGGTTCTTATAAAGTTTATTTTGGTTGTACATTTTTCTTAGGAGGCCCATTTTAGACCTCAAAAATCCCCTAATGGCAGGCGACATATTTCATTATATCGAACCAGGTATAAATAATCCAGGAAAACTAATATATTTCTTCTCATTGAGCGAAACCCAAAGAATTGGATACATACTGATACGTTGCAGGCTACAAATTTCTCCCCCGTCGACTGACTTGTTTACTAAAATGATGCGCACGGCTAAAGAAAAACATCCAAATAATGCTGAAGGGAATGTACATATCTCGTTCCCACCTCACCCAACAGCACACATCCCTAATCACTCCTGACAGCCCACCTGTCATGCTAGGCTATTCTGCATTATTACTTAATTTGATCATAACTCTCTGTGGGTTGAGCTGCCCATCCCAATGTGCACACGCCATCCTTGATCGTGGTGTAATGGCCTGCGCATGCCTCCACCACGTACCCTCATCCTATCTCTGTGACGTGATTCTTGCATTGACAGTTGGCACCCTAATTGGGGGTTTTGATTGTTATCACGATCCTAGATATGGTTTACATTGTGACCCCAGTCCCAATGTACAATGTCCTTGAGCCTTGCGAGACCTGGTTCTAGGTTAGATTGCACCCATGGTTGATCCATAACCCTATCCTGGTTGATGCATCCCCAATTTACTAGAAAGTCAGTTGATTAATTACCTAATATTATTACATGGAGCAGAATCATATAGCTTTTCCTTGTCATTATCTCCTTAATATCTTGGATCAGTATTGCTGTTCACCAGCTGTTGCCTATATGCTCCTATTGTGCTCCTTTTTTTAGCTTCTGGAGGATACCCGTAACCATAGCTGAATCTCCTTCGACCTTGAGACGATTATACTATTCTCTACTTGCAATTATCAATACCTATTTTTCCGTTGTCAATTCAACTTCATTACTGCTAGCATACTCCCGATCGATGGTGAAAATCCACAGAACACGGCCTGCACAGTCACGAAAGATCCCCCCTTCCCCTGCCTAGCAGTTGCCCTTCGAAGCCCCATCATAGTTTAGTTTAATGAATCCCTGTTGAGGAGGTATGAAATTATCCCAAACATAAAAATCCATAGGTCTGGGTTTCCAAGAGGTTGACGCTAATATATATGCTTTAAGGTTTAACTGACTGGGTATCCTTGCCTCTGTACCCTATACTGTCCAATCTTCCACATTCCATTTTTCTGCTAGGATAGTCTCTCTTCGATTTTGCTCCTTCCACACTTTACAGAGTAGGAACCCAGCCGATAGTGACCAGGCTCTATTTACCAGTGGTTTACCACCATATTTTGGTATCCTCCTTTTCTCCATTTTTCGATTATTTGTCGGATGCTTTCATTATTTCTGTCAGTTTGTTGGAATAGGGTAAAAATATTGCACCACATCTGGTCAAAAATTGAGTAGGCATTGAGAATATGTTCTAGAGTCTCTTCATTCTCACCAAAAATCACACAACTTGAGGGTCCAAGCCTCCCTATTTTTTGTAATTGGTCCCAGGTAAGAATTATTCCATGTTCAATAATCCATAAAAAATGCTCAATTTTAGGCCATTGTTTTTTTGACCAAATTTTTTTCCATAGGCTATTATCTGGAGCATTTTCATTGTTCAATTTTATCTGATAAGCTTCTCTAGTTGTGAACATTCCTTTCATGCTATACCCCCAGCGTAGGATGAGGAAAGGTAATTTTCTAGTATGTAGTTCTTTTTCCAGGTTTCCCCATTGTTGGGTGTCAGGGGCCTGTTGCCAATGTTGCTTTTGCTTCCATCTACTCCAATACTAATCATTCTGTTCCTCCCAATAGTGGTTTACCTCTTTGGTATTTGGCTGATTTGTAAAAAAGAAAATTTCTACTAAATCAAGCCTACTGTATAATTTTTCTCGCTATTTCCAGGAGTCTTCCCAAAACCAGGCTATGTTGCCAATGCTAATCTTCCAGAAGCTATGGTCTCGAATGAGATTCTTGTTCTTTGAAGCCAAGTTCCATATTCCAGAGCCTTTAGGAATTATTTGCACTTGTAATGAGTCTCTCGTGATCTGCGACATTTCATATTTGTGTTCCCATATTTTTTTCCATAGGTTTGTGCCTCCCTGCATCCATCTCCACCACAATTTAGCCCCCATTACTTGGTTTACAATGTATGGATCCCAAAATCCTAAAGCACCTTTCTTTTTAGGAAATGTGAGATTTTCCCATGATAGGAGAGACCACTTGCGATTTTGTTGAGAACCTCGCCATAGGAATTTTTTAAAAAATATTAGCCATCTCAGAACAACTAGTCTTAGGGGCAACCATCCCAGATAGTTGAGAAATAGGGATACATTGAAGAATAGATTTAAGAAGGACGGAACGGCTATGGGCATTAAGAGCCCAAAAATACCAGTTCTAGAGTCGATTTTGAATTTGAGTTATGAGATTTTTCCAACAAGATACTCTAAGGGAATTAAGAGAAAGGGGCATTCCCAGGTACTTTGTAGGCAGAGTCGCAATGGTAAACCCAAGAGTGTGAGCTAAGAACCATTGATATTGAGGAGTGGTGTTAAAGAAAAACACTTTAGACTTGTAATTATTAATCAAGGTTCCAGAGGCAACCATAAACACTTTAAGAATATCTAAAATGACTTTAGATTCCTTTAGGCTAGCTTGGCAAAAAAGAAAGATATCATCAACAAATTGTTGATGAGATAGAGTAAGGCGAGGCCCCCAAATATTTAAGCCTTTCAGAGAGCCATTCATCACTTGATGTTTAATATATCTACCCAACCCCTCCGCAGCAATGATAAAAAGGGACGGGGATAAGGGGTTTCCCTGTCTCAACCCTCGGGAGGTGTTGAAAGGGTCAAAAGGGCTTCCATTAATCAAAATTGAGAAATTAGGGGTAGAGATAAACGAAAGGATCCATTCAATCCATCTTTGATCAAAACCAAATTCTTGAAAAATATTTTGGAGGTAAGTCCAACTGAGGCGGTGATAGGCTTTGGCTATATCCGGTTTTATCAACATGCTTTTAGCTTTACTAGTGCAGAGAGAATTAATGGCTTCCTGAGCAGTCAAAATCCCATCCAAAATTTGTCTACCTTTGACAAACCCAGTTTGTTTATGGGAGATAAGAGAAGGAAGGATAGGTTTAAGCCTATTGACCATGATAGTCGGTAGGATCTTATAGATGACATTACTCAGGGCGATAGGTCTAAACCCTGACAGAACATCACAATTCTCATGCTTCAGGATTAAAGAAATAAAAGTAGAGTTCAAAGCAGGATATACCTGTCTTATCCCTTGCAAATCCTCAACTAGGTCTAAAATATCTTTGTCAATGAAGGAGCAAGTAGCTTGAAAGAATTCTGCAGTGAAGCTGTCTGGTCCTGACCCCTTGTTTTTGGCTAAGCCCTTGACCACTTCCTCCACCTCCTAAATAGTGATTTCCCTGAGTAGTGTCGAATTCTACTCTCTGTTGAAAATAGTAGGGATGAATTTCTTGACTCAAGTGATAGCTTGTGTTCTATTCTGATCTGGTTCCGTTAAAATTTCCTAGAAATGATTCACCAAAGTCTACTCCAAATATTGATGTTGGACAAGTCTATTTCCATCAGGTTCGTTAAGTGAGAAGATATGATTGTGTTGCCGTCTTTGGATCATTTCTTTGTGCAAGAAACTAAAATTCCTATCCCGATCTCTTAACCATTGAATTCTAGACTAAGTTACTCCACAAATATGAACCTAGTTAATAACATAGTTACGAATTTAGATATGGAAAAATTTAAAATCTATAAAAATCAATAAGGAAAAAATTCGGCACTATAGATTTTACAAATACTTAAATATATTAATTTTTATTTTTATATTTTTTATAAATTTAAATGAATAATCATTATATTCAAAAATTTAATGAAAATATAAAATTTATAAAAGTTAATTTTTTTCCAAAATAGAAGTTATTGTTTTTTATTTTTTTATATAATTAATGATTTGCAATCTATTTGCAACCAATATGTTATTTTATAATTTTTATTCAGGTAGGAATTATCCTTTTTTGAATTGAAATTTCTTATTTTATAAAATTTTCTAATATAGAAATTACTGTTTTTTATTTATTTTTCTATAAAAATTATAGTAGTTTTTATTTTTTCCCCATTAAAAATTACCAATTTGCTAATTTTTATATTAAAATTTATAAAATTTAATCCATCCTGCATTAGTTTGGCCTTTCTCTACATTATGTCAATTTTCCAAGTTGCCGAGTTCTAAACTTGTTTTTCCCTTCCCTGCATTATTTCCACAAGGGCTGCCCAAGCCCATTAAACTTGTATTGTTCCAATGCATCAACTAAGAAAATTTGGAACTGCACTAATTCCTATTCAAGAGTTTTTAATATTAAAATTTCTAAAATTTAATCCATCCTGCATTATTTTTGCCTTTCTCTACATTATTTCAATTTTCCAAGTTACCGAGTTCTAAACTTGTTTTTCCCTTCCCTGCATTATTTCCACAAGGGCTGCCAGGTCCATTAAACTTGTATTCTTCCAATGCATCAAATAAGCAAAGCTAGAACCACATTTATTCCTATTCAAGAGTTAGAAGGGTAAATTCAATAACCTATTTCCACCATAGTTGAGCAGGTCCAAACTTGTATTCTTCAAGTGCATCAACCAAGCAGAGTTGGAATTAAAAATTTACCCATCTCAAATAGATAATAGATGCCAGGACTATTCCTATTCAACAATTCAAGAGTAAGTTCTTAAGTCATTGAGGTAATGGTAATTTTTTTTTTAAATAAATAAAAAGAAAGTAGATCAATACTTTTCAATTTACATAAATATAACATTATTTTCTGACTCTATAAAATGTATTTAAATAATGTCTGAAAATCATATAATATAAAATATATTAAACTTGCAGATTAAATCTAGACTGCTTAGTGTATTATTTACTATTGCATAGTTCATTGTTTTCCAAATTACCTCCTTCAAATAGATGTCATTGTGATGTGTTCATGTTGAGGATTAAATAGTCTGATCAATGTATTATTTAATGTTACATAGTTCATTGTTTTCCAAATTATCTCCTTCAAATAAATGCCGATGTGTTCATGTTGAGGCATGAAGTACACTAAAGGTTGCGAGGTTAGAGACAATGCCCATGTTCATGTTGAGGCACTGTTAGGCACGAAGCATGTGGAAAGCTTTGAAAAAAATATAACACAAGACTGAAATCGAAATTTCCGAATTAAACACCATCCACAAATTTACGTATTTTTTCGGCACTACGACCGAGCTTGGTAACTATGGTTCATAACAATAAGATTGCTAATTAATAAAAATAACGGCCCAATGAATTAATCGTGTTTTCATCTTCCTTGATAGTCAGAAGCTCTAGTCTCCAACATAATTACTAATAATGTTTCTTCAATTCCATAGTATTGTAGAGCCCACGCTTATCATCTGCAGAATCTAGGCGCATTGGCTCATTGAATCGCGCTTGTTCATTGGTTATAAGCCTCGCGTCCTCCATAATATTTGTGATAAATGGAGTACTGGTATATAAAACGAAGAAGCAGGTGTAATACTGTGATTGAGTTAGACTTGACGATGGCTTTGACGATGGCTTTAACATGATTGATTTGATAGGAATTTTGAATAAAAAAATGATAGATGTTAAATTTCAAGATTTTGGTTGTTCAGTGGTTTTTGATGACGCTGAATCTATTTCCACTATAAAAAACATGATTCCAACACTAATACCGGTGAGATTTAAAAGAAAAATGGCCAAATTCAAACCACTTTTCATTGTTCCAGACAATTCCTCATGATTTGATTCTCTTTGAAAAAAATAGAATGACTAAAAAACCATTATTCCAATTTCAACGGGACAATTTTTTCTTGCCCCGTTGATTTTGTTTACAATAGGAAATTGTTAAAATTGTAATTTTAAGTTCTTAGGATTATATTTGAATGGAATTTTAAAATTGTATAATTGAATTGGAATAAAATTTTAAAATTAGATAATTGGAATATTTTATATTTAAAAAGGGTTTTAGGATTTTTTTGACTAGTTGAGTTTATTTTAAATTTAATTAGAAAATGGAAAATTGGTAATTTTAAATTGTTAAATTAATATAATTAGAATATGATTTTTTTACTAATTGAATTTAGGTGTAGCCTAATTTATAGACTAAATGACATTTTTTAGTTGGATTTTGGTGAATTCCGATGAAAAAGACTATTATGTCTTTAAATTAAACTACACCGTTGAATTGATTTTAAATTTAATTAGAAAATGGACAAATAGTAATTTTAAATTGTTAAATTTATATAATTAGATTATTTTATATTTTGTGTTTTTCAAGATATTAATTTGATGATTATGATGATGATGATTAAGCGTCCACTAAGACCAATGAGACCTCAAGAAAAGAAAAAGAAAAAAGAATCTAAGGGTGATTCTTCAAAATATTTTTTATATGATCAAAGAGAAGAGAATGGAAAGAAGCATTACAAGATCACTATAGATGGGCTGACTTAATAAGTCAAGAAGATTGGAAGTGTGGCAAAGGAAGTGTTTTTCATCTTCCACCTGCTTAGTATCACAAATTTGATAGATTTTATCGCTCCATGGAGTCTTGGGAAGAGACCACCACTAGGTTTGTCTTGGGATTCTTGAGTCTTGGTTTGTCCCCTAGTGAAAGTACGACTATGTTTAGATATCTGATGTATAAGAAGAAGCTTGAAAACATGGAATAAAAAAGGATCCCTTTAGGTATCTTCCTCCGTGATCGATTCAACATGATGATATGGGAGGGAAGCCTCAAGAAGGGGCTGTCATATGTGCAAGATATCTACCATTCCATTCCACTGGTCGATCTGGAATTTGTACCATGTCCTTGGCTTCAGATTAGATGGGATTGGAACATCCCACTGAAAATATTTTCTTCGGATGGCTTGCTACACACAAGCGCATCCTCACATGGAAAAATCTCATCAAAAAGGGTATCAGTGGGCCGGGTCTTTGCCCCCTTTGCAAACATGACAAGGAAAATGTGGACCATCTCCTCCACAGACACCCATTTTCCATTGCTATTTTGGATGGCATCCTGGACATTATGTACATCAATCATTTGATGACTTCATCCTCACTCAACTGTTGCCTCTCATATTGGTTCTCCTCTAGATCCATTTATTATTCGCTTTACTTATTCATAATTTTGTCAATTTGGATCCATCAAAATTCTATCATTTTTGAGAATAAGTTTGTCTCTGTTCGGAATGTGGTTAGAAATGTTGTAATGCACTATAATGAATTTGGTTCTCCTATAAAAAATAAGTCGAATCGTAACATCTTCCTCTGAGAATCGGGTCTGACATTCCCAGTGGGATACTTTGATGGAGCGTGTCAAAGAAATCATTGTGGTTATTGTGCAATGATCACTTTGGAACCGGGAAAGCACTTTCACTTCTGGTGGAATGGGGAACTTGGGATCAACAACATAGATGAATTTATTGTCCTCCCGGGTGTCCTCATGGGTTCAATATGGTTAGGACTCAGTGACATCAACATTTATAGAGATGCTATAGGGATCATCATTAGGGGAATTTTGAGGTCTAAAATGGGCCTCCTGAGAAAAATGTACAACCAAAATAAAATTTATAAGAACCAATAGGATTCAAGATGATGATGTCAACCATGGGGGATGATTCACCACTTTTTAAGTAAAAGGGTAAAAAGATTTAAAAATAATAAAATAATAAAACTACTTTTTCAACTCATATTTTCAACTTATCTCCTAAAGTTTTTACTCAAATTTCGAGCGGGAGTACTCATTGGATGAAAAATTTAATTCTTCATCCAAGGAGTACCCATGTTGCATACTTTTGATGGACCCTACTACGTGAAAAATGAGAAATACATGAAAAAACATGATTGCGATCAAGTTTTCATGTATTTATCAATTTTCGTGTAGCAGTGTCCATCAAAAGTATGTAACATGGGTACTCCTTGGATGAGGAATTAAATTTTGCATCCAACGAGTACTCCCGCTCGAAATTTGAGTAGAAACATTGGGAGATAAGTTTAAAATACGAGTTGAAAAAATATTTTTTTCTTTCATTAGGGGAATTTTGAGGTCTAAAATGGGTCCTCCTAAGGAAATAATAAAATAATAGCTAAACCAATAAAATAATATTTATAAAATTTCAATTCACTTTTTGCACTACAATCCATGTAACCATAGTTAAATTCAATTCAAAAGATGTACCAAAATAAAATTAATAAAAAAAAATTGTATTGATGTGACTACAAATAAGAATGATCTTTTCAAGAAAAAATCATTATTATTAAACAACTAATGCATTTGTCCTTGGTACTTAATAACATAAAATAAAATATAAATTTATAAATTATTATTTATATTATATGCTATTAATTAAAATTGATGTTATTTAAATTTTATAATAACATGTAATTATTATACTATATCAAAATAATATAATATAATATAATATAATAAATGTATAGGGATATGCATTGTTTCTTTCGAGAAATATGAAATGACAATAATATATTTTTATTCAAAAAGTGTGAAATTACATTTATTATAAGTACTTTACTTTGACTTTAAAAGTACTTAGAGCACTACGATGGTTAACCATGAGTTTTTATCCACCATTGAGAATGTGACAAGTAAGTACTTTTAACTCAAGCAATGCCACCTCAACCATTAGGGATGATGTCATCCCCTAAAATGTGACTGGTTCTTATAAAGTGAATTTTGATTGTAAATTTTCCTTAGGAGTCCCATTTTAGACCTCAAAATTACCCTAATGTTTGCCTCTAAAATTTGATGATGTCATCAAATATTATTTTATTATTTCCACTATTATTTTATAATTTTCTTAGGAGGCCCATTTTAGACCTCAAAATTCCCCTAATGAGACTGGGTGAAATACTTCACTCTCTTCCCTCCTCCCACAATATCTAATAGGATGCGTAGAATCAAACTTTTGGAGATATTGAACATGGACATATTTATCGGGAACATAATCAGATTGCTGACCTCCTCTCCTAAAGTGTTCTCACACAAGATCCTAGTAAATTTCAATATGCTGCTTTCAATGAGGGCTCTTTGGTTAATGCAATTTTTTTTTACCACACTTATTCCTTCTCTACTTAGCTTTAATTCTCAAAAAATTTTGATAACAAAGTACTAGGTACATCATGAATTTTCTGAACAACATTATGTTTTTTTTTAATATTAGATGAATATCAATGTACTATGAACTTTATTTATTTTCTGAACAATACATTGTTTTTAAACACATTAGATGGATATCAATGTACTCGAACATTATGTATTTTTTGAAAAATACATTGTTTTTGAACATTGTACTCCTTTAGGTATGTGGTCAACTAGTTGCTACTGAAAGTGAATGTAATTTTGACACACATTATACAAATGAGGAAAAGATGAATTTTCCTTCATTGAAAAAAATTATACAGGATAGGAGGAAGGTTATCTTGTTATGCATGAAATATTATATACTCTCTTTTTGTTTTTATAACAAAAGGAAAGGCTTTTTTTTTTCTTTTGAAAAAAGGAATTATGCTAAAGGATGCCATCTAGAAGAGAGTTACCTCAAACTGGAAACACTGGTGGGGTAGAAGGTAATACTTGTTTCCTACCTTCAGTTCATTCTCACCGATGTACAAGGAGCTGAAATGGCAGACTAAATGGTTAGGGAATTCCCTCATGATTTGGGCGATAGTAACTTATTTGTGAAAGATGGCAACATCGTCGTTTGAGCGAATGAGTTGGATGGTTTTCTTCTTGCTATCCAATGCCATGCATGATGCATATATGCCCATTGAAAAATGATTTGAGAAATCGCGTGTTATTTAAAACGCAAAACCAAAAGAAAGGATTCCAAATATAAAACGCGCAATTAGGCATAATATTGTGATTGACTTAACCATGAATTTGACTTGATATATTTTATAGGAAATTTGAAGGGAAGATTTTATAGGAATTTTGTGTTGAAATTTCTGAATAAGCATAAACAACAACAGAGGAATGTGTTCCCCCTTTACAACACAGAGAATGCTATAATGCGAAAATAACATTTACAGATAGACAACATAAAACACAGGAGAGGAACAACTTTCGCTTCTATTCTACCACTCTAACAAAATGAAATTACATGGTGTTTTATACAAAAACGGTCGAAGCCTAAAATTTTAATGCATTTTAATGCTAGATGGATGGGTAACAACCAATCGTTCCTTTGCTGTCAAAGCCCATTTCTTCATTAATGGCGCAAAGAGTTGTGTTGCTGTTTATACACGAACCAACGTACAAAAAATAATAAACCGGACCTGAAATTTTATGAGTTCCAGCTTTGAAGACACATCATGTTCGACACTCCATTGCAAATCGCATACCAACAATTATAACATTGAACATTTGTGCTTATGGGAAAAACTTAAGTTTTGCGATATGTGATGTGATGTGGCACATCGCATCACAAATTCAAAATGATAACTTGTGGGTGCTATCCATTTTCCCGAGCTTGCGATGTGCACTTTGCGTTATCCTCCTGAGCTTGAAACATGCCCCGCTTGTGATCGCATCGCAAATAACTTAAAACATCTTGCAGGCGGCTTTAAAGTTAAGACCTAAACTTTGTGAAGTGTGGGATGTGGGTGGCTTAATGGTAAAACTTGAAACTTGTGAAGTGCGCCGCTGTGGGCGGCTTAAAAAGGTAAGTGGGAAATCTTGCGAAGTGCGATGAGGTATGTGGGTCCTGCCAGATCACATCGATGGAGTTTTAAAATTCGGTGAAGCATTAAGTGGTAAACGCTAAATGTTGTGAAGTGCGGGTTGTGGCACGTAAAAGCACGGTAAGTGTGAAATGCATGAAACTAAGAAAATGGCAGAATACAAAGGTTTTCACAGTTTTGAAAATGTGGTGGAGGTGAGTGGGTCTCGCCGATATCACATCGGCGGAAACTTAACATTGGCGAATGCTTAAGGGTTAAAACTTAAATGTTGCAGGCGGTGAAGTGCAGGAAAGAAAGGTAAGTAATGCGATGGGTAGGGAAATTAATCCAGGGTGTGCAGCTCAGTTACTCTATTTGATATTTTGCGTGGATTTCATAAAAATGCCTTCGGGCCTTGCTGCTTGTCCTTCCTGCAAAAAACAAATTATTGAAGTGTGGGTTGCTACCACTCATTATTCATGGTGGTGGTCGGGAGTTATGTCCAACACTCCCCCTTAATGACAACTGCTGCCATCAATCATTCCCAGACACTGTCTGAGATAAACAAAACTTCTATGTCCCAATGGCTTTGTGAGGATATCAACAAACTGTTCCTCTGACCTGTAATGCTGCAAAACAATTTCACCATTGTTAACTAATTCCCTTATAAAATGGTATTTGGCATCTATTTTCTTTGTTCTATTGTGGAAAATAGAATTCTTTGACAAGGCAATTGCTAAGCTGTTATTACAGAAAATTGTTGTTCATTTGTCTTGTTTATGGCATAAATCTCTCAACATCCTTCTCATCCAAACAACTTGACATTTTTCTATTGTTGTTGCTACATATTCAGCTTTTGTTGTTGATAATGAAACTGTTGGTTTTTTCTTGGAATCCCATGAAATGGATCCTGATCCCAAATGAAATACATACCAAGATGTGCTCTTTTTGTCATCTACACTTCCAACCCAATCACTGTCAATGTAACCAATCAGCTTAAAATTAGCATTTGAGGAGTATAGAACACCATACTCCTTCGTTCCATTCACATACTTTAAAAGTCTCTTGGCTGCTTGCCAATGTGTCTCCTTTGGTGTATCCATGAATCTGGATATTAAAATCACTGCATACATAATATCAGGCCTAGTTGCAGTTAAATACATTAGACTGCCAACTATGCTCTTGTATAATGTTGGATCGACATTCTTACTACAATCTTCCTTTCTTAACTTCAACCCCATGACAGTTGGAGTTATTGCTGCTTTTTTTTTCTGCATATTGACCCTCTTTATAACTTCTGCAACATATTTTTCATGGGAAATAAAAATTTCCTTTTAATTTTGCTTTACTTATATGCCCAAAAAATATCTCAATAAACCCAAGTCAGTCATTTCAAATTCACTCTTCATGACCGCTTTAAAATCAACAATGAGAGAAACATCACTACCTGTGAAAATCAAATAATCTACATATAAAAAAAACAATAATAATTTTACCATCATTTTCTTTGATGTAGAGTGTGGGTTTACCATCACACTTGTCAAACCCATTGTCCACCTGATAAGCATCAATCATGTTGTACCATGCTCTTGGTGCTTGCTTCAGCCCATAAAGAGCTATCTTCATACACACTTTGTGTTCTTGCCCTTCTATCTCATAGCTAGGAGGTTGTTCAACATATACCTCCTCTTTCAACACTCCATTCAAGAATGCTGACTTTACATCCATTTAATAAAATTTCCACTTTTTTTGTGCTTTTGTGGACAACACTGTCCTGACTGCCTCCATCCTTGCAACTAGTGCAAAGGTTTCCTCATAGTATCTTCCTTGCTGCTGCTTGTATCCTTTGACAACTAGCCTTGCTTTGTGCCTTTATATCTTGCCTTTAATGTTGCTCTTTTTCTTATAGAATCATTTCACTCCAATAACTTCTTTTCCTTGTGGGAGGTCCACTAACTCCCATGTGTCATTCTTTTCTATTTCTCCTATTTATTCATTCATTGCTTCAATCCATTTATCTTCTTTGACTGCATCTTCAAAATGGATTGGGTCATCAACATGACAAAATAAAGCAAATGAAGAATTCAAACTAGCATTACTATTTACTTCTTCTTGCTCATAAATTTCACTTAAATTTATGAGTTAAGGTCTTCTTGTATTTGCTGAAGATGTGCTTGGAGTTTCACTTGAACTTGAGGGAGTTGTTGATCCCTATGGTTTTCTTTGAGAAGCACTTCCTTGGTTTTGCACTACTTCTCTATTCCTTGCTTGTGGTGTGCTCTATTGAGCTTGTGTAGGTGGAGGAGGAGCCACCATTGATGAATTATTTTCTACAATCAATTCCTCTTTGTCTTCATGTGAAATACATGTCTTCACATTTATTGTTTTCTCTAAACTTCCATCCCAAGCTTCTTCTTCAATGAAATGAACATCTCTGCTGATTATTACTTTCTTGGTTTATGGATTATAGAGCTTGTAGGCCTTGGATTCATCACTGTATCCAATAATATACACTTCTCCCCCTTGCTGTCCAACTTCTTCCTTAACTGATCTGATACATGCGAATATGCCACACATCCAAACACTCTCATGTCAGTGACAACTTTATTTGTTCCACTCCATGCTTTATTCATAACAGCTTTGGTTGGAAAACTATTTAAAATATAAGCAGCACAATTTACAGCTTCTACCCAGTACTCATTTGGAAAATACTTTGCCTTCAACATACTTCTTACCATGTCCATGATGGTCCTATTCTTTTTTTCTGCTACACCATTTTGCTGAGGTGTATACCTTGTGCTAAATTTCTTGTGTATTGCATGCTCCCTGCAGAAACGTAGGAAGTCTTTGGAGATATACTCTCTGCCTCTGTCAGTTCTCAACACTTTTATGTAGTGTCCACTTTGCTTCTCAACAAGAGCTTTGAAGTGGTAGAACTTTTCAAACACTTCACTTTTCTGTTTTAAAAAATAAACCCATGTCTTTCTTGTGTAATCATTTGTAAATGTTAAAACATAATGAATTCTAGCTAATAATGGTGTTTGCATTGCTCCACATAAATCTGAGTGGACAATCTCCAAGTGTGCCTTTTCCCTTATACTCTTTCCTACTGGAAATGATTCTCTATGTTGTTTGCGCAAGATGCAACCTTCACATAGGCTGTTTGGTTTCTCTGTGAGTGGTAATCTCTTTACCATGCATTTTCTATGCAACAAGTTCAAACCTTCAAAATTGAGATGTCTAAATATCAAATGCCATAACTAGTTCTCATCTTTCACTTCTTCTTGAAAGACTTCTTGTGTGACTAGTGCTACAACACCTCCTTCCTTCAAGTCTGATCTGCTCTTGAGAGGAAACATCCTATTGCTTGTCATATGCACTTTTGTAATGACCTATCTACTTGGAGGTATATCCATGATTTTGCACACATCATTCTTAAAAAACACATTGTAGCCCTTATGCACGAGCTGTCCAATGCTTAGAAGGTTACATTTCAGGCCAGGTACATAATAGACTTCTGGCACAAACTTCTTCTCTCCCTTCTTTGTCAATATTTTTACTCTTCCTTTCCCCATGAAAAAGACTTTGCTATCAGTCCCCGTTGTCACTTCATATTTTATACTCTCATATAGATTGGAAAACATTGCTTTGTTTCCATTCATATGGTTACTACACCCTGAATCTAGGAACCATACATCTTCTTGTCTTTATTGTGTTACATTACAAGGTAAAGCACATTTCTTTGGTTATGATTTTCTTTTGTAAAATTTTGACTATGTTTATTACCCATGTCATTTTTCTTCTTTCTACATTCATTGGCATAATGCCCATAATTTTTGCAATAATGACATTGGACTTGAGATTTATCATACCTCTGTCCTCGTGCTTGATTTTGGCTTGAGCCTTCGCTTGAATTTTGGTTTCTGCCCCTTCCACGTGTGCTTGCAGAGCTGCTTCTTCCACCTCTATGTGGCCTTCTTCCTCTTCTTCGGCAGATTGATCTTCCTCATCCTCTACCTCGACCAAAAGACATTTGTGTCTTAAATAGATGCTCCAATAAGGAGTTCGTTGCTCTGTTCAGTCTATGTTCATGAGACATCAGTGATGGATGAAGCTCATCCACTAAAAACTATAAGAGATCTTTTGTATCTTCTTTGGCCACTACTATGGCATCAAACCTTGACGGTAGACTTCTTAAGAATTTCTCCACTATTCTCCTTTCCTCAAGTGTCTCACCATGAGACCTTATTTGGGTAACCAACCCAATCACATGTGTGAAGAATGAGTCTGTGTTATCAGAATCTTTCATATAGAGAGTTTCAAAATCTCTCCTCAGCATTTGAAGTTTTGTTGTCTTTACTTTTTCCATACCTTGGTAGGTTGCCTGGAGGGTATCCCATGCCTCCTTAGACTTTGTTGCTACTGCAATCCTTGGGAAAATACTCTCATGTACTGCTTGGAAAATATAGAAGAGGGCTTTGTAGTCCTTCTTCCTATCTTCTCTCAACAAATCTCTTTGTGCTTGTGTCAAAGCATTATGTGCTACTGCATCTGTTGTTTCTTGGAAACCATGTTCCACCATCTCCCAAATATCTTGTGAAGAAAATAGGGCCTTCATTGTAATCGCCCAATAATCATAATTCTGACCATTGAACTATGGTAATTGTGGATTTGTCAGGCTTGTGCCTACTACTACCATCTTGACCATGTAAATACAAATTTGGTCACTACTATAAAAGCTTTCTCACTGCTCTAGACTTATGCTTCTACAAACAATCTTACAGCTTCTTCAGTAAAGAGAAATTGTTCTTTCACTGAGAGCCTAGACCTGCTCTGATACCATGTTGAAATTTCTGAATAAACATAAACAACAACAGAGGAATGTGTTCCCCATTTACAACACAGAGAATTCTATAATGCCAAAATAACATTCATAGACAGACATCATAAAACATAGGAGAGGAACACCTTTCATTTCTATTCCATCACTCTAACAAAATGAAATTGCATGGTGTTTTATATAGAAAGGCCAAAGCCTAAAATTTTAATGCATTTTAATGCTGGATGGACGGGTAACAACCAATCGTCCCTTTGCTGTCAAAGCCCATTTCTTCATTAATGGCACACGGAGCTGTGTTGATGTTTATACACGAAACATGATACAAAACATAATAAACAGGACCTGAAATTTTATGAGTTTAAGCTTTGAAGAAACATCGCATCTGGCGCTCCATCGCAAATCGAATACTGATGATTATAACATTTAACATTTGTGCTTATGGGAAAAACTTAAGTTTTGCGATATGCAATGTGACGTGACACATCGCATCACAACTTCAAAATAATAACTTGCGGGCGCTATCCATTTAAATTCCTGAGCTTTCAATGTGTGCTTTTCGCTATCCTCCTGAGCTTGACACATGCCCCTCTTGCGATCGTATCACAAATAACTTAAAACATATTTGGGGCGTCTTTAAAGTTATGACCTAAACTTTGCGAAGTGCGGGCTGCGGGTGGCTTAAAGGTAAAACTTGAAACTTGCGAAGTGAGCGGCTGCGGGTGGCTTAGAAAGGTAAGTGGGAAATCTTGCCAAGTGCGATGAGGTTTGTGGGTCCCACCAGATAGCATCGGCAAAGTTTTAACATTCGGTGAAGCGTTAAGTGGTAAACGCTAGATGTTGCGAAGAGCGGGCTACGACGTAGAAAAACACGGTAAGTGCGAAATTCATGAAATAAAGGAAATGGTGGAATACAAAGTTTTTCATGGTTTTGCAAATGCAGTGGAGGTGAGTGGGTCCCGCCGATATCGTATCAGTGGAAAATAAACATTGGTGAATGCTTAGGGGTTAAAACGTAAATGTTGCAGGCAGCGAAGTGCGGGCAGGAAAGGTAAGTAATGAGGTGGGTAAGGAAAATAACACAGGGTGTGCGGCTCGGGTACTCTGTTTGATCTTTTGCGTGGATTTGACAAAAATGCCTTCGAGTCTAAAACCTGCTGTTTATCCTTCTTGCAAGAAAAAATTTACTGAAGCATGGCTGATGCCACTCCTTATTCATGGCGGTGGTTGGGAGTTATTTCCAACATTTTGAGTGGAAAGTTTCATTGACGAACAATCTAGTTTGTTTTTAGGAAAGGCGCGATGCGAAAGATAAGATTTGCTTCTTGTGTTTTGATTACCTGCAAAAAAGCTGAACGACTTAGAAAAAGAAGTATTCCCATTCCAACGCAGAGAGTATTGTAATTTTAACTTCTTTAATTTATTTAGTTTGATTAATTATATACTTCGAATATTTCATATTTGAATAGTACTTTTTTACCTAGTTGTTTTTACTTAATTCAATTAGAGAGAGTAAGAATTGTAATTTTAATTTTTTGAATATATATATATATATTTCTAAATAAGACTATTTCTATTATATGGTACATAAAGTACAAATAGAAACTTTCCCACCGGAATTGTTATGCTAGCCAATTCCAGCAGGTGTGGAGTTCAAAAGCACAAAAAAATGATTGCCCCAATTAGGGAACCAGTCCATAGTTTGCTGCCCCGAGTGGGGAAACCAACATGTTCAGTCATTATACAAAAATTTAAAGTGCTGAGTAGGAACAAGAAAAACATGAAAAACGAGAAATTAAGCCTAGCAGAGGTAGGAAACCTCTCGAAATGATTTCTCAGGTGACGCATCATGCTATCGGTAAGGTGGAGGAGGCTCTTCTATGATGATGCAGCCATAGTCGTCATAGAAATCCTGTTCATTCTTTGATGGCTTCACCGTTGGCTCAGGTGTATTAGCTGAACGCACTATCGCCTCCTTCTCCTTGCCATCTGTTGCCGAGCTATCACTGCCTTCACTGTTAGAGGAACGCATGGCTGACTTGGTGGGCAAGGCAGTGGATTTCCTAGACAGCTGAGGTTGAGAAGTTGAGATGGTGGACTTTCTGAGCGTTTTGTGAGGGCCAGAGCTAGCAGAACTCACATCATCCTGAAAACGCACAATGAGAGTAGCAGAGATGAGCAGAGGAACCGGAGCACCAGAGGAATTGAAGTGGAGCTGGGAGGACTCTGAATTGCCCTCATGGGGTGGGCTATGGCCGTATTCACGGATGGAAAGGGGAGGGTGAGAGAACTGACCTCTGCCATGACCACGTCTATGGCACATTCTGTTCCTTCAAGGCATGGATGAGCAGGTGGGCGAAGGAGTGGCGAGGCTGAACAGGTGAGAGAAGGAATGGCGAGGGAAGAAGCAAAGAGGAGGAAGGAGGCCTCAGTCAACAGCGGAGGCGAAGAATGGAGGCTGAGGAGCTCAGGACCAAGGCAGACGAAATGAAGCGAGAGATCCGAATTGGAGGAGAAGGATGCGGGTGATAAGGAGCTGGGCGCCATGGAAAAGTAGGGAGACCAGCGGTCTAGACAACAGTAAAGGCACGCAGCAGGTGGATTAATGCCCACGGAATGAGAACAACTGCAGAATTTATGAGAGCTAAGACAGAGGCCATGCGCAGCCATATGGCTACGTCATGTGCCCTGTGGAGGAGCCACCACATCCTTCAAACTACCAATCATTTGCATCCAAAATATAAAATATTTAGTTTATTGTTTATTCAAAAATAGAATATTATAATTTCAATTTCATGTTAAAAAATAATGTTATTATATAATTTTGAATAATTTTTATTTTTTAATTTTTATAAAAAATATTATTTAAAAAAATTATAAATAATATATATTTAAAAATAAATATATATTTCAAATATTTAATCAAAAAAATGGAGTAAATTGGAATTAATCTCAAATTTGAAAATAAACTAAATCTGATATGACCCTTATTCGTGGAATTTTAAAATATTCTTAAAATATCCAATCAAAATAAAAATAACCAACTAAAAAGATATCTAAATATTAAATGTTACTCTAAGAACTGACGTGAGAGGTCAGGATTAAAATTAAGCTAGATAAACTAGAGTAAAATCTTAAAGTTACCCCTATCCACGTCCACAGAATTTTAAACTATTCTTGAAATCTCTAATTAAGATAAAGATAACCAACTAAAGAAAAATACCCAAATATTAGGTACAACGAAAGGCGAAATAAGAATTGAGAGGAATATTAAATATTACTTAAAACGAAAGGCCAATTAAGAATTGAGACTTTTGAATAAACGAAGTAAGCCGAACTGAAGGAATTCCATTAAATCTCTGTGTGGGTTGTCCTGAAGAGGCGTCAATTCAACATCTGTCGCAAATAAATCAACAGTTTGAAAGACCAAAATAAATCTGAGTTACGAATCCCTTACTAGCAGCTTATTATAAGTATTATTACAAGAATTATTATAACAAAGCAACAGCGACCACAAATATTATTATAACAAAACAACAACGAACTTCCCGGCAAAATGTTAGAGACAACAAATTCAGAAGCTGCGTTAAATACGTCAAACATATCAATCCTGTAAACCTAACAAGAAAATCACAATCAAATTGTTCGTATGTTTCCAGTACAGGGAACAATTTTCATGTTTTTAAAGCTTGGAAGGCAGTTTTCCCTTCTAGGTCTTAAAAGGAGATGTAAACACACAACGAAGACCGGGTAACAAATCTAACTCAAATTTCTTTAAAATTTAATAAAGAATTTTTTGGAATTATAAGTTTAATGGTGTAATTTGTGATACTTAATTATTTTAAGGATTAATTGAGAACTTTGAATTTAGTTTTATATTAAAAAAAATATATTAAACAATAAAAAAACATAATCTCTCAAATATATTATCATTATATTTCAATTAAATAAAAACACAATATCGTTTAATTAGACTCTAATTGGCCCAATTTTTCAAGGCTCTAATTAAAGAAGCTAGTTATATCATGCAATTAGTTAGGTTCTAGCTAGTAATATTTTCAAGTTTTATTCTTGGTGTCATTAGAACACGATATGGTTCATCTACTTATCTAAGGCTAGATATAGTAAACTTATAAAACTTCTATACATGTATCGTATGATGCAATACTACTTAAAGGGATACCAAAAAGGATTATAGGAACTTACTCTTATATTTCATGTATGTATGCTTCCCTTGCCATAGTTTTACCTAAATGACAAATTTCTATGTTATTTATAGATGCTAAACAGATCTGTAGTTTGGAAAAATAATTTCTCTAAAACAATGATTAGGAAAGTGCTCTAATAATACTTGTGGTGTTATTTATTAGTAACTTGATAACACCAAAATCTTACATTTAGGAAACACTTGATAAGAAAAATCCATTCAATCAAAGCATTCTATGTGCCATTTATAATATAGTTATTTCCTCGATAAATTTTTGGGTGCAGAGAGAAATATCAAAACAATATGTATAAAATTCAAAATCATATCAAAACAATATGCCATAATAAAATATTTAGTTCAACTATATTCATAATTATTTCCAATCACATCTCTATAAATTACTCAATCTTATTCTATGAAATCTTTATCTTTAATTTCTCTCATGTCTTAATTTATACATAAACTCAATATATAAACTTTTATGTATAGTTTAAAATATTAAGATATTATATTGTTTTTATTATATATTACTAATAAAAACAATCCTTCATATTATAGTACTATATAATATATTAACATGCACATAAGCAAAAATAACTATTTTTTAAATATAAATCATAATATTTCTTATTTAAAATAAGAATTTTAATTATAATTTTAAATAAAATACACACATACCTATATTTACATGTATATGATAACTACACAATCTCAAATCTTAATGCTTTATTAATAAATAAAAAAAATTGTAAAACAATAATGTTTCAAACTTATATTGTGTAATAGTACTCTAATTCTATAATTGTTTCTTCCATTCATTTAGGTTTTCATTGTTCCTAAATGATAAGATAATCACTAATTAAACTAACCCATGGGACTAGTATCTAAATTAACTTTTATGTGATAAATAATTTAATTAAAATGAAAAAATAAAATAATTGTACATATAAATTAAAAGCCAAAAAGTTAAGATTATATTTATTAGTGTTTTTATTAGAATTGAGTGAAGAGTAAAACTTGTACATTGTTATTTGATATTTTTTTTTTTTTGTCTGTGTGCATCTTTGGTGTATGAGAATTCTACATTTGAATGTAAGAAATATTAAGATTAGTTATTTGATATTTTTTTGTTTCTTTGTGTATCTAAATTTGAATGTTGTAAAAACATTCTTGTAATGCCTTCAAAGTCCTATATTTTAGTTTACTATTATATGTTATCTAGATATGTATTAATCCAACTTTAATTAATAATCTAATTAACTTATAATTGATGTTGTTTAATACATCAATTATACGAAAATAACTAAACAAGTCACACAAAGTAACAATGAGATACTTTTAATACAAGATTCTATCAACTTATAATTAATAATATAAAAGATGGCTAAAAATGAGATATTTTTAATACAAGATTCCATCAACTTGATAATTAATAATATAACAGATGGCTAAAATCCATGTATTTCATTCTCTTTTTCCTTTAATATTACAACAAAATGAAACTAAAATTGAAACAAAATCAATAGAGTAAAAAGGAAACTAATAAGTCAGTAAAAGTGACCCAAGGAAAGAATTGCTATTTTTTCTAGGTTTGTCTTATTCATTTACATATGAAACAAAATTAATCTAGTAAAAAGGGAAACTAAAGTCCGTAAAACTGGCCCAAGGAAATAATTGCTATTTTTTCCATGTTTGTTTTATTCATTTAAATATTATCTGATAGATAAAAGTTTATGTAAACCATTTCTTGATAGGTGAAAGTTTGTGTAAACCATTTCATAAAACATAATAGCAATTTAAAATACCAGTTTAAAAAGAAAAAGATTAAACTTATTGTTTGCATGTGAAGTAATATTTAAATAGAGATTTTAATTAGATAGTTATGGAATGAAGTAACTTCATAGCTTATTGGTTTAAAAAACTTAAAATTATGATTTTCATGTGAATTAATATTTA
>JAXQQM020089289.1:0-35978 GCA_034641835.2 Pinus albicaulis
AATCAAGAAGACCTTGCAGCTTTCAAGGACATATAAAGTTGGAGATTGGTATTTATATCAAAACCATTCAGTCATCAGAATCTATGGATGTGAATTACATCCATTCAAGTTGCCAAGATATGTGGCCATGAGACTTTTTGCCTTGGAATATTTCAGGCAAATGAATAATTGAGATGTGATTCATTTTTGTAGTGTGAAAAAGAAAGCCCAACTCAAGATTAAAATTCAATTAGGTCCCTACATATGCAACTCTAGGGATGCTGAGCGAGAAGCAGAAGTTATACTACAAAACCATTGTAAGTTCCAAAGAAGTTTTCGTTGGGTTCCCTATGATCCATTTGGTTTTATCTGTGAAAAAAGAATAAAGAACAAATCATCCCCTTAATATGCAAATCAAGATGAATGGGTGGAAGAAACACTAGTTGAAGAAGAAAGTGAAGAAGACAAAATGAACAAAATTATGAAAGATCTTGAGAAGAAGTATGACCTAGAATCTTGTGGTCAAGTGCAAGTACCTCACATTGTCACTTCTTCAGCAGCAAATCTACAGCAGAGATTACAGGAAGGTAGTTCATCAGTTGCAACAGAGTCAAAAGGCAAAGGAAAGGAACCTAAAATACAGGTCATTGAAACTTTAGTCATGGAAGAGAAACCTCAAACCTCCAGAGCACCTGATCAAACACAAGTTTCTCACTCGGGTAAACATCCTGAAGTTTGAGTCTAAAACTCATCAACATGAAATAGGAAAAGAGCGGGAGTTCCCGGACCTGCTCACTCCTAAAGAGTCATCGAGGACACGCCAGGCAAAAACATCGCTTCGAGATCCACTTCCTGATGTGGAAATCATAGATGAGGTGTTTGATGATGGAAGGGAAGACAGTCAACAAACTGGCACAGTTAGTGAGACAAGCACAGGCCAAAAAGGAAAAAATTTACAAAAACAATTGAGTACATAAGTATCCTCTTTCAAGCCACCTAAAACAGATACAGGGGATATAAAGAAAAATTTCATCAACATAAAAGCAAAGAATGATCCATTAAGGATGAAAGTTTATGATAAATATCTGAAAATGGCTCCACAGAATCAGGAAAGGTTAATGTCAGCATTTGACATTTCACAAGGCAAAATGTTAATGAGCCACTTTAAGTCAAAGGTGCCAAAACCCGCATATCGATTATATTAGAACCAATTTGAGGTCTGACAAGGACATTCATCATTTGGACTTGAGATAAGTATATAATAAAGGCGCAGAAGTAATTGTATTCCACTCTTACTAATAAAGGCCATAGCGACCATGGTGCTGAATTCTTTAAATAACACAAGCGCCCAATTGCAAATTGAAAAGGCCTCTTCTCAGGCCAAAGATAACAGAATAAAGTCTCTGGAAGACATAATTATCAGCTTGGGTCACAACCCCAAAGATATTAAAAGCATTCAGGCACTAATAAATAAGAAAGATGATGACATAGTTGCACTGAGAAAGCAGCTGAAATTGCCAGCCTCAAAGCACCCCCAGACCCAAGAAGTTTTGAAGGGAAATTCACAGGAAGAGATAATGGAGTTGCTCTTAAAGGTAACTGAGCGACTAAGTGAAACAGAGAAGGAATTGGAACAATCTTTGCAGGAAAAGGAAACCATCAAACATGCATCAACCACAGAAGCTGCTACAACCACAGGTACTACAACAGCAAAGCAACAAACAGAGCCAGAACAGGTAAACACTTCTGGTTTAATTTCTGATGAGTTAATAAAACAAATGGAAAGTTTACAATTAAGAGTCACAGAACTTCAAACCACAAAGTTACAATTAAAAGATTTGGAGCAGAAGTATGATACATCTAAGAAGACGATTCTTTGATAATGCCGGAAAATTAAAATATAGAATGATTAGTTAAAGGCTTTGAAAAAGATCTTTCACTAAGCTTATTGAAGGAAATAAATGAAATTCTTTGGGGTAATATAATTGAGTTAATAAAAAAAGTATTTTGCCCTCTATTCGAGCAATTTTTGAACAAAATGACTTTGATTAAGTAGCTCGGGAAAAGAAATAAACCAACGAGAGATGAACAGAGGTGAGCAGAAACGGCAATCGAGCTTATTCCAATTTTTGAACACCGAGAACAAAACAACGACTTGCAAGACTAGGAATTAACGAAGACGGGTAGCACTATTTTGATAATAAAAAGAGTTTTCATCAAGAGAACTTTTATGCAGAATTTAGAAAGGAAATGTTCAGAGATTTTGTCTGATATTGATGCTTTCAGAGAAAAATTTCAAGTTTTATTGGACAATGGGTTACCCAGTCCCATGCTCACAAAGGACCAAATAATGGAACTAGAAACCTATGTCAAGAAAATAGAGAACCATGCTCAAAATACAACTACTAGTTCTATCAGTCTACCAGAAGCAACGCTGCCAACAGGGAAAAATCTATATGACAGATTGAAGAATTTATTTCATCTTGAACATGAAATAAAGTATTTGTTTCCTAATGAGCCCACTTTTTACAAACTCATAGAGGCTGATGAGACATTGAGAAAACTCAAGAGGACTATAATACCAGACGATCAATGGTGGAAAGACCTATTGGAAATTCTATGAAAATTATCTTCAGGATGAGAATTTTATCTTTTTACTATTATGTGAAAGATAAAAATGAGCACAGATTAAAGAGTATCAGTTGAACAGGTTAAAGAGTATCTGTAAAGACAAAGAGTATCAAACAAGCAAATAATTTACTCCAAGGGACAGCACCGAGCCCTATCTCAGCACTCACCTCCAGCACATCAGCAAAATGAGGAAACAGCACATCAACAGTTATCTATTATTCTATCCAGGAGACCATTTGTCTCCTGTTTATTTGTAAATTACTCCTTAGTCACCCTAGATTATTGGCTAGGTTAGTGTGAGATTTTTTTCTAGATTTTCTTGTATAAATAAACCCTCAAAGGAAGTATTGAGGGTGGATTCTATTACTTTGCTGTAACATTGAGATTTTCAGAATAAAAGCATTTTGGAGAAATTTATTCTTGGCTTACTGGATGACGATTTGAAGCCCAGGACTTTTTGAAGGATTCATGTGTGGGAGACTGACTTCAATAAGTCTTTCTATCCTAATGTCTTAAGTTTACTCATTTATAATATCATTATGTCCATTTCTGAATAATTTACATAAAGGATTGAATCAGAATTTACTTAATTGTACTCTGATTTCAGATGTGATTATTCTTAATGTTTTCCTCTAAATTGGTTATAAGCACGAATTCTTAAATCCTCTTTCTTTGCTAATTTAAACATCCTTAATTACTATAATAAAGAATTATTCATTGCTCTTTGTTTGTAATCATTTCATTTCCTTCTTTTGAACATGGTGAAAGATTCTTAGCTGCCTTTCATCCCTTCAAAATCATCTCATCCACTTTAAATTTTAAGGATTGTTCTCTGTTTGACTATCTTGCTCTGCAAAGCCATCTTGTGTGTAGAATAGAAGTCCAGTAAAGCCATCCTTTGACTCCATAGCCCAATGGCCTGAAAATTTTCAACCTTGCCCTTAGTTGGTGAATTCCACCAATTTCAAACAAATTTCTTGGACTTATAACTAGCCTAAAACTTTCTAAGAACAAATATAAATCATTAAGAGAGAGCCCTCTCTGGATGCAGATTGGCTAGATTCTGCATCTGAAGGTTGGTTTTTGGTTACCTCGGGTATACTTTCATTTTCCACAACTTCAAGGAAAACCTGAGTGATAACATAGTGGCGACCATACTGGGGATTCTGAATCATTTTTTGTTAATATTGTTCACTTATAAGCTATACACAGAGTCTGAAGATCAGCCAGGTAGCCTTTGAAATGCTTTTGCCCTACAACTGCATAGTAAATAAATGTTGCTTCAGTCTATCTCTGATTTAGCTTATACTTTGAACCTGACTTTCAAATGTTTAATTAGACTCTCTAGTTCAATAGAATATTTGAGAAAATTTTAATCATAAATCATTATTTCTTGAAGAATTTATAGAAGTTGTATTTTCATTTCAATTAAAATTAAAAAAATCCAAAAACATATATCATCTAGGAAAACTGGCTTCAGAAAGGATTCGTCATACTAGGTCAAATCCTGACCCCAATCCACCACCAATATTTGAAAATCCGAATCTGATTCCTAGGATTCTTAGAAGACAAGGAAGTCAAGAAAGTTCCAGAAATCCAGAGAGTTCGGGAAGTTCTAGACCACTTTCTGATCACATCTGTCCCATGAAAATTATATATATTGATGAAATTCCTTTTGATGCACGATTTGAAACACCCTTATTTGTGAATTTTTCTGAAACCGAATTATCTAGATTAGTTCCAGATCCATTGTTTTTTGAAGATTTGCAATTCAGATTTGTTTCACATCATTTTGACAGACAATTACAGAACTCTATTCGATCTGAACAAACCTTTGAAGAAAATTCAAACATCTCTGTAATTACGACTTCTCGAGTTAGGTTACTTTTCTCAAGCACTGAAACACCCTTCACCCCTTAACACTCCTCATCTCCTCCTACCCGGACCATCGCTCTTATTCTTTCCCTATATCTTCCAATGTGTCGGTGTACCCCTTTACGATTTGACCAACCCTCACCACTTCTTCAGGATTGCCAAAGTAAGATCAGACCTTTTGATGGATCGGGTACTTACACAGCACAACAACACACCAAAAGGATGACAGATTACTTTGAGTTCTATGAAATTGACACTGATAATGTCCGAATGAGAATTTTATCTTCCAATGGCCAATCGATACGCCCCTTTGCAGCTACTAGCCAACCCTCCTTCTTTGCCCCAAGATTATCAGAGTAAGATCACACCTTTTGATGGATCAGGTACTTACACAGCACAACAACACACCAAAATTATGACTGATTACTTTGAGTTCTATGAAATTGACACTGATAATGTCCGAATGAGAATTTTCGTTCAGAGTCTTACTGGAGAAGTTAGGACATGGTTTAGGGCCCGTGCTCCAAATAGTATTGCTGATTTACCAGCTTTATATAGGGCATTTTTGAACAGATGGGAGAAGAAGAAAGATCCTCTTCAGATCCTGTCAGAATTCGAAAAATTAAGAAGAAGACCTAATGAAACAGTACAAGATCGCATCATTAGATTCAATGAAGCATATAACGCAGTTCCTCAAAACCTTAGACCCCCACCTGACTCTGTATTGGTTAAATTTCCAGATGGTTTTGACTCTGACATTGCTTATTCCCTCAGGGAAAGAGCTCCCCAAACATTAGAAGAAATGCAAAGCATAGTGGTGAGTGTAGAAGCCAATCTGATAGAAAAACGAGCCAGAGCAAGAGCAGAAAGAAGAATGCCTATGAATGAAGAACCTTCAGCTTTTGAAAAGAAGCTGGATGCAATCATTAAAGGTATGGAAAGATTAGGAGACAGAGTGGAGACCGTGAAAATTCTTCTAGTAAATAATCGAATGTTGCAAGAAACCAAAACTTTAGGATAAATGCGGAATCAAAATATTGGAAAGAATGTCCCTGATCAAAACATTAGGCCACCTTTCCAAGAAAACTTTGTTGAAGGTTCAACCTCTGAAGAACCCACAGAAGACGTAGAAATAAACAATGTCAATGAGGACAAAGATGAACCAGAAGTATTCCTATCCCAGGATGATCAAGAGAATCATATCCTTGAAACATTCCAAACTCGTTCAGGTGAGACTTTTGATTTCAAAGAAGGCTATGACCTGTGTTACGAGGTCCATAAACAGTATAATTTGAGAAGTAGACGGGTTGATGTGCCAGAGAATAGCAAACAGAAAAATGCAAAACAAAATGTCAAAGGTAAAGATAACATACCTCCTGTACAAAACATTCCCCCTGTACAAATTTTGTCTAGGATAAATCCTAACCCTTCAAATCCAATAATTGAAGATGTGTCTGATAACCAACCAAAAAATAATCAGCAATCTAATACTTTTCCTCCTGTAGGAAACGTAGAAGAAACAGTCGAAGTTAGTTCAGAAACACCTTCAAATCAAAATCCCACTCATGAAAAAGAGAAAAACATTCAAGATCCGAAAAACAGAGAAAACGCAACTGCACAAAACACTAAAACTCAAACAGAAAAACCTTTCAATTTAGAGGCTGAAATAGGCAAACTAAAGATAGTTGTTCCTTTATCAAAATTGGCTAAACATGATGTCTATAGAAGTCAAATCAGCAAAACTCTTAACATTAACATTACTGGAATGGATGATTCAGTGAATATTCTTGATGATCAACCTAAACTCCTTTTTGGCCCTGAAGTTAATGGCAAACCAGAAAGTGGAGGAACACCTCCATTTTATGTAAGCCTAAATGTTCATGACAAGATACTCCACAATGCAATGCTTGATTCTGGAGCATCTCACAACTTGATGCCAAAAGTTGTGATGGAGAGATTAAATCTAGATATCACCAGACCATACAAAGATTTGTTTTCTTTTGATTCTAGTCAAGTAAGATGTTTAGGATTGATTAAAGATTTGTGTGTGACTTTGGTACAATACCCTGCTAAATCTGTTCTGATGGATATAATAGTGGCTGATATACCTCCTAAATATGATATGTTGTTGTCTAGATCCTGGGGTGCTAAACTTGGAGGATCTATTCAACTCGACATGTCATATGCCACTATCTCAGTATTTGGTCAACCTAAAAGATTATATAGAGAAACCTTGATGAAGTACTTGGTGAGTAGCCATGAGAAGCCTGGAAGCTTCCCTGTCTATTCAGTCCACTCTGATATGGATTCTTTTATCCTTTACAATGCTGAAATGGACCTTCCAACTGAGCTAGAAGCACCTGAAAAGGAAACCACAAACAAAACCACTGTTAAAATTGAGGAGATTTCTGAAAACAACGAAACACTAGATGAGCAAGAAATATCAGAAAAAACCAAACAACTAGCTCCTGTCAAGAAACATTTTAAAACAATTGATGAGGATTATGAACATGAAATTCTGTGGCATCTAGAATTTGATGGCTCGGTAAACAAATTAGGAGCAGGAGCTGGGATTTAGTTACAAAATGTTGAAAATAATCATGCTGAGGGTCATGCTTATAGATTGAATTTAAAATGCACTAACAACATGGTAGAATACGAAGCTCTTTTGTTAGGGCTTAAACATGTCAAGAAGTTAGGAGCTATTAGGGTATCAATCATAAGAGACTTCGAACTAATCCTTCAACAAATTAAAGGAGAATGTTCAACAAAAGACATGAGATTGAAACAATACAGAGAAACAGTTGTGGAAATTCTCAATACATTTCTACAAGCTCAACTTGCCAAGATTCCTAGGAAACAAAATTTACATGCTCACAGTCTGGCAATGTTCGCTAGCTCATGTAAGTTACCTTTTGATCCTAATCATCAGTTTTCAGCTGAGATTAGACATAGGCCTGCAATACCGGAAAATCTTTTGAATTGGCAAGTATTTGTAAATAACAATCAAATCAATAGTTTTTTGACACTTCAAAATGAGTTTTCTAACTATAATATAGATGAAGATATAACTATTGATAAATTTGATCAAGAAAAAGAACAAAAAATAGAAATTTCAAGAGAAAATGCAATTCATATGCTGCACCCAACCACATTCACGGAAAAAGACATACAGGACTTGAAATACATGGAATCTGATGAGATCATAGAAGATGAGACAGAAATCATTAATCTGAAAGATAATCATTTACCCAAGGGATTAACTCCTTTGGAGGATCTTTTTGACTCAAATGATATTCCTTTTAGACCTAAACTTGAACCTGTTAAAGTTGATATGGAAGAATGCAATTTAGGAACCCCTGAAAATCCCAAAAATGGTTAAGTTGTCTAAATCTCTTCCAAAAGATCAAAAGGTTAAATATGTTGAACTCTTAAAGGAATTCCAGGACGTTTTTGCCTGGAGTTACGAAGATCTGAAATCTTATGACACATCCATCATTCAACAAACTATACCTTTGAAACCAGATCAGAAACCTTTCAAACAAAAGCTTAGAAGAATAAATCATGTTTTATTACCCTCAATTGAAAAGGAAATTAAAGGAATGTTTGAAGTAGGGATTATCTCTCCTATTAGATTCTCAGAATGGGTTTCTAACCTGGTACCAACAAGGAAGAAGACTGGGGAAATTGGACTGTGTGTTGATCTAAGACATTTGAATAAAGTTTCTTTAAAAGATAACTATCCTTTACCAAACATGGACCATATTCTTCAGAGGGTAGTAGGATCTTCTAGGATATCTCTACTGGATGGATTTTCAGGGTACAACCAAATTCCGGTTCATCCTGATGATCAGGATAAAACAACATTCACTACACCATGGGGTACGTTTAAATATGTCAAAATGCCATTTGGACTCAAGAATGCAGGAGCTACATTTTAAAGAGCAATGGACATTGCTTTTGCTAAAGAAATACATGATTTTCTGGTTATTTATCTAGATGATTTGACTCTCTTTTCTAAAACAGATCAAGAACATTTAGATCATTTAAGGAAAGTATTTATAAAATGCGGAAAATATGGGATTTCTTTAAACCCTAAAAAGTCATTATTTGGTTTGGAAGAAGGAAAGCTTTTAGGCCATATCATTTCTAAAGATGGCATTAGGATTGATCCAGAAAGAATACAAGCAATTTTACAGATACCTCATCCTAGAAACATAAAAGAGTTGCAAGCATTGATAGGAAAAATTAATTTCTTGAGAAGATTTATATCTAGTTTAGCTGAATTACTTAGATTGCTTACTAACATGTTGAGGAAAGATTCAAGCATTGACTGGACTGTAGAAGCCAAGCAATCATTCGAAGAAATCAAAATGGCTCTGACAAGAACACTAGTTCTTACTAGTCCCAAATTTGACAAAGATTTCATTATTTTTTCATTTGCTTCTGAACATACAGTTGCAGTTGTTTTAACTTCAAAAAGATGATCAAGGGTGTGAAAAACCAATAGCATTTTTTAGTAAAGCACTTAGGGATGCATCTTTGAAATACAATATTATGGAAAAACGGGCTTTTGCATTGATAAAAGCAATTAAAGATTTCAGAGTTTACATATTATATTCTCATGTGGTAGCTTATGTGCCTAATGCTGTAGTTAAAGATATTTTGACTCAAGATGGCATTGAAGGTAAAAGAGGTAAGTGGATAGCTACCATTTTAGAATATGATATCGAAATTAAACCAACTAAACTCATCAAAGGTCAAGGTTTGGCTCAAATCATGACTGAAATTAATTGCCAAGCCTTAGATATTAACGAACAGGAGATGGCGACTCCACAGATCAGTCAAACTTTCTTAGATTCACCCTGGTACACTGATATCATTCATGTCTTATTAAACCTGCAAGCTCCTCTAGGGTTGTCCAGAACGAAAATAAAATTTTGAAAATGACATCTTTAAGATATTGTATTTTAGATAGCACTCTATTTTGGAAAAATCATGAAGGAATCTTATTGAATTGTCTATTAAAAGATGGCTGATAAAGTTCTTAATGAATTTCATCGCGAGGGGATTGTGGAGGGGAGGACATCTCTCTTTGAAATCAAGCTGAGACAAAATATTAAGGGCTGGTTTTTCTTGGCCAACATTTTTTTCGATGTTAAGAAATTTGTAACAACTTGTCATGGTATTCGATTTTTGAGGGAAAAAGAAAGTTGTTACCTCTGCCATTAAAAACCAATTTCCACAGAAAGACCTTTTCAACAATGGGGATTAGATTTTATTGGAGAAATCCATCCCTTCTTCGGGGCAACACAGATGGATTCTTACTGCCACATATTACTTTACTAAATGGATTGAAGCTATCCCATGTAGACAAGCAAATGATTCTGTAATTATAGGGTTTTTAGAAACTAATATACTTTCAATATTTGGCTGTCCAGAGAAAATTATAACTGACAATGCTACTGCATTTAAGTCTAAGAAAATGCTTAGTTTCTGCAATAAATATCACATTACTTTAGGCCATTCAACAGCTTATTACCCCCAGGGTAATGGACTGGCAGAGTCTTCCAATAAAATCCTTATTAATATCATTAAAAAATTATTGGAATAAAATAAAAAGAACTGGCATAAGAAACTTACCAATGCATTATGGGCAGACAGACTTACAACTAAGAAGTCAATTGGGACCAGTCCATATGAATTAGTTTATGGTATTGAAGCAAGATTTCCATCATCCCTAGGAATTCCTGTTATGAAGTTACTTCAGGAGGCTCAAGTGGAACCAAATGATATTCAGAGAAGAATAAACCAAACAATTCACTTGCAGCGGATCAGAGAAGAAGTGTATCAACGATCCCAAGTCTTACAGGAAAAATTAAAGAAAATGTTTGACAAAAGGACTAAAGCAGAAGATTTTCAACTAGGAGACAAAGTTTTGAGATGGGATTCCAGAAGGGAAGATAAAGGAAAACATGGGAAATTTGATTTCTTATGGAAGGGACCTACATCATTCATGCTTTACAGGGAAACAACACATACTTTTTGAAGAATTTGGACAATTCAGAAGCTAAGGAAGGATCAGTCAATGGTTGAATGCTAAAGCACTATTTTGATCCTATTTACTAAGATGTTATGATTTTTTCTAACTTGTACATAATATATCCTTTCTAATGCATCACTTTTGATTGCATGGTGACTTCTTGGAGTTGAAGCCTGAAGTGAAGGCCCTAAGCTTCAAAAGTTTCACTAGCATATATACAATAAAGCTACAAGAAGAAGGAGATTACATGGTTCAGTTTGAAGACAT
This sequence comes from Pinus albicaulis, assembly GCA_034641835.2. Taxonomy (NCBI): domain Eukaryota; kingdom Viridiplantae; phylum Streptophyta; class Pinopsida; order Pinales; family Pinaceae; genus Pinus; species Pinus albicaulis. The sequence continues at coordinate 10,796 of JAXQQM020089289.1, forward strand.
TTTGAGGCATCTGACCTGCTGTTCTTGACTTTTTGAACGCGGCGTAACTCCGCTAAAAATTCAAATTTCCATTGAAATCCACTGTTCCATTCGATTTCGCTCCATAAATCCGCCAGACCTGTGTTCAAGCGTCCTCCTGCTACCACCTGATACTTGCTAAAAGCCAGCTTTCTTCCAAGAACAGGTATTTATCCTATAGCGCTTCGAACTTCAAGAGAAAGTCTATTTTCCTTGTTTTCCACTGAATTAGTGATTAAAACTTATCACTGAGATCATCCCCTGAGGTTTTAAAACTGTGAATTGTTCCCCTGAAACTGCAATTGTGTTAATTTCCTTCATTTAAATTGAAATTGCACCCGGCCTGTGAAGAAAACCCAGAGACTTCCGTTTTGAATCCACAAGAACCAAAATGGAGGCCCCGACAGCTTTGAATGTAACTCCATTGAATGCCCCTCATCGAGAGTTAGAATATTTACCTTTAGTAGATAAAGATTTCCAGATTAAAGACTTGCATTTTGATGAAAGTCCCCTTCTGAGTTATTGTCGCTGCAGAGACGAGTACTCGAAGGGGCAAGATCTCATTGGGCTGTGGGAATCCAATCTCCCGAGATATCTCATCCCCTCAGTCATTTCTTTCCCAGAAATCATCCACTATTTCCATTCTAACTATGATCCCACTCAGAGAGCTGTAATATCCCCTGATCAGAGTGTTCTTTTCCACATTACTCCCCAGGCTATCAATGCAATGCTACATTTTGAACCAGGTCAAGAACTAGCACCTTTGTCTATAGAAGCACTGATTGAAAAGTCTAATCAATTGACCCCAGAAAAATTGAAGGCCATTTGTCAGAATTTCATGCTGCCTGAACATCAACCTAAGGGACTTCCTCCCTATGGTTTTTATTATTTCACTAAGTTGGGAAGGCTCATCCTAAATATGATATCTTTTGTCTTGGGTTTCAATACCAGTGAATATGTTGATGAGATAACCCTGGCTTTGCTGTCTATTTTTACTCCTGGGCAACCTCCTGAAATCAAATATGACTTTGCCTCGTTCATAGCCAATAAGATCCATGATCAGTTCATGAGGCTAGATGATGAGAAAGTTTTCAAATATTCCTCGGTTATTTATCATCTCATTATCTTCTATCAATCAGAAAAATTTCCTTTCCCTGTTAAAAAGCTTGATGCCAAGGGAAACCCTAGGTCAGTCATATTTTGGTCTCCCATAATTCATTCTTCCTATAAGTCTCCATATTCTTATACTGAGTTCATAGATCTTTTTGTATATCCTGCAACTACCTTGTTGACAGGAATCCCTCCTCCAAGGCTTAGTAATGAAATCAAGAAGACCTTGCAACTTTCAAGGACTTATAAAGTTGGAGATTGGTATTTATATCAAAACCATTCAGTCATCAGAATCTATGGATGTGAATTACATCCATTCAAGTTGCCAAGATATGTGCCCATGAGAATTTTTGCCTTGGAATATTTCAGGAAAATGAATAATTCAGATGTGATCCATTTTTGTAGTGTGAAGAAGAAAGCCCAACTAAGGATCAAAATTCAATTAGGTCCTTTCATCTGCAACTCTAGGGAGGCCGAGCGAGAAGCAGAAAATATACTACAAGGCCATTGCAAGTTCCAAAGAAATTTCCGTTGGGTTCCTTATGATCCTTTTGGTTTTATTTGTGAAAAGAGAATAAAGAATAAATCATCCCTTTACATACACCACAAGATTCCTGAACTAGAAAAATATGCCAACCAAGATGAATGGGTTGAAGAAACACTAGTTGAAGAAGAAAGTGAAGAAGAAAAAATGAACAGAATGATGAAAGATTTTGAGAAGGAGTATGACCTGGAATCTTGTGGTCAAGTGCAGGTACCTCACATTGGCACTTCTTCAGCAGCAAATCTACAGCAGACATTACAAGAAGGCAGTTCACCAGTGACAGCAGAATCAAAAGGCAAAGGAAAGGAACCTGAAATTCAGGTCATTGAAACTTTAGTCATGGTAGAGAAACCTCAAACTTCCATAGCACCTGATCAAACACAAGTTTCTCCCACTCAGGTAAAACATCCTAAAGTTTCAGAATTACAAACTCCATCCAACATGGAAATAGGAAAGAAAAGGCAGGTTCCAGACACTACTCCTCCTAAAGAGTCCTCAGGAATACATCAAACCAAAAAACATAAATTAGATCCACTTCCAGATGTGGAAATCATAGATGAGGTGTTTGATGATGGAAGAGAAGACAGTCAATTAACTGGTTCTGTTAGTGGGACCCATACAGAGCAGAAAGGAAAAGCTTTGCACAAGCAGTTGAGTACTGAAGTATCCTCCTTTAGGCCACCAAAAATAGATACAGGGGATATAAAAAGAACTTTCATCAATATAAAGGCAAAGAATGATCCATTAAGAATGAAGGTATATGATCAATATTTGAAAATGGCTCCACATAATCAGGAAAGGTTAATGTTAGCATTTGACATTTCACAAGGAAAAATGATGATGAGCCACTTCAAGTCAAAGGTGTCAAAACCCATGTCAGCAGCTGATTATATTAGAACAAATTTTGAGGTCCTGGCAAAGGATATTCATCCTTTAGACCAGATAGAGCTGCATACACAAACTGGGGAAATGGTGTATTCCACTCTTACCAATAAAGCCATGGCAGCCCTAACGCTGCAAGATTCTTTAAATAACACAAGTGCCCAATTGCAAATTGAGAAGGCCTCTTCTCAGGCCAAAGATAATAGAATAAAGTCTTTAGAAGACATAATCATCAGCTTGGGTCACAACCCCAAAGATATTAAAAGCATTGAGGCATTAATAAAAAAGAAAGATGATGACATAGCTGCACTGAGAAAGCAGCTAAAATTTCCAGCCTCAAGGCACCCTCAGACCCAAGAAGTTTTGAAGGAGAGTTCACAAGAAGAGGTAATGGAGTTTCTCTTAAAAGTAACTGAGAGACTAAGTGAAATAGAGAAGGAATTGGAACAAGCTTTACATGAAAAGGAAGCTATCAAGCAGACACCCACCACAGAAGTTGCTACAACCACAGGTACTACAACAGCAAAGCAACAAACAAAGCCAGAACAGGTAAATACTTCTGGTTTGAGTTCTGATGAGTTAATAAAACAAATGGAAAGTTTACAATTAAGAGTCACAGAACTTCAAACCACAAAGTTACAATTAAAATATTTGGAGCAGAAGTATGATACATCTAAGAAGACAGTTGCTGATAATACCAGGGAAATCAAAAGATTGGACATATTAGTTAAGGCTTTGGAAAAAGATCTTTCACTAGAAAACCCTATGAAGGAAATAAATGAAATTCTTTGGGGTAATATAATTGAGTTAATAAAAAGTATTTGGCCCTCTATTCAAGCAATTTTTGAACAAAATGACCTGATTAAAGTAGCTCAGGAAGAAATAAACAGAACAAGAGATGAACTAAGAGGTAGAACTGAGCAGGCCAATCAACTTATTCAATTTTTGAACACCCGAACAAAACAACATCTTGCAAGACTAGGAATTGAAGATAGGACCGGCACTATTTTGATGATAAAAAGAGTTTTCATCAAAAGAACTTTTATGCAGAATTTAGAAAGGAAGTGTGCAGATATTTTGGATGATATTAATGCTTTCAGAGAAAAATTTCAAGTTTTGTTAGACAGTGGGTTACCCAGTCCAATGCTCTCACAGGACCAAATAATGGAATTGGAAGCCTATGTCAAGAAAATAGATATCCATGCTCAAAATACAACTGCTAGTTCTAGTAGTTTGACAGAAACAACGTTGCAAACAGGGAGAAATATCTATGACAGGTTGAAGAACTTATTTCATCTTGAGCATGAAATAAAGTATTTGTTTCCCAATGAGCCCACTTTTTACAAACTCACAGAGGCTGGTGAGACATTGAGGAAACTTAAAAGGAATGTGATACCAGAAGATCAATGGTGGAATGACCTATTGGAAATTCTATGAAAATTATCTTCAGTATGATAATGTTATCTTTTTACTATTATGTAAAAGATAAAAATGAACACAGATAAAAGAGTATCAGTTGAACAGGTTAAAGAGTATCCGTAAAGACAAAGAGTATCAAACAAGTAAAGAAATTACTCCAAGGGACAGCACCGAGCCCTATTTCAGCACTTACCTCCAGCACATCAGCAAAATGAGGGAACAGCACATCAGCAGTTACCTATTATTCTATCCACGAGACCATTTGTCTCCTGTTTATTTGTGAATTACTCGTTAGTCACCCTAGATTATTGGCTAAGTTAGAGTGAGATTTTTTCAAACATTTCTTGTATAAATAAACCCTCAAAGAGAAGAGAGTATTGAGGGTGGATTCTATTACTTTGCTGTAACATTGAGATTTTCGGAATAAAAGCATTTTTGGAGAAATTTATTAAGTGACTTCTTGGATAATGATTTGAAGCCGGGACTTTTGCGGGATTGATGTGTTGGACTGCGGTTATTAAGTCTTTACACCCTTTGTCTTAAGTTTATGTCGGTTATAATATCATTTTATGTCCATCTGGAGTAATTTACATAAAGGGATTGAATCGGAATTTAGCAATTGTACTGCGATTTCGAATGCTGATTGTTCTTAATGTTTTCCTCTAAATTGGTTATAAGCATGAATTCTTAAATGCTTGCTTTGCTAATTTAAACATTGATTACTATAATAAAAGAATTCTTCATTGCTCTTTGTTTGTAGTCATCTCATTTCTTTCTTTTGAACATGGTGAAGTATTCTCATTTGCCTTTCATCCCTTCAAAATCATCCCATCCACTTTAAATTTTAAGGATTGTTCTCTGTCTAGCTACCTTGCCCCGTAAAGCCATCTTGTGTGTAGAATAGAAATCCAGTAAAGCCATCCTTTGACTCCATAGCCCAATGGACTGAAAACTTTCAACCTTGCCCTTAGTTTGTGGATTCCACCATTTTTCAAACAAACTCTTGGATCTATAACTATCCTAAAACCTTCTAAGAACAAAGATAAATTATATAGAGAGAGCCCTCTCTAGATGCAGATTGGCTAGATTCTGCATCTGAAAGTTGGTTTGTGGTTACCTCGGGTATACTTTCCTTTTCCACAACTTCAAGGAAAAACTGAGTGATAACAGAATCTTCACCTGGAACAATAGAAGAGGAGGCACCCTTCAAATCGCCTCCAAACTGGATCGGTTCCTCATCACGGAAGACTTATTACAACTGGGGGGTGACCTTGTAGCCACCATTATTTCGGATGCAGGCTCTTATCACTGGCCGATACAGCTACAATGGTTACGACCAGGTACGCCTGCGCCCAAACCATTCCGCTTCGAACACTATTGGCTCAAACATCTAGGGTTCAAAGAAACTGTCTTAGATTGGTGGACCTCCCTTTCACCACCTCAGGGAAAAAAATTGCATCAGTTCTAAACAAAGCTGAAAATGCTCAAAGGGAAACTGAAGGAGTGGAATAAAACCGCCTTTGGAAATATCTTCAAAGATCAAAGAGAGCTGGAAGAGCAAATGAAGAAGCTTCAACAAGCAATCATCTTGGAAGGCCACTCAGCAGATTCAGAGAACAAAGAGAAACTTCTTACAACCCAGATGGAAGAGAGAAGAAGGCAGGAAGAGATCCTATGGAAACAAAAATCTAGGATCTGCTGGCTCAAAGACGAAGAAAGAAACACAAAATTCTTCCACCGCTCCACCATTCAGCACAAGATGCACAATATAATCACATTTTTTAAAAATCAAAACAGAGATCATCTGGAAAAGCACAAGTACATCATAGAGGAGTTGCAAAACCACTTCAAGGACATTCTCCATGAATCCAATCATCCGAGGCACGAGGCTATAGGGAAAATCACCCAGAATATCCCTAAATTGGTCACGGAAGAACACAACAGGATGCTGCTCAAAGCCACCACTCTAGTTGAGGTGGAACAAGCAGTCTTCCAACTAAAGGAAGGGAAATCTCCTGGCCCTAATGGATTCACCACAAACTTCTTCCACTTCTTTTGGGAAACCATCAAAGAAGAGGTTTGGGGTGTTGTTGAGGAATCGCGCACCACTTACTGGCTCCTTCTGGCTTTCAACGCCACCTTCCTCACTCGCATACCAAAAGAAGACAATGTTGCTATTCCAAGTAAGTAGAGACCCATAGCACTCTACAATGTCATTTACAAGATAGTTTCCAAAGTTATTTCTAATGATCTGAAGCAGCTCCTTCCCTGATTATCTCCCCGGAGAAAACATGCTATGTAGAAGGACGAAAAATCATTGATGGAATCATTTTAACCCATGAGGTCATACATTCTCTCAAAACTACCAAAAAACCTGGTATGCTCCTCAAAATTGATCTATCCAAGGCCTTTAACAAACTCAATTGGGACTACATAAAACATGTCTTTCTTGCCTTTGGCTTCAGCCACAATTGGGTTAGATGGATTATGAGCCTTATAACCTCCCCTTTTCTTTCCATCCTGGTCAATGGCATACCCTCAACAACCTTCAATCCCTCAAGAGGTATTAGACAAGGAGATCCCCTTTCGCCCTTCATTTTCATTATTACAAATGAAGGGCTAGGTCGTCTGCTCAAGAGCTCTGTCCATTCAGGCACTCTGCAAGGCATACCCCTCCATAATATCCCCCCCCCCCCCCACTTCTCATCAACAATTTGTGGATGATAATATGATCATGGGACACCCCTCGGTCCAGGAAGCCCACTCCCTCAAATATCTGCCAGACTTTTTCCTGGAAGCTTCTGGCACAGAGGTTAACCCTGAAAATCCTCAAATATTATTCTTCCATACTCCCCCTATCACTCAGCGTAACATAACCCACATTCTAGGCTTCTCCATAGCCTCCTTGCCCTCCAAATACCTTGGTTCCCCTCGCACTACCACTGCCTTTAATCATTCCTATTGGCAAGCATTGTTGGACAGAATGGAAACCAGGTTATCCAATTGGACTCATCGCTCTCTCAATATAGCAGGCCGCACGGTTCTTATCAAAGTTGTACTTCAATCTCTCACCATCTACCTCTTCTCAGTGCTCGCAGCCCCTAAATGGGTCCTCAAGGCTATGCGCAAACTTCAAAGGACGTTCCTATGGGGAGGAACCAAAGAGAAAAATAAATGGGCTTTAGTCAACTAGAAAGAAGTATGCATGCCAAAAGGTCATGGAGGGCTTGGTCTGCGAGACCCAAAGCACAAAAACAGTACTATGGGAGCCAATATTTGGTGGAAATGGGTCTCCAATGCTCACACACCTTAGGTTAACCTGTGGGCAACCAAATATGAAAGAAAATGGCCCAAGGAGGACCTCATCAGATTCAATATAGAACCAGGAGGCTCCCAAATATGGAAAGTTGCTAGCAACCAAAAATAGTTGATTCAATCCCATAGCTTCTAGGAGTTGCACAGTGGTACTCAAGCTAGATTTTGGGAGGATTCCTAGAAGCAACTACCTTGTCTCTCCTCAATCTTTCCCAGACCCCTGTGGAGCACAGTATTACAAGCAAGGCAATATAAATGTGTACAGGATTTCTGGACCAATGATACAACTCAGGGTTACAGAAATTGGATTCAAACTGATAGATGGCAAGAAGACTGGAACAATGAAAATCATAAAGACATTTGGGAGGAGATAATAACCAAAAGAAAAATCAGAGCCCATCAAGGACCTGATATCCTTCGATGGGGTCACACGCCAAGTGGCAACTACTCCACGAAGGAAGCCTATAACCTCTTACAATAGCAGAACCCGGATCAATCAAATCTTATATGGAAAAAGATATGGACCACTAATCTCTCACCCAAAGTATCCACCTTTTTATGGCTGCTCAATAAAGGAAGAATTCTCACATAGGAGAATCTATTGAAGCGAGGGTTTGTAGGCCCCTCAAGATGCCATCTATGCCAAGAGAAATTTGAAATCGTCGACCACTTGTTGGACCTATGCCCTGCCACCAATGCCCTGTGGGAAAGGATCACAATCCTATGTAGACACACCAATAGAGAAAGGGGCAACATCATCAACACCATCAGCAAATGGGAGGAAAACCCTTACTCCAACAACCTTCTGAACAGACTCTGGCAGGTAATTCTGGGCCTCCTGATTTGGAAAATGTGAAAAGAAAGGAACAGAAGGATCTTTAAAGATAAGGTTTCCAACTAAGAGAAAATATGGGCAAGGATACATGGCAACCTCACCGAAACCTTGGCCATCACTTCATGGAATAAGGAAGATATCCCCAACTCTACCGCAGAGCGTAACATATGGAGCAACTGGCATATGAGCATAAATACTCCCCTGGACAACCCCCCAAGGAACGCTGCAAGATCCAAAACCACTGATCAATGGAATGCACCCCCAAATGGATTCTTCAAATGTTACTTCGATGGCGCCTCCAAAGGCAACCTCGACAACGCATGATTCAAAGGTATCTTCAAGAACTCCTAGGGTGAACCCCTTTTGATCTACTATGGCAATATGGGATGGGACAACAACAACTCCGCAGAGCTATAGGGACTCATCCAGGGTATCTCTAGAGCCATTGAATTCAACTACTTTCCCCTGGAAATGGAGGGAGATTCACAAATTTTCACTATGGAATCCACAAGAATTCTCCATGGATTAGCCTCCACAAAGGTATCCACCCGCTGGAGGCTTGCCAATAGGCTCCAATTCCTGGAACAGCTGATACAAAATCACAGGGCTATAACCTTCCACCATGTGCACAGGAAAGCGAACACTGTTGCGTGGAAAGTCACAAAGAGATGCATTACTCCAATATCTCCTAGATTGAGGATGAATATCTAAGAAGAGATTGCCAAACTCTAATCCAAAAATGCCTTCTCTCCCCGGATGCAGGGGACAGTAGTAGCATGCTTGAACATAGTCTCTCCCACGCTCGAGAGGACGAAGATCCACAGCGCAGGCCTTTACACGACGTGGATCCTCACTCCTGCAATCATTCGCATGAGATGACAAAAACTGGGCATCATGAAGACACGCAAAGACAACATCATCCCCTCAGGGGCATAACTCTGCCGCAATCTCTTGAATGATCAACTGAACAGATATGGCGTGTGTCCATAACTCTATGCACATGCCTACTCATGAAATCAGTTACAAAATGCAATTGCGAGCGAAGCATAATAATGCTCAACATCTTCGCATGTGTCACAACCCTACAAAAGGAGAGGACCTGTAGCACAGATCCATTCAATGTCTGCTCCTTCTGGTATTTTTTTATTCATGCCCTGCCCTCCTACGTGCCTCATATTTTGTGCAGCCTCCCCCCCAGTGTTGCGCTACGCAGAATCCACCAGGTTGCGTACTCCCCTGATTGCGCGCCTCTCCATGGCCCCACCTGCCTTGCTAGTTTCACCAGCCTGTGTGCCCCCACTATCATGTGCCTCTTACTGCGCACCCTCCTTCAGCACACCTCCTTGTCCAATAACTCTTCGCTGTGCACCTCCCGTCTCGGGTCAAAGCTGCGCCTCACCTCATCTCAGATCCCCATCTTCTCCCTGCCTCATCCGACCATGGCCCCTACGTTGTGCCAACACACCATCAGAGGGGGACAGAGAGGTGTGCTCCATGGCTGCTACCACCGGGGGTCAGATAATCGCTTGGAATTTGTTGAAGGCTCCTCCTCGAGCAGTCATGTTAAAGAGGACCCCCAGAGTCTCGAACTAGACCAGGAGGAGGAGGCCCACACCCATGTAACTCAGAGAGGAAGCCGCGAACCACGAAATTCAACTATTGCACACTAGGAGCACCCCTTTCCCCGCAAGACTGAGTTGCTTCCAACACAGGAGGATTAAGGGGATGAAATATATGTCTGGATAATGGACTCGGAAGGTACCTAGACACGAGTCCCGGATGCCGAGTACCCAATAGCTCCTATCCTTTGCGCGCTTGCTTCCAGGCCTCCGCGTCAACCTACTGCTGAAGAGGATGTCGCTGCGCAAGAGTACACATGTCCCATTGTGGAGGAAGATCCAGATAATGATGATGATGCAGCAGACTCATGACTACGCAGCTGCTAAGATCTTCTTAGCTTTTTTTCATTCTTGTTACTATCACAAAACTTCTAGTTTCACTGGTGCTAAGGAACATTTTGTAATTTACTGTTTGATGTCATTTTCGAGCTGGTTTCCTCCACGGAGACACCTCCATACTTGCGCAACAAAGGTTGGAATTGGCTAAGCGTAGCTTACCAACCCAACTTGTAGCATATGTACTGTTCAATTTTCGAATTAATATAGTTTAGACTCACTTACCAAAAAAAAAACTTAATTCACACGATCCATTTTGATTATTTTCCTTACATACAATTAGTAATCCAACAAAATTAATAATATATTTCACTTATTTTTTGCCTTCCACATTTCCAATAAAAATTTCACTTATATTTTTACCTTCCGAATTCCCAATAACTCTTATACGCTGCATTGACGCTCCTTTGCACCTCTCTTATGCCATTGCTAGTTTTAGATAAGATGAAAATACCATAACAGAACATGTTATCGGCTGCATTCCTAGATGGCGTTCCTTTGCACCTCTCTCATGCCATTGCTAGTTTTAGATATATTTTTTTACATAAGATGAAAAGGAACAATCTACTATTCGATGAAACGGAGCACTCTTCTGACGACTCCCTCCGGTGATAGGACCTTTTTGGCCAACCCCGCGCCTCCTGCCAGCATCAGGGTTCTGTCTCACATGGTGGGCCCAACTCCTCTCCGCGGGTTGCCTCCGCTACCCCGCCACCCAACTCCCCTCCGCTCCACCAGCCCACATGCAGTGTTGTCTCATTTCAAATTTGAATTGGTTTAAAATATTCGCGGTCATTTGTAATATGTTGTAATTTCAATTTTACTCAGGCTTGAAAAATTCTTCCTTACTCGGTGACATCGCTGCTAAGAGAGCAAGCTCCGTTTTTTGGGTTCATCTTGTTAATTACTTGCAGAAGCGTCGCCTACACAAGATTGAAATCCATAGTATTTCCAATGCACAGGTGGGCCTCATGGATTCGTCTGCGACATGGACAAAGACTGCAAACAATGACACATTGTAGAAATTAACTCACATATTCAGTGATCAAGACTCCAAATGCAGCGGTGATAATCAGTAGGTAATGTATGATTTCACTCAGGCAGTTGACACCATTCTTGCAGAGATAAATTCATGGACGATCGGGCAGAAATTAAGGAAGTTTAAGTTGCAGAAACTTAAAGCTGCTTTGGCCCAGAAAAGCTACACAAGTAGAGAAGGTGTTTCCTCCACCAATATGCGGCATCCTTGTTTTTCGAAAAAATATATAATTACCACCATTTATTACATAACAGTCGAGGAAATCACAAGAGAGAAGGTAGCAGACGGTGGGGCTATTTCTAATTTCCTTGAAATAGTTCCCATGGAAGACAAAAACGTTTGTGAACAAGTCCGGGTGGGCTGGATTAGCTTTGAAACTACTTAAAATTTTTTGGGAGTTTCGGACTTTGCAACCGAATTTTATGGGCACTTTGCCTTTACACGGACAACCCTTCTATAGCGCTAGATGCACTTCAAGAAGGCTTGTTTTAGAAAATAAGAAAAGAGCTCCACACGAACTGCACAATAACATAAATCTAAATATAATCTGCATTGCTTTGAATGTTAAGGAGACTTGAACTCGATATCTCTAAACGAATGAGTTGCGGGACAAGCAAGACAGGACTATGGATTTCAATGTGCCATTTTTTGTCTGTCAAAATTTTGTTTATGGTTACAAATCACCTACAATTTTCATAAAGAAGTAAGGGGATGAAGGGGTTCCTTTTCAAAGCATTGGAGTAATTTAAAATCTATCATTAAAGAAGATGAGACAACACTATCTCATAAAGGTAATCAAAGGGCGATTCATGCACAAGAAGAGCAATTGATGACAGAGACATCAAAATAGGCTAGAAGGCCTCACGTTTTTAAAACTAGCAAACTAATTGTAACTTTTGTAGGTCATGAACATGATTAGATTGTGCTAGAGGAGGAAAAAAGTGCAGAGAAAGATTCTTAGAAGAAAAATCCAGAAGAAATAGGTTTTTCACTTGAAAACACCTGCAATCAACTAACAAAAATAGTCATGAAAATAAATATGATAAAATTGACTTACAACCATGTGGAAGGTGAAGAATGACTATTAAAATTTTTTATAAAAGAAGTGAAGATAACAAAAACAACCACATCAAGAAGGGACAACATTCAAATGCCATAATGTTACAATATGAAAAGGAATTGAAATTTACAGAGGACTAGTTGGACAAACCAAGCTTTGAAGAAAATTGCAAGAGAAATGAAGGAAAGGAGCAAGAAGAGGTTGAGATGCTTAAATAATCTACATATTTTGATGATTTTTATGATAAATTTCATGATGTAAAGGCTATTGATATTACAAAAAAAGCCAACAAATGTTATCGGAAGAAGGAGATAAAGGAGAGGAAGAAGGAGAGAAAGGGTCATAAAACTGAAATCTTATTTCTCTTTTAGCCAAGGGAAATGGAGCAAGAAACTACTTTGAAGAATAATTTGTAGCCTGCACATAGAGAAAATGCACATTGTGTTGTGAACAACAAAATAAAACATGCACCCAATAAACAAAGAAATCGCTGCAATAGATCCCTTTTATGTGAAAAAGATGAGAGTGTACATTCCATAGAGCAACCATGGAGAAGGCCATTGATTTTCTTAAACACCCTTGGTGAAGATTGGGAGAAAAGAAGTCATGGCAGTGAGAAGGTGGCAATTAGATCTATAATTTTTTTAGAGACACCGCTGCAAGTGAGAGGTACCATGAGTGAGTGAGGTACCATGGGTGAGTGGTACTAGGAGCTTCATCCAAGAAGAGACAAAGTTGAACACAAAGCTGGAGAGTCTTGGATGTTGATGAAGAAATAATACATGGAAAAGGAGGAAAGAGTTGGTTACAATACATGGTTGACTGCAAGATACTACATCAGCAAAGTGAGAGGAAGGAAGCAAGAAAATAGAGTATGGGATCCTAGAAGGTTGCGAACAACAACATGATGAAAATGCACACAATATTATGGAAAAAAATGGAATAAATTTTTGGATCGAGGAGGTCTACAACAATTGGAAGGCATATGACCAAGACATCATAAAATTTTCTACCTGGGGAGTCTAATGCAGGAGCACCAAACCCTTGGGAGATTATTTTTCCTAGACTCAAGGGGGAAGATTCCCTCTTATAAAACTTGTATATAATTTAGAAATAGGCAATATTGATGTAAATACAAGTATCCAAATTCTAGAAAGAATCTAGGTTGTTAGGAATTTTGATGAACTAGCACTTTTGGCCATGATGCTCATTGTAACAGGTGTTAAGTAGTGTTAAGTAGTTTTCTAGGTCCAAATAGTCTTTGTTATGTTAAGAGATATTCTAGTTAACCAGAACTTGTTAATTATGTATGTACATTTGGAGAAAAAAAAAAGACCAGCTAAGAGAGGGCAGCTCGAGGAGTAGCATGACAGCCCATGTAGAGTATGAATGCAGGCTATAATATTCCTTTGTAAATATATTGTTACTGAGTTATAAAAAAATTTCATGTTTTGTCAAGTTATCCTTTGTGTGTTCAATTTCTTTGCATGAACATGTGATAATGCCTTATGTGGAGTGAACTAATTTCTCCATTATGCCTCGCATAACAAGTATGTCGTTGTGATGGTCAACTATTAATTTCCTCGAGCTCTGTTAATTTTCCCTAGTTCACCATTCAAATGGAATTAAACCAAATTCAATACCCAACGAATTATAATGTGATTGAATTGAGCTAATTATATTGCGCAACGAGTTATATTTAAAAGATTGGAAGTCAAAACAATGAAATTTTAGGTTTGTAGATGTGTAAGGGAGGGAAGCTAGTTTTTGGGCGCCCTCCCCTCCACCTCAGATGCTGACATGTAAAGCAACATGGACGTTGTATGACACTTGCCCAATTCAACCGACCACACGTCATGGTAGGTGACAACCTTAAATGCGAGTAAATGGAATAGGTTTAGGGTTTGGTCTGAAGGTTTATCCACGATGACCATTTACCCCTGTTCATTGTTGCTCGGGCCCAGAGTGTGGCCGGTGGTGGTGGCTGCGGGTTCTAGAACCTCTGCGACCTGTCCGCTAATCCTGAATACTATAAGTTGCTTCGTTTCCCGCCATTGTTGGTTGGTTGTTTCGGCTAGTTCGTGAACCAATTCGTCGGTTTCGCCATTATTGTGTTGTTAGGTTTGAAGGTTTATTTGTTTCTAAACTTTGATGGTCACCGCTCATTCCTGTTCTTGTATGCGAAGTCTGCTATTTCGTTCGCCATAGCTCTAATGCTGGACCGCCAAGATATCGATTGTTGTCCGCCAGGGTTTCGGTCTGCTTGCTCTGTTTGGTCGAATTCTTCAGGGTTTGGCATCAACCTCTCGAATTCTTCAGGTTTGTCATCAAAATCTGGAATTCGTAAAATGTTAACTCTATTTATGCCATTTTTGTTTATAAATTTTTAATTTTCTTGTTTTTTGCAGGTCTTTTCCTACATGGTTGGTGTTGGTGAGGTTTGGGGAGGCGTTGTGGTGACTTCTCTGCAACCTCGACGACAGTGCTCTGCAACCTCTGCACTTCTCAACCACTGCACTTCTCGGCGACCTCTAGTAGGATTCACAATCCTACCAATCATTCTCTGTGTTTTTTAACACTTATTCCCTGTGTTTTTTAACACTTTCAAACGCTATTTTGTGAAATTTAGCTCTTCTTGTTGTTTTTCAGTGGAATTTAGCAATGATTGACATATATATGTGGGTCTTATATGTGTTCTATGTTTGACTAATTATCTGTGGGTTTCGGGTTTGGTTGCTTGTAAGAGTCAATATCAAGCAATTTGTGGCTTTATATGTGTTCGGTGGAATTTAGCTCTTATATGTCTACTATGTTTCACTGGTTATCTGTGGGTTTAGGGTTTGGTTGCTTGTAAGAGTCAATATCAAGCAATTTGTGGGTGTTCTGTGGAATTTAGCTCTTATATGTGTTCTATGTTTCACTGGTTATCTATGGGTTTAGGGTTTGGTTGCTTGTAAGAGTCAATATCAAGCAATTTGTGGGTTTATAAATGAGTTCGGTGGAATTTAGTTGTTACATGTGTTCTATGTTTCACTGGTTATATGTGGGTTTAGGGTTTTTTCTCTTGTAAGAGTGAATGAATAGCCTTTTGTGGGTTTATATGTGTTCAGTGGATTTTAGCTTTTTATGTGTTTTATGTTTGACTAGTTATCTATGGGATTAGGGTTTGGTTTCGGCTGCCTCTCTTGGCAATATACTAGAGGCTTCCTTGATGGGTATGTATTCCTGGTTATCTGTGGGTTTAGGGTTTGGTTTCAGCTGCTTCTCTTGGTAATATGCTAGAGGCTTCTTTGATGGGTATGTATTCCTTTGGCTAATTTGATGATTGCTCTCTTTTTCTCATGGGAAATAAATTCCCATGAAGCTACTGACACTTCCCCCATTTCGATTTCAATTCTGATCATTGTATCCATTGTAAATCTTGTGGAGACTTAGTGCACCTAACTCTGTGGGAATTGAGCAGAGACCCACACAAAATTTTAGATTATGGGCAATGTCCTGAAAATAGTGATACTCACTAGTTTTAATTCATGCTCTTCCAACACTGATTATTGTGGTAGCTTATTCATGAACTTTGGAATCTGAAATTGAACTCCCTTACTGTTCCATTATGTTTTTGAATTTATTTCATGGAGTTCATTAGTTAGAAGTCTTCCACCTTTTTTTACATCCTATTGTTCCATGAATGCATCCCTAAAAGAATTACAGGTCTTGATGCCACTATCATCAAGGTTATTGAACTGCATTCTAACTTCTTCTCATGAAAGGGGAAAATGTTTCATCACTGATCTTCAGGACTGTCTTTTAATTCATGCTCTTCCAACACATCCTAGAATTTTTCAATGTGTTCCTACCTGTTATACATTGTTCCCTAAAATTTTTGGAAGCCATTTACTGCCTTTTTTAGGCATGTCATGTGAGGCTCCTTGGATAGCTGAGAAATCCAATGCCTTGTACAGATTTCTCTTCCATTAAGTCATGCCTACTATAAGGTTTGGTTGCTTGTAAGAGTCAAGGAATAGGCTTCTTCAATCATGAAGGATTTCAAGGCTTTTTCTTCAGTGAATATTGAGAAACATTTTTAATTAATACTTTTGATTTTTACAATGTATCTTCAAAGATTAACTCATCAATAATGTTGAAGTGCAATCTTCTTGATTCGGGCAAGTTCATTGGTGCATTGATCTTCAAGGTTTTGTTATTTATTTGTTCATAGCCTTCAAGTTTATTGTAGGGTTGTATGTTGCACTCCCTTAACAGAGTTTATATGTTTATTGTAGTTTATTATAGGGTTATATGTTAATGGAACTTGAACTCCCTTACTGTTCCATTCTATTTTTGAATTTATTTAATGGTTAACAGAGTTTATATGTTTATTGTAGTTTATTATAGGGTTATATGTTAACAGAAATTGAACTCCCTTATTGTTCCATTCTCTTTTTGAATTTATTTCATGGTTAAAAGAGTTTATATGTGTATTGTAGTTTATTATAGGGTTATATGTTAACAAAAATTGAACTCCCTTACTGTTCCATTCTCTTTTTGAATTTATTTCATGGTTAATAGAGTTTATATGTTTATCGTAGTTTATTATAGGGTTATATGTTAACAGAAACTGAACTCACTTACTGTTCCATTCTCTTTTTGAATTTATTTCATGGTTAACATGGTTTATATGTTTATTGTAGTTTATTATAGGGTTAGATGTTAACAGAAATTGAACTCACTGATTCTAATTCATGCTCTTCCAACACTGATTATAATGGTAGCTTACTCATGAACTTTGGAATCTGAAATTGAACTCCCTTACTGTTCCATTCTGTTTTTGAATTTATTTCATGGAGTTCATTAGTTAGAAGTCTTACACCTTTTTTTACATCCTATTGTTCCATGAATGCATATCTAAAAGAATTACAGGTCTTTATGCAACTATCATCAATGTTATTGAACCGCATTCTAAATTCTTCTCATGAAAGGGGAAAATGTTTCATCACTGATCTTCAGGGCTGTCTTTTAATTCATGCTCTTCCAACACATCCTCGAATTTTTCAATGTGTTCCTACCTCTTATACATTGTTCCCTAAAAATTTAGAAAGCCAGTTACTGTCTTTTTTAGGTATGTAATGTGAGGCTCCATGGATAGCTGAGAAATCCAATGCCTTGTACAGATTTCTCTTCCATTAAGTCATGCCTACTATAGGGTTTAGTTGCTTGCAAGATTCAAGGAATAGGCTTCTTCAATAATGAAGGATTTCAAGGCTTTTCTTCAGTCAAGATTGAGAAACATTTTTAAATAATACTTTTGATTTTTACAATGTATCTTCAAAGATTAACTTATCAATAATGTTGAAGTGTAATCTTCTTGATTCGGGCAAGGTCATTGCTACATTGGTGCATTGATATTCAAGGTTATGTTATTTATTTGTTATATGATATGATTTTAGCAGAGAATTGAATGGACAATGTGATAAAGTATGTTAACAAAGTTTATTGAAGGGTTATATGTTGCCATTTTGTAGGCTGACATTATTTTTTTGGAAAAAATTTATGCCATAGTGTTACATGTAACAGGGAGCTATGTGTTCTGTGTTGTTAGCTGAGTTATGTAGTGTGTAGTGATGTCACCCTATGTGTTCAGGAAAAACTAACAACATACAATTAAGAATAACTAACATAACTAGTATAAAGAGGTATGCTTTGTAGCATGTTGTGTGTGGATAGATATATGAGATATGGTTTGAAGTATGATGATAACATTTAAATTATACTTAGTGTAGTAGAAAGGAAATCTGAGATCTATTAATATATAAAAGTCCAAGCATATAGTCCATCCAAAAATCCACATCATAATGTGGTTACATCCAAAAACATCTAACACCTCTATTCTTTATGGCATTGAGAATCTTTAGTGCCAAACCCTGAGATGCCTAATTGAGCCAAGTAGGTTGGCCTTCCTAAGAAGGCTTGATTAGGTTGTGGTTGATTGCTGCCATATAATTGAGACCAATTTGTCCCATCCAACCATGGAGGAATTGAGTACCCATACCTCACACTTGCATTAAGTGGAGGTGTGTGATGAGCATACATTGAATTCACACCTCCTGTGGTAGGAATAAGGCAAGTGGGTAAACCCCCATTTTGATAGTGAGGCACTTGAATGTTTATGAGGTCTTGGAATAATGTTGTATTATTTGCAATATTGTCCAATGTGTTGGACATGTCCTTGGTTTCATTCTCATCAACTGTGCTTGCATTTATGTCAACCATATCAGTCATCCCTTGTTCCCTTTCAAGCATTTGTTTAGCCTTCCTTGCTTCCTTTTACTGTCTTGACATTTGTTTTTGTTGCTCCTTCTGTTTCCTTGCTCTCTCTCTTTCAAGCCTTTTATCTGCTCGACATTGTGCTGCAATATCCCTTGCTGCCTTCTTCTCCTCGGCTTGATCCTTTTTTTTTCCTGTTTTAATTCTTGAATTTCCATTTTTTTCTTTTCAGACTCAACTAGGATCTTTATATAGTCTTCTGAGGTGAGTAACTGTGAACTTTGACCGAAACAAAGACTACAGGGTGTTCCTCGCTTCTTTTTCATTGACACTCTTTCTACTGGTAGCTTTAGGAACCGCCCAAGTAACTTCTCCCTCCCTCCCACCTACATGTCATTGCTTGGCACTTCAGTATCCGTGGCACTTGATTGAACTATATTGTTTTCTTCATCTGGTGCCTCATTATGTCCTCCATCTTCTTCCATTGATATATTTTCGACAAAAAAAATGAACAATTTCACTATTCAATTCAGCCACTTGTGAAGGCATGTTCATGCTTTGTTCATTGGTTCTTGAGACACTGTGTTCGTTCAAATTAATCATGGCTTCTGCCAGCCATGATGGTGGGTTTACTTGGCTAGGAAATGTCAATTGGTCATTTTCAATGTTAGGTCCCTATATCACTACTATAGTCCCTTATTATTGTTAGTGTAACCCCCTTATTGTTATTATTGAACCCTTGTAACCCCCATTTTGTTATTATTGTGCCCTTAAATTATTATTGTTAGGTCGGCTAGGATTACATTGCGGCCCACTAGGATTACATTATGGCCCCATGGACTCCTATATATAGAAAGGAGGTTTTGTAAATTGTATCATCCAAGAATTGTTCATTTATGTAAAGTATTGGAGGTTTCCCCCTCGAAGTGGCTCATTTCTAAGGCGTTGATATCTCTTTTCTTCTCTTTTTGGAGCTGGTTACACAACATTTGGTATCAGAGGTTTGGATTCTAGGGTTTCGCTGCTCCAAATAGGTCATCGTGGAATTTTCGCTATAACTTTTTTTATACGACATCTCAGAAGCTAAAATGTTTAGGGTGCGAAGCTGAAATCCTGAGGAAGATTGGCTAAAAATTTCAGAGCTTGGTTCGCAATATTTTCGGAGATATGATCTGTGGAAGTTAGGTCTGTTTTCAGGCTTCTAAACAGGTCATTGTGGAATTTTCATTATAAATATTTTTCTACGAAGTTTCAGAATCTGAAATTCCTATGGTGTGAAGCTGAAATCCTGAGGAAATTCTTCAAAAAATTTCAGAGCTTGGTTCGTAATAGTTTTGGAGATATGATCTGTGGAAGGTAGTGCTTTTTCAGGCTCCTGAATTGCATCTCAAAGAGGTGATCGTGGGAAAAGTTCAATAACTCTCTCTTTGGGCATCGGATTGGAGTGCCGTAAAAATTGGTCGCAAGTACATAGACTGTAGTTTCTTGGCTATCAATTTCAGAGACAAAGAACGAAAAAGTGACATGTGGAAAGTCGTACAAGTTCGCTCTACTGAACCAGTCCATAATTAGGTCATTGTGGGAGATTGGACACAACTTTGTCTTGGAGAATCCAAATCAGGTCAGACCTGTGGCATTCAAAATAGAATTCAGAGGGATACTTCAGTGATGAATTTCAGATATTGAAGATCCACAATCACAAAGATAATACAATTTCAATATCGAGCTCCTCAAAGCAAGTAAAAGGTGTGTATTTGTTTTTCCGAATTGCATAAGTCTT
Source organism: Pinus albicaulis (assembly GCA_034641835.2). Lineage (NCBI taxonomy): Eukaryota > Viridiplantae > Streptophyta > Pinopsida > Pinales > Pinaceae > Pinus > Pinus albicaulis. The sequence goes on from JAXQQM020089289.1 coordinate 31,014, forward strand.
GTTTGAAGAATCAAGTTGAATTGATTGCAAGGGCCTATTGTAGAATAGATATCAATATTGGATTCTAAAATGGCCCCTAAAAAGAATTCAACACCCATTAAACTTTTAGAAGGCTCTACTATGACTCATGAAGACGAAGAATGGCAACATGACATATCAAAATTACAAGAGCAAGTGCAACAAATTTCGCTCTCGCAAAGAACAACAAAAAATGAAATGGAAGTTTTGAAGAAGGGTGTGGAAACTAAGATGGATGGTTTGAAGAAAGGCGTGGAAGCTAATATGAATGGTTTGGAAGCTAATATGGATGGCATGGAAGTGGGCATGGAAGCTAAGATGGATGACATGGAAGCTAAGATCGATGAAAAAATGAAAGACAACATGGAAAACATGAAGAAAGATCTAAAAGTAGACATCAAAGGTTTGGGAAAGTTGATACAAGAAATGTTTCCTAATGGTGAAAAGATAGTAGAGGAAACTCATGATGAGAACAAAATAAATGTTAATCGTGATTTCATAAACTCTAATGTTGGCGGGAAGAACCACCATATTCCAAAATGGATATGAGGAAGTTTGATGGAAAGGATCCTGTAACATGGATACTACAGATGGAGCAATATTTTGATCTCCATAATGTTCAAAACACACAAAAGGTACGCATTGCAACTTTACATTTAGACAAAAATACATTTGTATGGTATCGATGGCTTTGCTCCCGTAAAAAAATTGTCACTTGGTCAATTTTTACGGAGGAAATGATAGCACATTATGAGGATACAAAGAGCAACACCTTCTTTAGCCAATTGATAAATCTCAAACAAAGGGTTTAGTGGGGCAGCACATTGAGGACTTCCAAAAATTGAATATAAGGGTAACTGATATTCCAGAGGAACACAGGATTGATCTCTTCATAGGCACTTTAAAGGATAACATCCAATATGAAGTTCGCGTTTTGGAACCTGATTCATTGGAGAAGGCATTCAGGTTGGCAAGAAAAGTTGAATGTAAAATTATGGCGACAAGGAAGCCTACCACTCAATTCTATAAAGAAGGAAGTGTTACTACGCCTAGATTTCCACAACCTACAAGGTTGACACCACAACAATTGGAAGAAAAAAGAGCAAAAGGGCTTTGCTACAGTTGTGATAGCAAATACACTAAAGGTCATAAGTGTGTTGAGAAGAAATGATTTTACATAGATTGTGAAGAGGAAGAAGAAAATGAACAAGAAGAGGATATACACCAGGAACCAACCCTAGAAGAGGAAGAAATGAATCCGACCATATCGTGTAATGCACTGGCAGGAATTACCACTCCTCAAACTCTCAAGATACAAGGACAAATCAAGAAGAAAAGGTAATAGTGTTGATTGATTCAGGTAGCACCCATAATTTTATTCATTGTAAGGTAGCCAAGGAATTAAATTGTTTCCTATACCCAGCACCAGAATGTCAAGTGATGGTTGCAAATGGAGGAACTATAAATTGCTCCGGAAAATGCCATAATATCAAGCTAACCATGGGGGAATATGTATTGACTAGTCCAATGCTTTCCATTCCTATGGGAGGTGTTGATGTTGTACTAGGAGTACAATGGTTACAATCTTTGGGGACGGTAGCTTTTAATTTTTAAGAAATTTTCTTGAAATTTTTTTCAGAAGGAAAGGAAGTCGAATTACGGGGTATTGAAGGGAAGCCAGGAAGGATAATAAGCTCTAATGTCATGACAAAGCTTCTAAAGAAAGAACAACGAGGCGTAATTGCACAATTATGCTCACTACAAGTTCCAACATCAAAATCATCTATTTCTGCAGATCTCCAACAAGTCTTGGACAATCATTCCAAGGTGTTTGAAACTCCCAAAGGACTCCCACCTATTCGTGATCATGATCATGCTATTCATTCGATTCCAGGAAGTGTTCCTCCAAACATCAGGCCTTATAGATATCCTTACTTCCAAAAGAGCGAAATTGAACGTATGATTGCAGAAATGTTAGAGGCGGGTATAATTCAACCTAGTCAAAGTTCTTTCTCTGCTCCTGTAGTTTTGGTAAACAAGAAGGATGGATCATGGCGAATGTGTCCGGATTATAGGGAGCTCAATAAGCTCACCATTAAAGACAAATTTCCCATTCCTGTGATTGATGAATTATCGGATGAATTACATGGAGAAATTTATTTTACCAAGTTGGATCTTCGTTCAGGATATCATCAAATTAGAATGAAGACTGAAGATATTCCAAAAACAGCATTTCGAACTCATGAGGGTCATTATGAATTTTTGGTCTTGCCTTTTGGCCTTACCAATGCACCTTCTACATTTCAAGGGTTGATGAATTCCATTTTCAAACCCTTCCTTAGAAAATTTGTGCTAGTATTTTTTGATGATATACTAATCTACAGCAGGTCTTGGAAGGATCATGTTGAACATGTTGACAGGGTGCTCAAACTATTGCATGAGAAACAATTATATGCAAAAAAGTCCAAATGTTTCTTTGGAGTACAAGAGGTGGAATATCTGGGTCATATTGTATCTCACGAGGGTGTTAAAGTGGACCCTAACAAAATTAAAGCCATTAAGGAATGGAAAGTTCCCACAACCATAAAGCAGTTGCGAGGATTTCTCGGGTTAACAGGTATTATCGCAAGTTTGTTAAGAATTATGGGAGAATAGCAGCACCTCTAACAACATTATTGAAGAAAGATGCATTTTCATGGACTCCTGAAGCAACTAAGGCCTTTGAACATCTTAAAGAGGCAATGTGTCTAGCACCGGTCTTAGCTACGCCAGACTTCACAAAAACCTTTATCATGGAATGTGATGCCTCAGGAAATGGAATTGGTGTTGTTTTAATGCAGGAAGGAAGACCCATTGCTTTTGAAAGTCGTCCAATCAAAGGAAAGTATTTACAAAAACCTATTTATGAGAAGGAAATGTTAGCAATACCGCATGCACTAAAGAAATGGCGAACTTACCTAATGGGAAGACACTTCAAGGTAAAAACTGATCATGATAGTCTTAAACACTTTTTGGAACAAAGACTATCTTCAGAAGAGCAGCAAAAATGGGCCACAAAGATGTTGGGTTATGACTTTGAAATAATCTACAAAAAGGGAAAGCTTAATGTTGTTGCAGATGCACTCTCAAGAAAGAATGAAGAGGTGGAAGCATTGCTTTGTGCCATTTCTATTATCCAACCAGATTGGATAACCGAAACAAGAGATGAATGGAAGAAGGACAAAGATGTATGGACACTCATTCAAAAGTTGCAGCAAGATCCTAGTACATCTGATACATTTAGTTGGAAAATGATTCCTTATGGTACAAATATCGCTTATATCTTTGTAAGAATTCCCAACTAAAACAAAATATTCTTCTGGAATTGCACACTTCTCCTTTAGGAGGACACTCAGGATTTTTAAAAACTTACCACAGTGTGAAGAAAGAATTTTTTTGGGATGGCCTTAAATCTGATATTCAAAAGTTTGTGGCGGAATGTTTGGTTTTCCAGCAGAATAAAGTTGAGACAATTAAGACCCCGAGACTTCTACAACCTTTATCCATTCCAAGCCAGATGCGATGAGATTTGTGGATAATCACAGTTACCTAATCTAAAAAGGAAAGAGTGTCATCATGGTGGTAGTTGATAGACTTACCAAGTATGCATGCACTTTTGTGCACATTCCATCCATTTAGTGCCAAGGCTATACTATGATTTATGATAGAATCTAAAGCAAATATAGCTTCCAGGTTATTGTGGAGTGAGCTGGTAGATGATCCCATTTTTACTGAAATTTTTGGACGGAGTTATTTTCTTGTTTGGGTACTCAATTAGCTCATAGCTCATCTTATCATCCTCAATCTGATGGTCAAACTGAGATAGTAAATAAATGTTTGGAAGGATATCTTCGTTGTTTTGTATCCGATAAACAAACACAATGGGTCAAGTGGTTACCTCTCGCTGAATGGTGGTATAACACTTCCTTCCATACTGTAGCAAAAATGACCCCATTTATGGCACTTTATGGATATCATCCACCATCCATCACATCATCCTTAAGGGAAAATTCGAAGGTTCAAGCAGTGGAAGATCACATTGAGCATCAACAAGAAGTTCTCCAACTCTTAAAGGATAACCTGAATTTGGCACAAAATCAAATGAAACAACAGGCAGATCAACATCGCAGCGAGAGAAGTTTTGATGCAGGAGATTGGGTATTTTTACGGCTACAACCATACAAACAAATGTCCCTCAAGCAAGCTAAGAAGGATAATAAATTATCGCCAAAGTACTATGGTCCTTACAAGGTGTTGCAAAAGATTGGTACTATGGCATACAAACTGGAGCTTCCTGCTTCTTCGCGAGTACATCCAGTTTTCCATGTTTCATGCTTAAAGAAGGTTATAGGTGAAGATCTTCCAGTTCAAACAGTATTGCCAGAACTTGATGGGGAAGGGAAAATCATATTGGAACCTCAAGCAGTCATGGAAAAAAGAACTCGACAACTACGGAATCGATCAATTTCAGAGTATCTCATCAAGTGGAAGAACTTACCCACTGAAGATTCTACATGGGAGGATGAGAATTTTATACAGAAGCACCCGGAGCTACTCAAGTGTTGAGGACAACACTTCTTTGAAGGAGAGGGGCATGTTAGGTCCCTATATCACTAGTATAGCCCCTTATTATTGTTAGTGTAAACCCCTTATTGTTATTATTGTACCCTTGTAACCCCCATTTTGTTATTATTGTGCCCTTAAATTATTATTGTTAGGTCGGCTAGGATTACATTGTGGCCCACTAGATTACATTATGGCCCCATGGACTCCTATATATAGAAAGGAGGTTTTGTAAATTGTATCATCCAAGAATTGTTCATTTATGTAATGTATTGGAGCTTGCCCCCTCGAAGTGGCTTATTTCTTAGTAAAGCATACTTTTCTCTTTGAGTCATTACACAAAAT
>JAXQQM020064815.1:0-58098 GCA_034641835.2 Pinus albicaulis
ATGTGGTGAGAAGAAAAGTCTTTTCCTTGGGTTACAACTGCATCTTTATAGACTTATTAAAATAGGGACCTGCGTTTGGATCTTGCTCCGATGAGTTAATGGTAAAAGAACTCTAGTTTGGATCTTCCTCCTTGGAGAATAAACGACTCAGGAAAATATCTTAGGGCAGCCATTTTATATTTTCAATTATGGTAGCGGTTCTAAACCAAACCTTTGGAAGAGGTAAACAAATTACGTTGCTTTACATTCATATTAAAAAATGGATTTTATTTTCTCCACATTCATCCAAGTTGACTATGTTTCCAATTTCATGAAAATGTTGTCATTTAATTTTGACAATACCTTTCATGCTTATCTATAGACTTTAATATTTTCAAGATATTCTTATTTATTGTATAGCTTTTAACATTTTGACATATATTTAGGGTAAATTTTAACATATTTTCTAACTTTGTTTATCAAAATGTTGGGTACATTTTAACATATTTTCTAACTATGTTTATCAAAATAAACTTTATTTTGTCATAGGTAACCTTTGAAATAGTGGGAAAATCCACACATAAATATTATTTTTTTCTTTTTTATAATTTTAAATTGTTTATCATAATACACAAGAAATAGAGTATAAGGTGTTTTTGCATTATCTTATTTTGAAAATACCTTTGATTGCTTATATATAGATCTAAGTATTTTCAAGATATATTCTTATGTATGGTCTATCTCTTAACATTTTGACATATATTTTGGGTACATTTTAACTTATTTTCTAACTTTGTTTATCAAAATGAGCTTTACTTCATCATAGGTAAAATTTGAATGATTAAATGGTGTTTTTTCTCTTTTAAATTATATTTGAATTTGCACAAATTAAATGTACTTAGAAAACAATAAACAAAATTTGCAAGCAAGAAATAAAAAAGAAAACTATTCTTCAAGTAAAAGAAAATAATAAGATATAATTAACATGCCATATAATTTACACATCATATAAGTGTGAGCATGCACTCAAAGTGGCCATGCAATATTCAGTAACTAATGCAAATGAAGATAAGTAAAACTCATCCATGCACTTGTGGAGTGCCTTATTAGTATTAATAATAAAATCTCCATGCATGAATATAATTATTGTATAATTGAATTACAACCAATTGTATGTAATATTTGTAATATCCCTATGAAGCACCACTAGGATAACACAAACAATGTAAGGTACCCATTTTATAATGCATCTAAGTAACATATAGCATATAAGAAAGAGATAAAGCTACATGGAAACAAAACCACATTTAAAATACAATGTTTAAAAAGAAATACAACTACTAGGAAGTTTTTTCCTTCACCCCATGACTTATAGAAAGTGAAACTAGAAGGTACCTCAAAAAAAAAGTGATATCCCACTTGTAGAATCCCAACTAGACTGTACACTATTTTCATTATTTTTCCTATTGGTGAGAATAATGAAAATTGCAATATTAAATAATATACATCAATGTAAATCGAAAATAAATGGTGTACCATAGCAAGAATTGACACATGAACTATAAGCATTCCTTTAAAACCAAATTTCATGCTATCTTTCAACATTTCATTCATTGGCGCAGTTCCATACTTTGTTTCGTGCAAGTTTTATACCCCATAACAAATCATATATTTAATATAATTTTTTTTTTTTTTCTATTAATTATATATGAAGCTAGGTAAAACAAGATCGATAGATGCTTACAAATTCCACAATTAATTTATGATATGCCAACATATACTGAAAACCCATATTTAACCCAATGTCAATAAATTTGTCTGATGGTTCTTCTTTGTATGTTAGCACGTGTTTGAAGACATTCAATGATGATTGTTGTAAAACAACTTAAAATATACAAAAATGAAATCTAGTTAAGTTGTTATAAGGAAGTAGAAATTACTCACAAACTTATATATCAACCATTTTCTTCCTTATCGTTCTATTTTATGTGCTAAACGGGTTCTATTTTGTTTTATTTTTTGCAAGAAAATAATTGAAAATTAATATTTAATGCTAAATTGTTTATTTATTATACCTAGTCGAAAAATTCAATGATTACATATTACATTTGAAGCACATTGTTGTTGAGATGGCTCATCGTGTGATGAAATTATGTCCATTTCTTTGACCATCTCCTTGTACACCTTTTTGTAAATTCCTATTAGCATATTTAAGATATCATCTCGTTTATCCTTTGAGATTTTCATAATCTTCCTGAAAATGTAATATGACAATAAACTATTTAGTTTTTATATTGATATATGAAAAATAAATATAAAAAAAATGATATTTATAAATGATTGCTTTTGAGTAATTATATATGCATATAATTTAGAAAAACATTTAAAGAATATTATTTTTTCATTCCTTTTTTGTTGTTGTGTGTTTTTGCTATTAAAAGTCTGACATGTCTCATTGACCAATTCTCCAGAAACTCATCCTGTAGTTTAGATAAAATTTGGTTCTTGGAATCATTGGATTGATTTTTTTATTTAAGTGGAAAGAACATCTATACATTCGTTCCACTATATCCCTCAAAGTTTTGTAAAAGTTTTTGCCCCTTTATTTAACCTCCAACACCACTCAAGAGGAGCTAAGGAGCAATTCATTTTCATTTGCATATTCTATTTTTTTTCTTTTCTTAGAACAACATTCCTTTTCTCGGTTACGGGTCCCTGTAGAACATTAAAAATATGGGAATTAATAGATTGTTTGAAACATTTTATCTAATATTCTTAAGTATATTACTAATGAAAATTAAAAAAATAAATGCATATTGGATCGATAGTATTTTTCCATTCACCCGATTCATCCTTCTGCAATTTTTCCATCAAGCTTTTATGCTCTCCTAGTCTTAGATCAGAAATAATCTTATTGAGCTTCATCATTTTGCGGCTTTGCATGATACACAATGAACAATACATTTTAGTTAAACTTACATATAGTTCAAAACAATAATTTTTGTAAAGAATTTACAAATAACTTGCCTTTTTTGCTTTTCTCGATGTGCTATCAGTATTTTTGTCACTTGATCTCTTACCAGCCATTTATTTATCAATATGAAGACTATAGCATACCATTCATTAATGTATTCTATAAATAAATTATAAACTTTTCAGGTAAAAAGAAATCAAGAAAACGGTGCACCTTTAAATAAGTACACATTGACGTCGATGCGACCTGTTCTTATAAATGTACTGCCAAAACAGTAGAAACATCGTACGGTGCTCTCTTTCAATAAGGAGACCCAATGTGTTATATGTTAACTAGTGCACCGATTAACACAGAAAAATTAATAAAAGTCCTCTACTGTTAAAGTTTTTGTAGCATAATATGTCGTGGAGGAAGTGGTGCAGAATGTTTTTATAAACCCACCGAGAAAACAAGGGACCACCGTATGGTGCTCTGTGTTACTAAGGAGACCTAGTGCGTTATATGTTAACCAATGCACCGATTAGCACAGACATAACATAAAAAAATGTTTTTATCAAACAGTACGCATGCGGTGCTCTATAATGAGATACTGCACCATGTGCTAATTTACATAGGGCACATGGATTAAAAAAAAATAAAAAATTAAATTGTTTTTATCTAAGAGTACATGTGCAATGCACTATAATAAAAAATAGCGCACCGATGCACTGTTTTACATAGGGGACAGGGATTAAAACGATATATTTTTAAATTGTTTTTATCAAACAATACGTGCGTGGTGTGCTGTAATAAAATAGTACACAGTGCATTATTTCACACAGGGCACACCGATTAAAAAAATTATGTTTTTTTTTTTAAATTCACACAAGGGCCGACATGGATTGGGATCCGACTCTGCAAGTCATCCCGAGGGTTAGATGTTATAAGCCTATATATATAGCAATACAAACCCTATAAATCTAAAATGAAAAGCTTGAATTCTGAAGTCATAGAAATAGGAAGAAGCAAGGGCAGAAACAAAAAGAATCAAGGGTTTAACGTAAGATTGGATTTGTTTATATTTTTTTTATTTTTTTTATTTTCATTTCTATTTTTTTTTCTGAAAATGAACAATAAAATTTAAATTTTTTACTTACCATGTATTAAATCAAACAGAAACTGTAAAAAAAACAATTATTACAGTATAATTTAATCATCACATGGTTTGAAATTCTATATTACAAGGTTTGAATCGCGAGATGTTCGAAATTATGGTTCTCTGAATAGTTCTGTTCTAAAGTATTTCACTGCTCCACAATGCTCTCATGCTTTCTTGCTCCAGGTATGTCTCTCGTGCAAATCTCTCCCTGAATTGTTTTTCCAAAAACAATGAAATAATGAAAAAAATTTACTATCTAAAGATTTTTTTTATGAAATTATATTTTCGAAAATAATTTGCCACCCATTTTTCAATTACCGCTTTTTTTCACTTTAAAAAAATAAAGTTGAGTTTTTTTTATTTGCGGCTATTCGATGAATTTGTTATCTAACTGCACCGGTGTGACAATTAATGACACTGCACCGATGTGCAGTAACTAAAACACATCGATGCAGTTAATAGTACAGTAGCACTGATAACAATAAGTCCATTTTTAAGGCACCGAAATTACTTTTATGTATGTACACCAAAATTTATTGTTTATTTTTCTCAAATGCGAGGAGAAAATATCATAATTATATCAAATGGAGAATTCTTTGAAATACAACTCGTTCTATAATATTTCTCAAATTCCATTGCAGAGTTCTCCCTATCCATCTGGAGACGCAATATTTACTTTAGATTTTATTTATATTTTGACTATCTGATTGAATTTATTTATTTTATCCATGTCAATCAACTGAATAAAATTAATGTATACAAATTTGTAGGTTCATGCAGATTCAGAATCGATTTGAGATGAAAAAATATTCAAACAGCTCCAAAACATCAGAAACTCTTATCATGAGTCGCAAACTGCAAGGTGCATTTCGTAGATGGAAATGGATAGCCACTTTACCCTGCCAATTGTAACATTGCATATTCTAGCCACAATCCTGGGACAATGATGGTAATCATAGTTGTTTGGTATATTAATGTAATTTTTTCAACGTCAAACCAATTAATCATGCATTGTCAATGTGCTTACTAATTGATGTCATAGATTTTGTAATAATCATGTTCAAATATTTTTTTTTAAATTATTAGGATTCTAGTGATGATGAGTGACCTACCTACCATATTTTGTTGCAACCCATGACAATGTCAAATTGAAAGAAGGTTGAATTAAGAGAAAAACTCGGAGAGGAACGATACCAAGAATGGTTTAATCAACCACCTATTTAATTCCCACTACATCCAGATTCAACAATTAGGAATGACTATAGAAATAGTAGTTCTTCAGAAGCTACCAACGGAGGAAATAAAAAAGAGGTTCGTATGGATGATTGCTTAAGGGATACAACTGCCATGGAGATAATGTTGTTAGAAGCATTCCAGAATCATGATATGCCAGGGGATGATGCTCATATCACTGATACCTTTTTCGAAAGCATTAAATTTGCTTCCACCACCCCTCTCTTTGGACCTGGCGGTCAGTCAAAGTGTAACCAGTTGGGCACAACGATGTTACTGTACAACTTGAAAGAAAATCTTGGCTTGTCGAATGCATGTTTCTTAGAAATTTTGAGGTAATTGACCATCAAGTCCTCCCTTGTATTTTGAGAAATATAATCACACAATGAACATTACAAATGGTCAATTTTATGAACGTTAATAATTATAGCGGAATTACTGTACATTTAATATTTTCCATGGTCACCAACTACAGTTTATTCAAACATAACGTTCTTCCTAGTGATAATGTCTTGCTTAGTAGCTGTGAAGAGGCAAAGAAATTGTTGAAAATGTTGGGTGTTGAGTACATATCATATCATGCATGTCCAAATGATTGTATTCTATATAGAGGAGAATATGTAGACAAAGAGATATGTCCAAAATGTGGGCATGATAGGTATGATAAATAAAAAAAGAAGGGTAAATCATGTGGTCCTCCTTTTAAGATATTGAGGCACATGCTTATAATCCCAAGGATTTGAAGGCTCTTTCATTGAAAAGAATTAGCTATGTTGCAGGGATGGAATGCCTCACACAGAAGTGAGTTGGGAGTTATGTGAATCCAAACAAATTCAATAGCCATGAAGCAAATAGAGGATACATGGTGCAAAAAATTCAAGGATGAAGTACGAAGTCTACGACTCAGCATAGCCATGGATGGTGTCAACCCATATTCCCTCCAAAACACCAATTATTCTGTTTGGACTTTAGTAGTGATTAATAACAATATCCCCCCATGGTTTTCCATGAAGAATGAACATCTTATGTTGGCTCTCATAGTCCCTGGTAGAAGACACGTGAAGAATATGGATTTATACTTACAACCACTGGTAGATGAATTGAAGAAATTATGAGATGGGATAAATGTGTACGATGTGTTAGGACCCATCAAAATAGAGAGGAGTTTTACGTTGTATGGCATATGTGCTTACATGACACATGATTATCCAGGATTAGGAGTTTTCTCTAGTAAATTACATGTTTATTGATTTGTTTATATACATAAAAATATTCTTTCACATATTAGTTATTTAATTCATTGTAATTGTTCTGATCTTCATGATAGTATTTAATGTGTCATGAATATATATTGTATATAATAATTTCACAAGTCTTGTAAAAAAAGAGTATTTTCAATGTAAATGTTGTGGACCTTCTATGAAAGCTAGATGGTCCAACGACCTACAAAAGCCAGTGTATGACTGCTTCAGGGTATTCCTCCCAAATAACACCATTACAAAAGAGGAGCATCCACTTTCAATGGTAAACGAGAGAGAACACAAAGGCCTCCAATAATGACACCAACTGAATGGCTTAGATCATATGAGAGAGAGAGAAGGAGAAGGAGTTCATATAAATGTTTGATTCAAATGGGGAGCTATGTTCGATGATCCAGAATTCTTCGAAACCTATATTGAGAAATTTCCCATTGGGATGAAAAGGAAATCTCCCTTTTATAACCTCCCATATTGGGAGCATCTTAATATCACCCACTTATTAGATCCCATGCATATATTTAAAAATGTTTCATCTTCTTTATGGATGCACATATCATTGAAAAAAAGCGATACATTGTTTTTAGGAAAGATCTTATTACTTCAAAAACTAAAAATAAACATTGGCCAAGACGATTAGAAAGTACAGGATCAGAGGTAGGCACTGGTTCCTCTAATTCATGGTATTTCAAAGACGGTAATGTTCCATGGATTTAAAAAAAAATTATATTTCCTTTCCAAAGGAAGCTATAATGGGTGTGAGGGTGCCATCTTCATACGAGTCTTCACTACGACGCTGCTTCACCGTGGGTGACCATTTGTCAGCGTTGAAATCCCATGACCATTTGAATCTTCTAAGAGTATGTATAATGTCAAAAGCATGATTTTATTATTTTTTATATTAATAAATTTTATCCCATGCAGGGATCATAAAACATAACTAATTTTGTATATTATTGCATTTGTTTATAACTCTGCAATTTCATTATCCATTGTTCTTGCGTGAGTGTGTGAAACATGAATTCCCCCAAGACCTAGGATGCAACATATATAAATTATTCGCATTTGTACGTTGGATCACCCCAAAGGAGATTCATGTGGCTAGCATTCCACGATGGCATCAAGAGATAGTTGAGATTATTTGTATGTTTGAGAAGGAACTGCAGTTTCATGGACTTGCAGGTTCATCATCTAATCCACCTAGTAGATGAGGTTGAATTAGTTGGGGTGGTTTCTTGTCATTGGACATTCTTCTTAGAGAGGTACATGAATAATTTGAAACGTTTTGTTTGACAAAGGGAGAAACCCAAGGGGTCTATGGAAGAGGGGTACATATCATATGAGTCCTTCTATTATGCTAGTGAGTACATCAAGTTTATCGACAACAGACCAGGTGCGGTGATTTGGGACGATGAAAGGGATGAAGACAAAAGAGAAGGGGAGTTGCTCCAAACAAATGGAAAAATGCACTTGATAAAGAGTAAGCGACTTATAATTTTTCAAATTTATACAAAGTAAATATTCATGTTGAACTTCGATATAATGTATATTCTTATCTCATATGTACCATATGTCAGTTTGATTTCATCAACGAATGCAAAAATTGAAGCAATCAATAAATTCGTTATTTACAATTCCGAAGTGACACAACTGTGGGTCGCATTGTATGAACAAAAAAGGATGAAATGGGATAATGACAGGAAAAAATTCAGATGGTTGAATGGTAGAAGTGTGCCTTATCTTGATCATTTAAAACAAAATATGCCAAAAATATGCCCCAACAGTTGGGTTGCTGACCAAGTCAGAGAGAAATATGGTGCAACCGTTTGTTACCCGCGTGCTAAAGAGGATACGCTAAACGTAGGGGTTGGGTGCACCCACTAGGTAATAATATATTTATGTACATTTTAAACTTAATACCACACCTTTGAAATGTAGTTACATCTATATTTCATATCTTAGCTGTTGGATCATTATAAGACACATGACACTATGATTTTTTAATTTTTTTATAGGTGCATTTTTTCCCATCTATGCGGGAATATGGATACCATTTTCACACAGAAAATGTCGATGATGGACACATGACAGAAGACCGTGGAGTGGAATTCAAGTTCGATCAATCTATTCAATCTAGCCACCATGATCAAAACCTAGTATAAGGGATGTTAGGTTACGTCAAAATGATACAAGAGATCACTGAAGTGGATTTTTCTTCTTTCCAATGTGTTATTTTTAGGTGAAAGTGGTGGGACACCTTTGATCGGAATAATGTAAAGGAAGATCACAATAGTAGGTTGATATGTATCAAATCTAGAAAGATGTGGGATGAAGCTAAGGAGCCCTATGTTCTCACCAAACAATGCAACTAGGTTTTTTTTTACTCAGATGTGTTGGATAGGGATTGGTGGTTTGTTTTGATACATGACCTTAGATCAAAACATATTTTTGAGAACAATAGTGTTATAATGCCAAGCAACCTGGAAGATAATGAGGGTGATCATGAGAACCAGGAGTGATATGGTACATGTGTTATTTCATCATTTATACTTTTTAAGATGGGATTTTATAAAGAAGAGGAATTAATTATCTTACAACTAAGACTTTTTTTTTCGAAACATTATAATATGTATTTTGAATTAATTTCTAATTTGCATTCCGTTAATGTTAAAATCATTTCGCTTGATAATTTACAATTATGTTGATCTCAAAAACAATGATGTACTGTATAAAGTTCTTTTTTTATAATGTCAATTCCTAAAATAATAAAACCACTTGATTGCTTTAAATGTGTGTGAATGATATCTTCAAAATGTATACTGTTATTTTTGGTATGTAAGATTATAATAAAACAATGATAATTCTAAAGTACATGAATGTATTTGCATTATTGTCTAAACTTTATTATGTTACAAAAAGTCATATTGTACTAGATTTATTATTTTTACAATTATTTATATTCATACAAATTTACAGTTTTACAATTTTACAATTATGGTAATTTAACAATATTTATGGTATACATTTTACTTATGGTAGTTATGGTTCAAAATTGACAATTAATTTACAATTTTACAAATTTACAAATTTAAAAATTTTAATAAAATTGAATGATGACAATACATATAATTACAATTATAATTTTACAATTTCACAATACAATTACAATTACAATTACAATTTTACAAATATTTTACGTCATACAATTAAAATTACAATTACAATTACAATTTTACAATTTTACATACAATTACAATTACAATCACTTCACATTAATACAATTAAATTTTTACAAATATTTTAGATACAATTAGAATTAGAATTAGAATTGCAATTACAATTTTACAATTTCACATACAATTATAATTAAAATTACAATCACAATTTTACAATTTTACATATATACAATTACAATTACAATCATTTCACATTAATACAATTAAAATTTTATAAATATTTTACTTGCAATTACAATTAAAATTAATACAAATTACAATTACAATTTTAAAATTTCACATACAATTACAATTACTATTACGATTATAATTTTAGAATTTTACATACAATTACAATTACAATTACAATCTTTTCACAATAAATTAAATATTACAATTACAATTAAAATTTTACAAATATTTTACATACAATTACAATTAAAATTACAATTAGAAATACAATTACAATTTTAGAATTTTACATACAATTAAAATTAAAATTACAATTACAATCGTGACATAATATTTAATAAATATCATGATTTAATATTAAAAATAAACATCACGATCATGATAACCATCATACAAACATCATATTCGACTAAGAAACACATTCAAATTCGCTAACATCATCTAATCATCGTGATCATGATCATCTAACAAAACACAAGCATTGTATATATATATAATGTATATATATATATATATATATATATATATATATATATATATATATATATATATATATATAATGTCAAAAATATAAAACTGTAATATAACTGTATATAAATGTCAAATATCAACTGGTGGTACATCAATAGTAGTACTAGCCGAGGCCTACTCAATCGATCGTGCAACCTCAACATGCTCAGATAGATTATGATCATGTGCCTGCTGATCTAAAGGTGCCTCATTCTAGTCAGGAACTTCTTGCTCATGATGACTCATGGATGGTCCAACTTGCTTAGTGGATGGTGCGGCGACTTGCTCAGTCGATGGACGTGCCTCCCCAGATGGACCTGCGCCCTCCTCAGGATCAGGTGCCTACTCAGGACTAGGACATGTCTGCTGAGATGGTGCAGACTGCTCAAACGATGCCTACTCATGATCATGACTAGATGCCACAGGCTTCTCATCATGATCATATCCGGCAAGAGGTGGAGGAGGAGGTGGGGTACTAGAATGACGATCACTCCCCTCATGATCATCAGATGATGCACTGTTCGTCTGTCAAACTGCATCTCCACCATGCCTACGTCTGGCCCTCCTCGCCAGCGCCAGTAGTCTAGTAGCTCCAACGATATGCCGCATGAGGGTCAACATATCACAGAGCACAACCCTCCATATCTCTGTTAGCCTATCATCAGCCTGTATCTCTCTGATAGTAACAGACTTGACTCCCCCCTTAGCTAGGAGTCAACCACGTTGGCCACCCAACTCCATCCTAAATCGAGTGTCGGGCCTGCATCTCACACCAATCGGTATCTACGCCTGATCAGGACCAGGTCTGTCACTGTCTCGATCCTCCACATTTGCCATCTCCTCGTCAATAGGATCTGCACCTGAATCATTTGGTGGTGGTGGAATCTCATCGCTAACGGATTACCCAATATCTACAAAATATATATAAGTACACAACAATAATTAAACAATTTCATTAAACAATTTAATAAAACAAGTTAAAGAACATTTTAGAATAAATTTAAATAAAACACTAATATTACCTCTCTCATCCAGCGACTCATCCTATTGGAATAGGATGTTGGCACACCCTCGCTAATCCAAACTAGCATACAGACATGGCACCAGAACGAAGGCGTGTTCATCAACACTGGATAGCAACTCCAGTGCATCATGAGATATCCTAGCGGAAAAGTTAGACTCGGCCCTCTTGGGCATCATCTGACCCCATATCTCCATTTGTACATGCAGCATCGACCTATGAGGTTGCTCAAAAAAAGTAGGCCTCGTCTTTGGAAACCTCTCAAAAAATAAACAAAATAAATTTGAAGCAAAAGGGAAGGTCAACCTCCCACGTGCCTCAGAACAACATCTATCTAATGTTGTACAAAACTACCACAAAAAAATCATAGACCACCTCATAGGTCGTGGTGCCTGTAAAAAATAATCAAAATAAAATAAAAGTGGGAAACTAATTCATTTCCCATCAATAGTGTGGTGTGAAATTTTCATCACCAATAGTGAGAGGCACCTCACCTCCTCGCATAATTGACCACGTAACTGACCATCAGAAACCTGAAAATTTGCAGGAGAAAGTATATCGTAGCTAATGTATCTCTGGGAGTACACCAACTGACTCCCTGTTTCATAACCAACATGGACCTCTGCGAACTGGGGCAAGTCCCGCCCTCTCCTATATATGCCAGTAATAAAATATATGTCCTCCTCAGTGGGCGCGTACCACTGGTTAGGATCGACCTGGAAAGCCTGTCAATGGGCACCCCACCTGAAGATGAGTTGTCCCAATAACCCATTATGGCTCTTCAGGGATGTAGCCTCTTCATATAACTTCAAGAGGCCTACCTCCCTTAGGAGAAACTGGGTGGCTTCCGTAATAGGGCAAGGGTACATAAGTCTCTCAATCTCTCGTGCCTCCCACAGGTGAACCACGTTATACTGGTCCTCCATACATTCTTGTTGTTCCCTTTATTCTCTCCATTGACATCGCTGAATGATTCATATATTAAATAATTTTATTATTATTATTATTATATATATATATATATATATATATATATATATATATATATATATATATATATTTTTTTCTTTTGAAGAACAAAAAAACAAAGCGGTGCTCCCAAAAAAAATGGGGCTGCGACTTGGGGGGTACAGCATGGAAATTTTCAGCGCACCGCAAAACATGAAATTTACTTTCTTCTATGGTGCGTTGATGAAACTATCCACCCTGGGGTGGATATTTAGGTCCACGCACCACCTAACAATAGTTCATGGTCAATGGTGTAGTCGTTTAAACGACCGCACCGTTGACTATGTACCAATGTCGAGAGGGCGGTGCACTGACCAAACTATGTGCCCCAGGGAAGATAGTTTAGTTAGTGAACCAAACTGTTGACAATAGTACATGATCAACAATGCGATCCTGTAAACGACCGCACCATTGACTATGTATTGATGTCAGGAGGACGGTGCGCTGACAAAACTATGCACCCCGGGGCAGATAATTTAGTCATTGCATTACCCTCCTGACATTAGTACATGGTCAACAGTGTGGTCTTGTAAACAACCACACCATTGACTATGTACTAATGTCAGGAGGTTGGTGCGCTAACCAAACTATCTACCCTGGGGCACATAATTTGGTCAGCGCACTGCCCTCCCGACACTGGTACATAGTAAATGGTGTGATCATTTAAACGACTACACTGCCATATCAGGTTTAAAAATAAACACGATGTAGGTTTTTAGTACCCCACCGAAACCTGGTATGGTATCCATTAGCAACGTTCATGGTGCACCCTGTAAATTTACAGGAAGCACCACAAATAGCATGAGCCGAAAAACTTGAGCGCACCGCTCAAGATTTTTTTTTTTTTTAAACGGTAAAATTTAGGCTTTTTTACAAATCGAATATGCTAAAAAATTTAATTATTGAGAAACAAGTAAAATACACGTACTTTTGGGCATCAAGGAAGCATATTTTCTCAAGAATTTGAAAAACCAAAATTTCCCACCATTTCCCAAAATTCAAACTCCACAAGGTGGGAAATGGAGGACAACAGTGCGTGCAATAGGAGCACCGGTAGCAGGGCGCCTCACACAAGGGAAATTCACACTGGTGCTTGAGAGCTCTAGGGCACTTAAGAAGTGAAAATGTGGATAAGCGTGTTGTGGTGCGCGGGTTTTTGTTGTGAAACTAGCTCCAAAAATAGAAGAAAAGAGATATCAATGCCTTAGAAATAAGCCACTTTGAGGGGGCAACCAGCAATACATTACATGAATGAACAATTCTTGGATGATACAAATGAAAAAACCTCCTTTCTATATATAGGAGTCCATGGGGCCACAATGTAATCCTAGTGGGGTCACAATGTAATCCTAGCCGACCTAACAATAATAATGTAAGGGCACAATAATAACAATATGCGGATTACAGGGGTACAACAATAAAAATAAGGGGGGCTACACTAACATAATAAGGGACTACACTAGTAATATAGGTACTTAACATGCCCTTTTCCCTCAAACAAGTGTTGTCCTCAATGCTTGAGAATTTCTTGATGCTTTTGTATAAAATTCTCATCCTCCCATGTTGAATCTTCTACAGGAAAGTTCTTCCACTTGCTGAGATACTCTGAAATTGATCGTACTTGTCGAGTTCTTGTTTCTATGACTGCTTCAGAACTTCTTTCGATGCGATGTTGATCTTCCTGTTGTTTCATTAGATTCTGCACCAATGTTAGGTTACCCTTTTAGAGTTGGACAACTTGTTGTTGATGCTTGATGTCATATTCCACTAATTTATCATCCATATTAGATATTATTTGATCCTTCAAACCATCCAAATTAGCCTCCATTTCTTCTTTTAAACCATCTATGTCATCTTCGGTTTCTCTTCGTAAGATCGAAATTTGTTGCACTTGGTATCGTAATTTTGATATCTCATGCTGCAATTCTTCCTCTTCATGCATCATAGTATAGATTTTTGAGGGCTTAATGGGTATGGAATTATTTTTTGGAAGCATTATAGAACCAAATACTAATAAAAATTCTTAAATATTCCCTTGGAATCTCTTCAAACTTCATTTTCAAACAAACGTTATGCAATTTTAAAAACCAAATACACACATTTTTCTTTCTTTTGAGAAGCTCAATATTGAAACTGAATTATCTATGCGATTTTAGATTCTCAATAATTGAAATTTGGCCTTGAGGTAGCCCTCTGAATCCTCTTTTAAATGCCATAGGTCTGACCTGATGTGGATTCTTCAAGGCAAGGTTATGTCTAATCTCCCACAATGACCTAATTATGGACTGGTTCAGTAGAGTTAGCTCGTATGACTTGCCACGTGTCACTATTTCCTCCTTCGGCTCTAAATTTGATATTCCAAAAGCTACAATATATATACTTGTGGCCACTTTTTACAGAATCCTAATCTGACGCTCAGAGAGAGAGTTATGTCATTTTTCCCATGGTCACCTCTTTGAGATGAAATTCAGGAGCCTAAAACAATCCTATCTTCCACAGATCATATCTCACAAAATATTGCGAACCAAGATTTGAAATTTCTAGAGGAGGTTCCTCTATATTTCGGCTTCACTCTATAAAAATTTCAGCTTCTGAACCCTCGTAGAAAAAAGGTTATACTGAAAATTCCGCGATCACCTATTTAGGTTAAATTCATGAGCCTGCAAAATTTCCTAACTTCCATAGATCATATCTCTGACAATATTACGAACCAAGCTCTGAAATTTTGCGAAGATTTTCCTCAGGATTTCGACTTCATTCTCTAATAATTTTATCTTATGAACCTTCGTATAAAAAACATTATAGAAAAAATTCCACGATGACCTGTTTGGAGCAGCGAAACCCTAGAATCCAAAGCTCTTATACCAAATGTTGTGAAACCAGCTCCAAAAATAGAAGAAAAGAGATATCAATGCCTTCTAAAAAATCCACTTTGAGGGGGAAACCTCCAATAAATTACATGAATGAACAATTCTTGGATGATACAAATGACAAAACCTCCTTTCTATATATAGGAGTCCATGGGGCCACAATGTAATCCTAGTGGGGCCACAATGTAATCCTAGCCGACCTAACAATAATAATGTAAGGAAAAATAATAACAATATGGGGATTATAGGGGTACAAAAATAAAAATAAAGGGGGCTACACTAACATAATAAGGAACTACACTTGTAATATAGGGACTTAACAGTTTTTTAGGAGGGCACCAGGCGGTTTCTGCCTAGCGCACCGGGCCTGTTTCCATTTGAGCGTAGGTTTTTAAAACACATCGGGCCTGTTTCTGAGTAGCGCATCGGTGTGCTACAGTAATGAAATGCACCGGGCGGGTTTGTATGGAGATCACGGTGTCTCGATGTCTGAATTTTTAGTATGCACCAGTGATTTGTGAGTTAAATGCACCTGTGCAGTTTATGATGAGAAACACATCGAACAAAAACATCTGTAAAAAATCCACCTACCAACCTCCTCTAGAGACCTCCGCTACAAACGAATATATGGGCTACTTTTATAAGGGGTTCCTCAAAAACATCCTCTAGAGGGTATTTTCCTTGTAGTGATATCTGTAGATTCAGTCCCTTCATCGACATCCATGGAAATTTTTCTTGCTACTTTGGATGTGCCACGATCCATGAATTTCTTCTTTGCTATGACAAAGGTGTCCTTTCCTTTTGTAGATTGAATCCTTACTTTTTCTTAGGAGCTCTCTGGACCCAAAAATCAGTGACAAGACTCTTATCTTCAGATTTATATTCTCCAGTTGCTATGCCACTTCTGGTTACAATATTTATGCTAGGGTCTTCGGTGTGTGATTCTGCTCTCATCATTTGAAAATTATGCATAGGTGTTTGTGGTTTCTTCTCCTACATTTTTTAAAATAGTACAGGACAGTCTTGAAGAACATGATCAAACTGCCTACAATACTTGCAAGATTGTTGTGTTAGTTTCAGGAAATCACGTGCATAATGACCAACTTCTCCACAATTATAAAAGTGAGTTTTCCTCTTCGACAACCATATCCTCCGCCATTCCTCGTCCTCTACCATGGAATCTGCTATGCACAGACGAAGATGCAGGTGAACCTGGTTCTTTTCCTTCTACCTATATCCTATATTAAATAGCTCGTTCAATCATCAAATTGAAGCTATGAAATTTTTGCTCTTCATGTCCCATAGATCAGAAAAACTTGTAGTAAGGTTGCTTGAGCTCTGGAACATATTTGCTGATCCTAGGGTAGAAGTCTGTCA
Organism: Pinus albicaulis; assembly: GCA_034641835.2. NCBI lineage: Eukaryota > Viridiplantae > Streptophyta > Pinopsida > Pinales > Pinaceae > Pinus > Pinus albicaulis. Next base: position 16,774 of record JAXQQM020064815.1, read on the forward strand.
TGTGCATACTAGTTACTTGAAAAATCATGGACCATAATGTGGGGGTTCCACTAGGTCCTATTTCATTCTTAAGTGGACTTGTTCCCCCGACTGTTAGATAGTCATTGTATATGGGACATTGATCTTTGTGATTCCCTTCAAATTTACAACATATACACCATACACATGTGCATACATGCCTCTCTTTCTCTTGGCACATACTTTGTATCTCTAAGTGTAGTGCAACTAGCTCAGTTTGGATCTGCTAAGCCCCGACCTACGCAGCTGGTACAGGTGAGGCTTCTAACTTCATTGTAATCTCTACAGCTTCAGCCTATGTTGGAGTTTTCTATTGGTTTAAAGACTGGCGCATATCCGATAGCAACATAGAAATGAACCACTCTTTATGTTGTGTGTTATGAATAGTAAATCCTCTATCTCTGATGGTGCACTTCAATCGTTGATCTGCCTCCCATACATATTCATTTACTTCTTGGTGGATTTCCTTTAATGCCATCACACACTGAATATGCAATTTCATATTTTTGAGCTACTCCTTCAATACAGTCTTCATCTCGTCAATCGTGGCATTAGGATTGATTACCATATAACTCATGTACCAATCCAACGCGCATTCTTGAAATGTAGTAGCTAGTTGTGATCTCTTAACATTATCATTATTTATCTATTGCACTGTCCATACAACATCTGCGACGAGCCAAAAATGATCAACATCTTCATTTCCAATGCCCTATAAATTCTGCAACTTCATAGAGGTAGCGATGTCATCATCTGGAGGTGGAAGTGGAGGTGGAGGTGGAGTGGATAGCTTCTTATATTGAGATGAGTTTGGAAGTGGAGTGAATGGGATCTGAAATATGACCAATTACCCAAAAATAGCCTGATCATGTAATTTCTCTTCTTCTGAATGCGCAGATTCACTAGAGATATTGGTTTCAGACTCCTCGTCACTATAAAATTTACCTTTTAGGGGGCTATAAACAAAGCCCTCTTCTAGATCTACTTTTTAAGTTCTTCCGTCGCTCGTGGTTGGGCCTCTGTGGGACATTCACTCAATATGACTACAAAAAGTACAATTTTCACATAAAATAATTTTAATCCACAATTTCAATAAGCTCATAAACTTACCTCTGGGACCTTTGAAAAATCTCCTTTCAGCTTTAGAATTTTATACAAAAGTATCAATAGAAAATTGAATCACAAACCCACTTAGAACACTATCAATCTAATAATCTACTGTGTGGGTAATCTTGTTACTATATATCTCTAATTTTTGCACCAATGTTGGGGTCCACTTCATGATTGCATCATCCTTTGCACGAGTCTGAAATTCAGTCAACCGAGATGACCACTTGTGTAACTCAATCACAAAGGAAGAAAAGAAAATTCCATGGACCTCTATGTAGATATATTTTTTCTCGCAATCCTCAGCAGATAATTTATGGTTTTGATTCTCTTGGATTGAAAATTTGCGCAACTTCTTGTCGATCCAACCTTGCAGTTCATTATGTGTCAGATGCCACAACATCAAATCTCCCGCAAAATTATCCCTGTCCCAGAAACATAACCATTTTTTGTTTTAAGGGTCCTGACCCAGGTTCAGATTATTCTGTGCAACCAACAAAACCCTCCAACTATTGGCCCTTTCAACAATTATCTTCTTGCGCAGACCAAAGTCTTACCTGAAGAAGTATGGCGGGGTGCCGGAACTAAGTTTCTACACCCTGAGGGAGCATTTGATGCATGTTTTACCTTTACCAAATTCTTATCTATTTGTGTGTAACTTCCCAAGAGACCTAGTCTAAGCATGGATAAAAACCCTTAACAACTATGCATTAACATATATGTGTCACTGATTATATTTCAATCAAATCTAACTGTTTGCGCAAAGCAGATCTACTTGCATATAAAAACTTAAACAAGAAAGAATTTTCATGTAACTAAATAAGCAGACTTAAACCTTGCGCACTCAGATTCAATTCTTACTTCAATATAGACTTGCGTAGAACAAATCACTATACTCAATTCAAAACTAATAGTTAAAGTGGAATAATACTTAGTCATAGATGCATCTAATTAAACTTATCAATTAATGAGATAAATATGCATTCAATAGCATAGATTCATATCTAGAATCATAGTAAGGAACACATAACAAATCTAAGACAGTTAACCACAAAGATCACATAAAATTTTGAGTTTGCCAAAATTTCCTTACTTATTAAGAGATCTTCAATTAAGTAAAATCTTTGCCTTCTATGCAAACAGTAGCAGAGACCATGCACACAACTCAGGAATAGGTTTCCGCACGCATAACCAGCAGAATTATTTCTACCCAGACAACCGACCCAAAACTTAGATCAAAATAGAACACATAAACATAACATATATGACATGAGATAACATTATATATCCTTCTTGACTCTTACATATTTAAATATATTTCCAAACGAGCACATACCATGGTCTCAAACCATGGTTTGAGACTCATGGTTTTCCCATTTTCCTGTTACAATTATTAAGGGACGTTGACACGCCCCAAAGACCCTTTTACATATGCGCACAACGTGTATAAACAAAAATTAACCCAAAATTACTCAAGATTGCTTTACCCCAGGGGCCCCTACTCCAACATTTGTCAAAAATTTTCATTTCGATTCACATATCAATCTTTCAAGGTAAAAATTGGAAATTTGAGGTGGTTCCCTTCCTTAATTCATCTAAATACTTCTTTTGCAATATTTGTGAGATCTACCTATGTTGGGGAAAATCAAATCATGCATGTGAGGTCTCTTATTTCTATATGTCTTAGTCCTACTACTTAAAATTATTGGGATTGCTTTGTGATAAAGGAGAATGAAAGGGCTCTTATTTTCTTACATGGGGTATTGCAGGTCTCTTATTCAACAAGCGAAATTTGAGCCTTTAAAAGTGACACCGAGACCTTGGTGTGTTATGGAAAGGCTATGTCAAGTGGGTCCACTATGGAGAGACCCCATACATATATATTATTGATTACATTTAGGTGAGGAGGCATATCATTAAATGCATAGGAATATGAGGAGGGCACGATACAAGGTTTTTTAAAGGCTATTTTGACATTACAAAGGACTTTCTTCCACCAACTAAAGAAACATCATTTTAAAGGTTATTCATGGTTCCTATATGTCACGAGGACTTGCATTTCATGAAAAGAACACAATTTCGCATGCACATTATAAGAGAAGAAATAATCAAAAACACTAAAAAGGGAAATCATGCATTGGAGAATGGCGTTGTTCAAATGGTGTTTCAAATGTGTATATACAAAACATGAAAATGATGCCATGCAATCAATTGTTGAGGAACGTGAGTTGTCATGGACAACGCATCAAGTGATTGAGTCCACTCATGAAATCCATCCAATTGAAACATGGGAGACACAATGCATGTTAACACGTTGTTAGATGGATAAATCCTTCTTGTGGACAAGAACGATCTCCCTAGTATCCTAAGGATATATAGAAACAAGTAGACACATGTAAACCATTTTCTCTAGACCATTATGATTTAGAATTATTAATTAACTACATATGCAGAGATTCTCCTACCTGAAGTCCAACGCTTATTTTGATCTTCAATCTAGTCACCCCAGAAGATATCGATCCAGCATGTAAGATCTATGATCAAAGACAAGAAAAAGGATAAAAAGCACCTGCAAGATATAATAATTCAGAAGCAATAATCTATATCAGTGATCAAGGAATCCAAGAATTAAATTATTCAAAGAGATACATGAACAACTTAATGAGAAATAGAATCCATTTGTATTAACTTTGAATGATAAGAAGTAAGCTTAAAACCTTGACGCCTTGACGTTTTTACAGGTTCTTCTGGGGTCCCGAACATCCATTTCCCTCAGTTTGACAAGACTTCAACTCTCTGATATAGAATGAAACTATGGACATAATTATGTAATCATTCTCATGCCAATGATGCCAAGTAAAGAGAGTATAATTTCTTCAACAATTCACCTCAAAACAACTAAGTTCTAAGTAACCTTAAGACTAAAACATGATCTCAATTTATAACAGAAGGGAGGTAGTTTCAGTTCTAGTAAGGAAGGGATAAAGTCCTCTCATAAAGGGATTTTATCTCCAAAAACCAAGGGATTTCTTCATTAATGAAGGGATAGAGGTTCATGAATGGAAGGGGTGAAGCTCGACCAGATAACTCTTCTAGAAACCTCCATCTGGGAGAATATTTGACCAACTGGGCTTCTAGAACTTACTTTTTCTTTTATTTACCTTCTATGGGGGTCCGCAGTTTTAATGAGCAGAATGTGCAGGATGTGCCGCAGGTTTTAGAGAAATAAATTGCGATACCACAGGAAAGGACTAGGAAAAGTGCAGAGTTAGCCTTTTTAGGGTTTTAATGAGCTTTTATCCAATTCCAAGACTTGGTTTAGGAACTTTATGGTTTTGGACCTCTAAGGGAGCAATAAATAGGTAATGATGAACCCATATAGATAGCTAAATTTCATGGTGACAAATTTTAGTGTAATAGATTTCCCCCTAAAGTGAGAAGTCTTAAGTGGTTATGAAGAATGTAGTACTTTATGATTCTGAGGATTGGACTATAGGCATACCGGTTGAAACCTATAAAAACATTAAATGCAAACATATATATATGTATATCATCACTGAGGTAGGCATTCCCATACTCATATGAAAACTAACTACATGTTATGATACAGAAATGATTTTAGAATTACATTAATAGTAGAAACAACATGGACGCAACCATCTGTCATAAGTATTCTACTTTATGATGAATAATAAAACTCCTCGCAGCCTGTATTGTGGAAACTAGATCCAGGGTGTTGATTTCCACTTCTCGAACTAGTACGATTCTATCCATGCGATTGATTTTGTCGAAGTTGAACATGGTAGAAACCACTTGATTACCAATCAATGATGTGAACTGTTAACAAGTGTGAGAGAAACCACCAATAATGACGATGGCTCTCAAAGTAATCAATACAATATATGAAATGTGAATATTTGATCTGAAGTCGAACATTTCACAGAATCATTCGATCAAAGGTCAATGATGCAACTTGTCATCGAAGGCGAGAAATATGCCATTAAGGCATGCAGATCCCAAGGTACTGATAGGATTCTAGATCAAATTTCTAGATGATGAGCTGTCGTCGATAGAAAGTGACCCATTGTAGGAAGGCCCACGACACAAAACCATTAGATCAAGTTTTGAAGAAATATTTGCAAGGATTGACTCAAGAATGGTCAACGTGAATGGAGACAAATGTTTGCAATGAATGATTTATTTGAACTGTCCACTTGAACACATAACGACACTGTAGATGGTTTGGTGACGATTTACCTAAAGCTAATACCTAGAAACCGACTGAAGAATTTCAATGTGGTTTGATTAACTTTTTGGCCAAAGAATTTTCCCAACCCAGATATGAGTGTGACAAAAGTGTCGTGTTCAAGAGTAGTATACAACTTTTTGAAATGAAGAGTGACAACTGGATTCATTTTCTCTATTTTCCCCCACCATTTCTGGCAAGTACCTCTTTATTTTTGACAAGCTTTAGGAGGATAACGTTTGCTTGTTGTGTAAGCTCATCCTTTGGATGAGTCTAACTTAGTATTAGAATTGAACCGTAAGAAGGAGTGGTTCGTTCCTATTTGTAATCGACAGGTCCTTTACTGTTAAGTTTTAACGAGTCTAGTATAGGTGAAACTCGGTGTTTTTCAGTTTTAGGGAGTCAGAAGAAAAACTTAAGAAAACTCTGTGGGTGTACTTTTTCATAAATTTAGTTTCTCAAGCTCAAAAAAGGATAAAATAATGCAGGAGAGAACTCTATTCACCATGATTAGTCAACGTATACCTTTTTCATAAATAGTCCATTTCAGTCCAGAAAAGGGGTAAACGTATACTGAAAGGAAGACTATTCATATCCTTTAATGAGTTTTAATAGTCAAGTACTCAGCAATCTTTTCATGTTTAGAGAGTCTGAAAAGGGCTTAAAAGAACTCTAGGGTTTCACTTTTTTGTAATTTTCAAGAGCCCAAAAAAGTGATAACAGTATACTCAGCATGGTTTTGTTTTTTTGTAAGTTTTAACAAGTTTGAAAAAGTGATAAAAAGTGTACTCATGTGGCCGACTTTCAATTTAATTTACAAGCAGGAAAAGATGAAAAGAACTCGGCATTTTCATGTGTTTTGTGAGAATGAAATATAGAAAAATAATATCAGGATTTTCATGAGTTTAATGAGTCTTGAAAATAATAACCAAAATGGACTCAAGATAAGTTTCATTTTTATACAAGCTTGAAACATAGAAAAACTATGCTTAAAAGCGGTTTCATTTTTACACAAGCTTGAAACGTAGGAGAACTATGCTTGAAAGTGGTTTCATTTTTACACAAGCTTGAAACGTAGGAAATTGTGCTTGAAAGTGGTTTCATTTTTACACAAGCTTGAAACAAAGGAAATTGTGCTTGAAATAAGTTTCAATGCCCCCCAAGCGTAACCTGCTAGAATGCATGCCCCCCAAGCTTCATTCCATTCAACTAAGTAGACTACTAGTTACTAATAGCAGGATGGAATGAAGGTTCATTTACGAGATGAGATGAAAGACTCGACTTGACACTTACGATATCTAGTCAAAGACTCGACTCAATTAGGAGAGGATTTTTTTCATTTTTAATGAGATTGACACAGGAAAAGAACTATGCTCATGACCTGATTCATTTTTTAACGAGGTTGACACAGTAAAAGGAACTCTACTCACAGTGACCTGTTTCATTTTTAACGAGGTTGACACAGCAAAAGGAACTCTCCTCATGATGACCCGTTCATGGCTTCCAACTACAAGGAACATATATCAAGGGATACTCCTCAATCATGGCTTCCAAGAGGTCTTCATCAGATGGAAGAACAATTTTCTGGAAGGAACACATGTAAAGGGACTCGATAGGGATTAGAAAATCATGTTCAAATAATCCCATAAGGTTTACCATGTCAATTACAGGATCTAAGTGAAAGGAAGTCGAGCAAATAGTGAGAGGCTCACTTGCATCGGTAACTGAAAACATGGGAGTGGTTTCCACATAATTAACCCATGGCGAGGTAGATACCACTTATATATAAGGAAAATTCAGTGCTGTCGGATTATTGGTAGTCGAATCAAGACTAATGAATGAAAGCTGGTCTACAGTCACAATGTTTCCATTCTAAGGGAAAGACATCACATGAAAGAGTGTCGATACGACAGATTTCATTGCATAGACATAGTCTCGCCCAAGGAGTAAATTAAAATCCAACGGGCCTCGAACTACCATAATATAAATACAGATAGTTTTACCTTCCAAGGTAATAGGAAACTTTGGAAGGATCCCTAAAGGTTCACTAATGGCTCTTTTAAAAGCTGGCATATTCTACATAACAGGCACAAGCCGAGGGGAACCCAAAGCTTGCTAAGCAGTTGAGGATAAAATACTAATAGAAGCACCTTCATCTATATTTTTGTGACGCACATTCTTACCACAAGCCTTCCCAATGATTTGGAAAGGGACGAAGGAAGGAAGACGAGGTTCTGTCAGTCTATTCCAATCAAAGGAAAAGACCTCGGTAATTGGAGGGGGTTATGTGGAAACAGGTGAAATTCCCCCTGGCGTAGTAGAATCTGATGTAACAAGAAGAACCTGAGCAGTATAAATTTCACTCTCTACAGGGATAGTGAGATCGACTAAATGTGAAAACAAGTCGACCACTTGATCAACTAATAGATCATCAATCTGAGTGATATTATTTTCACTCTCCAATGGAAGAGTGGGATTGACTATACTTGGAATTAGATCAATCACCCTGTAAGTTGACGGTATGTTGGGAGAAATTTTACGGTAACCAGATGGAAGTTTTTGCTATGGAACAGTAAGGTTTTTCAACAATTTTTAGGCTTCATCCATGTGAGATAAAATGTGATTTTTATGACTCCCTTTACATAACTTACAAGGAAACCTAACTTTACCTTTTTTCCCAGCAACCTGACAGTCACTGGTTGATGGATCAACAATAAGTTGATAAGATCTTTCTGACCATACTTCAAAGACGTTTGGAATACTAGGACAATTGATAAGGAAGTGGTCATTGTTACAAAGTTTGCAAGGGTATTTGGGTTTGCGATGCATGTTGGAGGTTTCCTCAACACTACCACCACTTGCAGCCATGGTTGGTTGGTTGACTTCTTCCTTATCTTGCTTCTTCTTCTTCTTCTCTTTCTTCTTCTTCTTAGCCACTCGGTTACTAGCGTCAAGGCTTTTACCAAGCGAAGAGGAAGAAAGGGAGGAAGACATGTTGGGTGAAGAAGGTAAAGGGTCAACATGTGGTTGCTGATGTTGAGATGGTGAACTCTGTTGAGGTGAAGTGATGCAGGAGCATTAGCTCGGGAAAATACCTTGTATTTTATTTAAACTAAGGGGTCTCATGTTTTTGAGAAAATATTAAATTATGTAAATATTAGTGAGTTTTTTGAGTGATTAAATTATATTTTAATTTAATTATATGTGAGGATTCTTAATGTTTCCAAATAATTGGAAAACATGAGAGAAATTAGACTTGAGATATCTAAGAATTAATTAAGAGGCCTAAGTTAGATTTTAGTTTCAAGATTTTAGGGATAATTATAGATTGTAAGGGTGTTGAGATATTTGAGGACTTTGTTGAGTGATTAAAGGGATTTGAACCTAAATTGGTTCAATTCAATTTGTATAAATTTAAGAGCCTCAAAGGCCAAATAGATCTAAAAAAGGATAGAGTGATTGAAGGCTGAGGTTTTGACAACAGAGTTTGTAAGCCTACGGGCTTTTGTAAAGGGCCAATAATTTGGAAATCATGCCAGAAAGGAGGACTTCCATGCAAGGTTTGCATGATTAATGAAAGAATTTGATTTTTGAGTTTCCATTGTATAGCTGTGAGACTGTTGTTGAATGAGTCGAATTTTGTAAAGTATTGTGGGATTGATCTGAATAAATCGATGATTGACATGGCTAAAACCATAATGCAAACTTGTGGAATATTGAAGGTGTTGAATTGGGTATGAATATTGTGCATTGAGTCTGCGGTTTTGTATTGAACCAGTGTATAAGGTTCTGTTCTTTTGGATTTCATTACTATTAACATAAATCTAAGTCAGAATCGTTGTGTTTGAATGCACTATTACCATGTGCAAATATTCCAATAGGTATTAACAAAGTTCGGTCGGCAATGAAGAATGCGCTATTTTGAACTCAAACTGTTGAATATACATCGATCTGTTGGTGAATCGATATCAGTGCACAACAGTCCAGACATAGAACTTGAAGAATTCGATTGTGCTTCGACTGTTATATATCAAGGCTGTGGAGGAACTAGGATCTGCAGCATTGAATAGGCGGCATTAAAGGGAGCGTCCAATAGTATGTGCAAGCATGAATCGATGCTGAAGCAATTAAGAGCGAGTCTTTAATTTAAAGACTAAAGTGGAGTGAGTTAAAACCATATTGTAAACTGGATCGATGGAACAATATTAAGCGTTGAAGAATTAAAGTTGAGTGAAAGCTGTTGAAGGCAAGGGTGTTGTGATAAACCGATAGACAAGTAAGAATTGCATTGCAAATTAAATGGGGGCCGCATGGTTATACTTGCTAGCAGACATGTGAACAAAGAAGTTTTCCTTCGCAACTTGTGGCCTTCCGGTCTGGTTGTTCCTTGAGTTGCAAAATTTCTCTGTAACATGATTAGAACGATTGTTCAGCGTCAAAGCCTGTAGATCTAATTCGCAGGGTAAATGAAATTGAAGATGAGTCTTATATGGAAGATGTGAGGGAGAAGCGATTACAATCTACCACGGAGAATCTCGCACAAGATTTCCTGTAATGATTTAAAGAGTTTAAGGGGGATGCCGATTCAACTGAACAACAAGGGATCGAGGTTGAATGCATTAAATCCTATTGGATCAAGGTTGAATGTGTTGAATTGCTGTGTTGAATTTGATTATATGTTATTGAATGTTGTTTGGCATAAATTGAAGGCGCAGGGCACAAAGGGTCATTTGGAGATTTGATTGTGATAAAAACCGTGGCCAGATATACCTTACATAGCATTGATGTTTAATTGACGTGCGTCAAGGTCCAGCTTGGGTAACTAAATGGTAAGAGGCGCAAACTTTTGTTTTTAAAACGCAGTCTATTGTGAATCGAATTAACAGGAAATTGTTGGCCAAAATCTATGGTGATATTTCATAACATTGGTTTGTAGAAATATATTAAATATTGTGATTGATGTGAAAAAGCTATGGCACATCAAATTTGAGGTTCTATAACTCTAAATGTTGAATTGAGCCCATTGGGGTGAGGACGAAGTCCAAGTCCTTAGTTTATGGGAGCATTCGAATGTTGATTTGATTGAGTTTTAATATATGAGTTTGCCATAAATGAAGAAAAGGAAAACTCCCATATACAGTGGTTTATTATTATTTATTTTATAAACATAATGAGGGATTTAAAAAGAGGCTTCCGCATGTAGAAAAAGTGTGAATTCGCTCAAAAATTGAAGTTTTATTTGGGTAGTTATTGAGATGCACATATTATATGTACAAGCATGGAGAGTTTCTGGGTTTGCAGGGTGATCTGCATCATTTTGGTATCAAATCTGGAATAGCTCTGTGTGAAAGATCAAGTTTTTAAGTTGAATTAATTACATGTGATGAATAAATGTCAGATTTTGAAACTGATGAAGGTTGCAGCACAGAGATGCAGTGCAGGTGGAAGATAAGGCAAGATCAACAGGATCTTGGAGGTGAGTTAATGATTATTATTATTGAACCCTGTTTTGAAGGTTATGCTTGACAAATTCTGGTTGCAAGCAGGTTGAATAAAGTGTTAGCGGGAAGAAGAAGATCACAGTTGGAGTGTAGTGATGAAGGAGTCCAGCAAGGGATTATAAGAGAGAGTGGTAGAACCTGAAGATTCAACGGAGATTGAATAAAGTTGCAAATAAGTGAAGCTTGAAGGAGCAGTGGAGAAATGCTCAAAAGGGTTCCAACAGAGGGCCAGTGATTACCAAAAGACCAGATCCGGAGGAAGGGATTGGTGAGGTAAGTGGCAGCAGGAGAACTTGCTATTGAGAGGCTTGGTGCAACTCATGGGTGAGAAACTCATGTCAAAGGAGAGAGAACAGGTTCAGGAAGAGGCCATAGTATAAAGGAGGAGAAAGATGCCAAGGTGAATGGCATAAGACAGCAGTTGACTGATGAAGAGTATGAGAAAGAGAAAGCTGAGATAGCAGTTCATCTTGAGTTATTGATGAAGTTGTTACAGGAAAATATGGAAGACCAGAGACATGGCTGGACCATGAGGAAGAAAGTGAAATGGAAAAAACTACAAGTAAAGAGGGATCAACAGATAAACATGCAGTTAACAAAAGAGCTGAAGAAGCTCGAGCAGATGATGAGTTATTGGGAAAATCCAGATCAGCTGGATAATGTGAAATTTTGTATTTTTGTAGCTGAAAATTGTGATGTGATTACAGGTTTTACTAAGGAGGATGCACAATCTTGTGAAGCTGTTACAGTACAAGAGGAAGTTCTTGTGGATGCAGAAGAAGTGAATCAGTCTGAAACACTGATAAGTGAAGCAACAGTTGAGACTGTTGAACTTTGTGATTTTCAAACTGAAAGCTTGTGTGTGAATGCAGGGATGATACATGATAATGATATGCTTCAGCAATGCCACAGAGAAATCGAATTGTTGGAATACTTGTTGGTAAATTCAGAGTATGATAGGGAGATTGTAGGAGAAAGAAGAGTTCAGTACAGTGAACGAGAGCAGAAAGACATCATGGAGACAGATGGTGTGAGAGGAAGACTAGTTGATAGTCTTGAGAATTTTTCAAAGAATTCTTTGGGCAAAGAGAATCAACATACTGATGAGCTGATTGAGATGGAAAATTCAGGAGAACATACTGAAGTGCTGGCAAGAGGAAGTAAGGCACTGATGCCTTATGATTTTTATTTTAACAAATGTTTTGTGAATGCAGGTGTTATTGCAGGTACTGGAGAACATTTGACTCAGTTGAGCAGTCAAATGAAGGAGAAAGACGAAAATTATGTGGAAACATCTAATCCATGGAGTGAAGAAGTTATGTTGCTGGAAAGGATGCTGAATAGTCAATATTCAGTGCATGAAAAATCTCAATTTCAAAATTGGGAATTACAGATGCAGAGAGATGAAGATAGTAGAAAGGAGTACATAATGTACAAGTCCAGTAAGTTACTGATAGGAGAAGGTAGAGAAGAAGTTTTCAGTTGCATAAAACAAGTGGGTATGGATGATTGGGTGGCGGTAGGAACTGAGCAAGTAAGAACTGAGCGATTAAGAGCCCAGCAGGCAGCAAGAGATCAACAATCTAGAGATTTATTGGACAGAGAAATTGAATTGATCAGAAGAATCATGTTGAAAGTGTCTCATAGGAATACATCATCAAGGAAGAGAAGTAGCAGCAACAAAATGAAGATGGAGACAGATTGTGAAAGTGCAGCAAGTGGAGCAAGACAACATAAGATATGGAGACCTGGAGAAAAGCAGCAAACAACAGATGTCGATGATAACTTGCAGAACAAAGTGTGGGATCCAGGTGGACAAAGATTTAAAACGCATGATCAGGAGATCATGATTATTTTCAACCTTGGGAGTCTGATGCAGGAGCATTAGCTCGGGAAAATACCTTGTATTTTATTTAAACTAAGGGGTCTCATGTTTTTGAGAAAATATTAAATTATGTAAATATTAGTGAAATTTTTGAGTGATTAAATTATATTTTAATTTAATTATATGTGAGGATTTTTAATGTTTCCAAATAATTGGAAAACATGAGAGAAATTAGACTTGAGATATCCAAGAATTAATTAAGAGGCCTAAGTTAGATTTTAGTTTCAAGATTTTAGGGATAATTCTAGATTGTAAGGGTGTTGATATATTTGAGGACTTTGTTGAGTGATTAAAGGGATTTGAACCTAAATTGGTTCAATTCAATATGTATAAATTTAAGAGCCTCAAAGGCCAAATAGATCAGAAAAAGGATAGAGTGATTGAAGGCTGAGGTTTTGACAACAGAGTTTGTAAGCCTACGAGCTTTTGTAAAGGGCCAATAATTTGGAAATCATGCCAAGAAGGAGGACTTCCATGCAAGGTTTGCATGATTAATGAAAGAATTTGATTTTTGAGTTTCCATTGTATATTTGTGAGACTGTTGTTGAATGAGTCGAATTTTGTAAAGTATTGTGGGATCGATCTGAATAAATCGATGATTGACATGGCTAAAACCATAATGCAAACTTGTGGAATATTGAAGGCATTGAATTGGGTATGAATATTGTGCATTGAGTCTGCGGTTTTGTATTGAACCAGTGTATAAGGTTCTGTTCTTTTGGATTTCACTACTATTAACATAAATCTAAGTCATAATCGTTGTGTTTGAATGCACTATTACCATGTGCAAAGATTCCAATAAGTATTAACGAAGTTCGATCGACAATGAAGAATGCGCTCTGTTGAACTCAAACTGTTGAATATACATCGATCTTTTGGTGAATCGATATCAGTGCACAACAGTCCAGACGTAGAACTTGAAGAATTCAATTGTGTTTCGGCTGTTATATAGCAAGGCCATGGAGGAACTAGGATCTGCAGCATTGAATAGGCGGCATTAAAGGGAGCGTTCAATAGAATGCGCAAGCATGAATCCGTGCTGAAGAAATTAAGAGCGAGTCTTTAATTTAAATACTAAAGTGGAGTGAGTTAAAACCATATTGTAAACTGGATCGATGGAACAATATTAAGCGTTGAAGAATTAAAGTTGAGTGAAAGCTATCGAAGGCAAGGGTGCTGCGATAAACCGATAGACAAGTTAGAATTGCGTTGCAAATTAAATGGGGGCCACATGGTTATACTTGCCAGTGGACATGTGAACAAAGAAGTTTGCCTTCGCAACTTGTGGCCTTCCGGTCTGGTTGTTCCTTGAGTTGCAAAATTTCTCTGCAACGTGATTAGAACAATTGGTCAGTGTCAAAGCCTGTAGACCTAATTCGCAGGGTAAAGGAAATTGAAGATGAGTCTTATATGGAAGATGTGAGGAAGAAGCGGTTACAATCTACCACAGAGAAGCTCGCACAAGAGCTCCTGCAACGATTTAAAGAGTTTAAGGGTGATGTAAATTCAACTGAACAACAAGGGATCGAGGTTGAATGCGTTAAATCCTGTTGGATTGAGGTTGAATGCGTTGAATTTCTTTTTTGAATTTGATTATATGTTATTGAATGCTGTTTGGCATAAATTGAAGGTGCAGGGCGCAAAGGGTCATTTGGAGATTCGATTGTGATAAAAACCGTGGCCAGATATACCTTACGTAGCATTGATGTTTAATTGATGTGCGTCAAGGTCCAGCTTGGGTAACTAAATGGTAAGAGGTGCAGAATTTTGTTTTTAAAACGCAGTCTATTGTGAATCGAATTAACAAGAAATTGTTGGCCAAAATCTATGGTGATATTTCATAACATTGGTTTGTAGAAATATATTAAATATTGTGATCGATGTGAAAAAGTTGTGGCACATCAAATTTGAGGTTCTATAATCTCTAAATGTTGAGTTGAGCACATTGGGGTGGGGACGAAGTCCAAGTCCTTGGTTTATGGGAACATTCGAATGTTGATTTGATTGAGTTTTAATATATGAGTTTGCAATAAATGAAGAAAAGGAAAACTCCCATATACAGTGGTTGATTATTATTTATTTTATAACCATAATGAGGGATTTAAAAAGAGGCTTCTGCATGTAGAAAAAGTGTGAATTCGCTCAAACATTGAAGTTTTATTTGGGCAGTTATTGAGATGCACATATTATATGTACGAGCGTGGAGAGATTCTAGGTTTGCAGGGTGATCTGCATCATGAAGCATTCATTTGAGGTGGAATAATTTAAGTATTCGAGGTCAACGAAGTTGAAAATAACCATACTGGTAAAACTATTGTAAATCTAGGTAATGACATCGTAGCCATATAGGGAGGACCAACATTTCCAAAGCAAGGAAAATTACTAAGATTCTTGTTAAGAGGGGTTCCTTGGTTGGTAAATTCCAGAAAATTTCCATTAGATTCAAGTTTAGTGAATTTATTAACAATTAAAAAATATTTACAATTCAAAATTCACACCTAACAATTAAAATTAAAAATTCACACATAAGGTCTCTAAAAAGTAAAAACAAACAAATGAACATGCACTATCAAATCTAGGAGTCAAACCACACACAAACAGTAGATTCCCGCACTAAAAACACTAGTTGGTGATGAAATCCAACATCGTAGAATTTTAATGTAGAAATGTCGGTTGGAACAGTTACCCCAACAACCTACTTAATGAAACAGACCGGTGCAAGTTTCTCCACTTAAACCATCTTGAGTGAAGAGAAACCTCCGGACAGTCCAAGTGAGTCTAGTCGACGTCTTCTCCAGGTATAGTGGGACCTTCCCTCCACCGTCACCTTGGGAAAGAATCCTAAATTTTATGGCCACTAAGGTCACCAACTGAGACAAATGCACCTAGGGGAACAGTCTACGATCCGATATAAATGCAACCACAGAGTAACAAGCTCAATCCCCTTGAAGGCTCCTTGACATAATCCAAGGTTTACCAACAAGTGACCCCAGGCTCCTCGACAATGGTCTATCCGAGGTTTACCACTTTTAATACTTGCACATATGTTATCTTTCCCAATGAGATAGGTATGATTACCTCACTAGTTCAAACATGATCTCATGCTTGATTCTTTTAAGAAGAGCTTCCCAGAGCACAATTGAAACAATTGGATTTTTTCCTACCGCAAGATGCTACTGTTTGTTTAGTTTCTTTGGAAGTTAACTAATCCCTATTCCAAAGCACTAATCCTGATCTAGATTGGTGGAAAGAGCCCTAGAAAATGTAAAAATTACTAGATGAATTTTATTAAGCGCTTTGTTATTTGGGTTGTTATTACTCAAAGGGTAAATGGATATGAAACCAATGGTGTTATGACCTGACCCAAAACTGAATGAAATAGAATATGATAATGTAATATTTTCAGTTCGATGAATCCTAACTAAAGTAAGGAGAGAGGTTCCATTCACTTCCAACAATGCAAGAATTGATAAATAAGAGAAAATATAACAAATTCTCTAATGCACTAATTTCATCAAGAAAAACTAATGCTAATCAATTCCAATTTTATTTTTATGTTTTTAAAACAAGCATAAAATCATGTAAATTTAAATCAAAGAAATGGATCTAAATCTATGATTGATTTTTTCAAAATGTAAGCTATGCATAATTTACTTGAAAAGTATGCAAATGTAATCTATGCACATTTTTCATTCTTATTCTGAAAATGAGAATTATAATTATGCAAATGTGATCTACGCAAGAGAATTCTCAAACACAAGATGATTCTAATGTAATCCAAAGAACTAATCAAGTGTAACTAAAGAAAATTGGGTGAGAATTCCAAAGGTCAAAAAATTAAAACACTCAAAGGCGATTAACACTCTCACACAATTTTCTTAAGAGACTAAGACAAACCTCGAAGTAATGACCAAAGGAAATCAAATTAAGAATTTCTCAAAATAGACTCAAAACACCAAACTAACTTAACAAAGACTGATAAGACTGTAAAAATTGTTGAAATAAATTCAAACAGAATTCTTTGACAGTTAAGACAAGTTGGGGTAATAACAGAGAATCAAGTAATTAGATTCCAGAAAACATAATTTTTATTTTTTCAAAAAATTTCTAGAATTCCACAATTTTTAATGGATCAAGGTGCGGTACCGCACTATGTTTCACTAAAATCTTCATAGTCTACCGCTTTGTTTTTAAACAAAAAGTGCGGAAGATAGGAAAAGCACAGAAAAAATAAAAAAACACAGATTTACAATCAGGGATCCTATTGGGTCTTCTACCCAACCCAGTTTTGAACTAATCAAAATCAAAGAAATATTTCAAAAGTTAAACTGAAAATGAAAAATAAAACTAAGTTCAGATTTTCCCCAACAGAGTCGCTATTTTGTCAGACGGATAAATCCTTCTTGCGGACAAGAACGATCTCCCTAGTATCCTAAGGATATCTAGAAACAAAAAGACAAATGTAAACCATTTCCTCTAGACCATTATGATTCAGAATTATTAATTAACTACATATGCAGAGATGCTCCTACCTGAAGTCTAATGCTTATTTTGATCTTCAATCCAGTTGCTCCAGAAGATATCGATCTAGCATGTAAGATCTGTGAACAAAGACAAGAAAAACGATAAAAAAACACCTGCAAGATATAATAATTCAGAAGCAATAATCTATCTCAGTGATCACGGAATCCAAGAATTAAATTATTCAAAGAGATACATGAAAAAATTAATGAGAAAATAGAATCCATTTGTATTAACTTTGAATGATAAGAGGTAACCTTACAACCTTGATGCCTTGATGTTTGTACAGGTTCTTTCGGGGTCCCAAATAGTCATTTCCCTCAGTTTTCCAAGACTCCAAATCTCTGAGATAGCATGAAACTATGGACATGAGTATGTAATCATTCTCATGCCAATGATGCCAAGTAAAAAGAGTATAATTTCTTCAACAATTCACCTCAAAACAACCAAGTTCTAAGTACCCTTGATATTGAAACATGATCTCAATTTATAGCAGAAGGGAGGTAGTTTCAATTCCAATAAGGAAGGGATAAAGTCCTCTCATAAAGGGATTTTAGCTCCAAAAACCAAGGGATAGCTCCATTAATGAAGGGATAGAGGTTCATGAATAGAAGGGGTTAATTTCGACCAGATAACACTTCTAGAAACCTCCAGCTGGGAGAATATTCGACCAACTAGGCTTCTAGAACTTACTTTTTCTTTTATTTTACCTTTTATGGGGGTCTGCAGTTTTAATGAGCAGAACGTGCATGATGTGCCACAAGTTTTATAGCAATAAACCACGATACCACAGGCAAGAACTAGGAAAAGTGCGAAGTTAGGATTTTTAGGGTTTTAATGAGCTTTTCTCCAATTCCAAGACTTGTTTTAGAAACTTTATGATTTTGGACCTCTAAGGGAGAAATAAATAGGCAATGATGAACCCATATAGACAGCTAAATGTCATGGTGAAAATTTTTAGTGTAACACAGGTGTTGGAAGCTATGAAAATATCTATGAGGTAAAGCCATATGGGATATTATACTAAGGACTCAAATTTTTTGGTAGCATGCGACCACGAAAAAATAAAATTCACCGCGAGAGAGAGTAACGCTTAATGTATCTATTATATCAACAAACTCGAAAGGGTCAACGATATTAAGTATTGAACATGATTTCATCGAACCTACTTTGGTGCTCCCTACCCTATCTATCCATGCCACTATGGTGGATCGACGTGTCTCCTTCTATGCATCAATGAGTGAAATAAAGTTTTATTTGGTAAATAGAGAGTATTGTAGGGCTACGTGATGCGATTAGGCATGGTAAAGGCCCAAGTGATAGGTGTAATGTGCCATTCTGAGTTCCAATGTGATGATGGCTGCAAGGATGATCGAGGGCATCTATAATATCTTAGTAGCTAGACCAATAATCATTACGATGATATAATATAGAGGTAATACCGCTAAATATCGCAAAGAGATAATACAAGTGATGTTTTATGAAGGCATTGAAAGCTTTGGTGCAGGCCATATAATATGTATTATGATGGGGCTATTACTTTGAGGAATAATTTGTTATGTAAGGTGCCCGATTTATTAATCAAAGACAAATAGTCAAATTTCTAAAGGAATGTCTTCCCGCATGTGGTATTATATTTGCATCACAATGGGAAACAATACAATGGAAAGGAATTATACCTACGTTAAAGTCTAAAGATCATAGGATTATCTGCGAAGTGATTGTGCTCCTAGGTCCTGGAGGTTATTGACACTGATGAAAGGAGACAATGATGCTACTTCCTAATGCTCAATCGTTGTAGGTTCACAATGGTCTAAGAAGCTGATCTTACATAGTCACATCACCAGGTTATGATTTTGTATGGGATCACATTTTCAAGCACAGGTCGCAAAGTCAAATTTGTGACCTCTAGCGATAAAACTGGTGAATGCGACCCAACCCTCAATGCGACTAGGCCACACAATTTTCAAGTCGTGTATCCCCACAAAATGCAAGGTCACAATTGTGAGTCTTAGACTAGTCACCATAGTTGCAACCTCAACTAAAATGCGACCATGCGACTTTCACTAGTCGTAGTATCTCTTTATGAACCCAAAAGTCACAACCTTCCTCTTTGATCACATAGTAGCATTCCATTCCCTCATTTGTGCATCCAAAAAGTGCAACCCCCATCAATGCGACTGTACGACCTATGAAAAAAATCATGATGTCCATCTGCAACCTTTGGAGACAAAGTTCCTAAGCATAGTCTCTCTTCACTATTCCCATTCTATACCACAAACTGCAACCAAAGCATGTGAAATATTGTAGGATTTAGGATTTTGGCATGCCCGAGAGACTCTAAAATGATTTGATCACCCATAGGTCTCACATCACATTAAATAGCATACCAAGGAAGTTAATTGCATTCGATTATAAAGTGGAATTGTTGAAGGTGTCCATCACAAAATAGTCACATTCAAGTGCTTACCTTCCTATGTATATAGTCATCTAGAAGGAGAAATATCTACCATGAAGAAAGTATTATGTTCCTTATAAAAACTCGCAAAATCATTGACAATTTTAATTGACACGATAAAAACATAAGTGTTTTTTAGGCCACATCCTCCCCCTCTAATCCAGATTGGATTATTATATATTTTTTCATCCATATTGATGCATTCAGAGTGGAAAAAGTGGAGGAATAATCTCACGGGATAGTTTTTACTCGAGAGGCCCACTTTGGCGAAACGAGATCTGAAAACTTATGGGAGAATTTTGAGGCATCAAATGACATTTTTTGTGGTTAATTTTTTTTTATAGCATAGAAATATTTTTTAACTATTCTACACACAGAGATCTTTCCAACGGCACAAGAAGTGCACTAATCAGAGTTTGTATGCAGAAGTTATGCCAGTCAGATGTTTCTTGTTTTCTCACCTACAGTTCGGAAGGATGTCGCGTCAGCCCCCATTATTCATGAAAAAGGGGCTAGAGACATGTTTGTGATTGAAAAGAATTTAAAATAGTCTATATTGTAACTCTAGCTAAGAGTTGATGTAGTCAAAATTAACTACTAGTAGGCTATCAGGTTTCATCATAACCAGGCTACTAGGAGGAAGAAGCATTCCATTCTTTTGAGAGAATTTTGTTCCATAAATGAGTAATTATACCCATGAGAGATAAAAGGTATAGAAAAAAAAGAGGTTATGTGCATTGTAGCAGCCCAGGGACACAAACATTACTTCTTTGTACCTGCAACCATATTTCTAGACAGAAAAAGAGAGCGAAGTGACCTCATCTTCCAACTGGGTTTTCTCCCGAAAGGGTTTCCCAAAGAGCTTACATTGTGTCTTGTGTGTGTATGAGCTTATTTTTTAATTCTCTATTTTTCTAAATAATTGATATTTTCATTCATACACTAGTTATAATTAAATCTACCGATCTTAAAGTTGAATAAAACTGTAATAGTGTAAAATTTCAGTATTTTAATATATTATTATCATATTTGTTGTGACAAATTGTCCAATGGAATATCCATGACAATTTACAGATCACCCTATATTCCTGATGAGGTAAAATCCCGCTACAACACTACAACTTTGATGATAATTGTTTCTTACAGGTGGTGTTGAGGAGGCGGTTATCAATGTTTGAAGGTCGAATCATCATCATCAACATGTAGGGGTGTTGGGAACTAAATTAAAGTCGTTCAAGTTTCTTATATATATTTTAGCTAATCTTATGATTGATAGTGACTATGTTTTTGGAGAAAAGCGTCATTGACGGAGGATATTTTCCTGGACATTCCAAATTATATAAGCACTATTGTGAAGAGGCAAATGTTATTTATAGGCATGATCTCCAATACCTCGGAAGACTACCGGCAATTTTTATGAGCCTATTTCAAAAATTGTTGGAAAGTTCTAAGTGATCATGCATAAGGAACACATACTCTTGACCATTTAGTGTATTCTTATCAGGACTATACATGGGTCAAGAAGGTCAAGTTGGTATTTCACTCATTTAATCTTTTAATATTTATGATATTATTCTTTGACTGCCAATATGTATGTGAATAACGTCATTTTTTTTCTTGCAGGTAACATAATAAAGTAATAATATTTACCAATATGAATGGAGCTAGGGTTTTCACAAAAGCTACACTACTAGGGTTTCCATGAGATCGAAACTGGATCCACTCGAGCTCCTAAAATATGGTGGTAATGTCATGAATACAACAATAAAAGATGCTTGGATGTAAGCGAGGCACAATATCAATAAGTTCAAGAGTCCATGAAAATATCCATGGTCTCACAAAAATGTTGGAAACAAGAATCAACCCTAGGGTTTCTAAAATATCCTCTTTTCCCCTCACATCTCCTCTATCAGTATGCAAATGTCTCATCACGGTGTCAAAAATTATGATCAATTGAGCATGTACTAGTCCGTAGGCATGAGAGAATAGTGAGGAAGTTCAATATTCATGAGGGGAGGGAAAGGTTCATAGTAGGTGAACAATCACCTCATCTCTATAAATATGACCTCATACCTCATTGTAAAGAGAAATTTTAGCACTTGAGTTTAGGATAGGATTAGATAACTTATTTTTTCTTGAGAGCTAGAGACACTCAACTCTTGGCAGCTAGTAGAGTGAGCTGCAGTGGGGCTAGGGTTTTGCATTGGGAAATAGTATGAGCGGCCCATGTTCCACTATTGGGCTTTGAAAAATTGCAATATATGTACTTGAATTTGCAAGAACATTAATAACATGTTCTTCATGTTTAGGACTAATTCGTGCTTACTCATGGTGGTTGTATTGGCTGCCTGATATTTTTACTTTACTTGTATGTGTGCTCTCATAGATGCAATATGTTATGGAATGATTCATAGCTATTTCAAGTATGTTTTCTTTGGAATTTCTGCTTACCTATTTCCCACCATGCCGATGATCTATTGTGAGCTAATTTGAAATTAGCCTTTGTCATGATCTTGTTCATATATGCTTAGTTCGGTTTTGGTGCACTGATCCTTCTCATGGAATCATATTTGTTATTGTTGTTGTGACTTGATTCTATGTAATTTTGTACTTTGTCAATGTTGGGCTGATTTTATTTGATTTCCTGGGAATTTCATCCCTCACACTGACACCTTTTCATTTGACAACAAAGAGCAAAAGCATTCATGATGGAAGTTGGGCCCACATACTTGATGGGGTTCCTATCCCAAATGGTGTGAGGTCTAATTAGGATTTCACACTGGGGAGACCCTCTAGCTATTGGCAGTAAATTCCATCCCGTCAATAGGTTCCTTTTCATTTCCTTTTCCTTTGGAGTGATTCTTGCATTTCAAGGTGGCCTTGCCTCTTTCATGCATGAAAAGTGCATGGGATTTATAACTTACCAATGTGCCCATATTTATGAGCTTATCTTGCTCCTGTGTTAGGGACTTAAAAGATTCATCGATTGTGAGAATCTTCTATATTGTTCCCATTGAAAGCCTAACTATCTGAAAAGTGGAGAGAAATACAACATACAATGGACCTAGCTTTGAAAGTATAAAAATAATTGATTGGATTGGTTGCTTAGATTTTTTTTTCCACATCCTTTTAGTTGGAGGAATAAGGACTTTAACCTTATGAATAAATATTGAATATTTTTGAAACTTCTCTAATCTTACGAGTTGAGATAATTTTCCAGGATATGACCCTGTATCTCATCTTTACTCCTAAAGAGGGTCTGCATAGTGGTCCAAACATTATTTGGAGTAGTGCATGATTTTCCATGATTTTTTTTTTTAGAGAAATTCCTAAACATAAGAAAAAAATGTCTCAACAACATAATTCTTTTTATTCTTACTTACCATGGATATCCAATACAAGACATCTGTTTTGAGCTAAATTATATTTTTTTCCTTTTATCCAAAACAATTGTATTGAATGAGAATTGCAAAATGTGGAAACTCCATTATTATTGATACCTCAAATCTTAAATACATGGAAACATATTGTTTATTCTCCTTCTTCGTAGCTATCATAGGCTATGATACCATGTAAAATTGTATATGTATGTATAGAAAATGGATCTAGATAGAAAAAAAGGGATAAAACATGCCAGTAGCAAATAAGAAAAAAAATGAGAGAATAAATGAATTATATTACCACATAAAAATAAAATGAGAGAATAAAATTACAAGAAATATTCTCTACATGGATAAACTAATCCATTGTAACTTAAATCAACCAAAAAAATGACCTGTTTCTAGCTCCTTTAATGACTCAACCTTGAAGTGATATTGAGCTACGATTACACCTCACATCTAAAAATTCCTTTAGGTAGCCTAGATTAAGGTTTTAATGGTTACCTCAGATGGCTATGAATTGATGCCAAAATACCTTGAAGAAGAGAGAAAAGAGTCAGAATTATCCATTGAATAATCCTTGAATGCAACGAAGTCTCTTCTAGAACTTATCCTTCAGGAGGCCTGAATTCCCTAATTACTTGTGCAGGTGTTAAAGATCCCAGTCATGCCTTAGAGAAGGGGGAAAAATCCATTTAAAACATCACATGTATCCAGAAAAATACTTCAAGAAATATTTTAGATCTTCCTCAAAAAAATACATAGGACCTAATTATCATGTTCAACCAAATTTAGGTCTCAGAAGATGTGACTCATGGAGGATGCAAATATGCCTATGATCAATTTACATAATTCATATAACCTTAAATCGAGATTCCTACAGATATCAATGAAAAAAGCTAAAAATATTTCTGTCTAGAAGAAATATGTTAGGCCAGAGGGGCATACATAAAAGTTGGATGGGTCTTGTGCAATTATACCACTTAATTTTTCTCTTGTTCAAGGATGAATTAATCCCCCAATACTTGCAAATTTTTTTTAGGAGTTTAACCTCAGATATATATGGAAATTCCCTTATACTTCCTTAGAGAATAAGCTAATATATCTCAAAAAAGGGACAAATTTCCATAGAATATTCTCAAGACCCAACAGAGAAACCATAACCATAAAAAATAAACCAAAATCATATTTATCTTTTTCTTATGTTTGGAGTGACTCCATAAGGCCGCAAACAAACTCATAGATATATTTCATATCTTGTGTGTGATATTTCATGGCTAATGAAGAGACAAAAAGCTCTCTTTCATAGACGTCATGGAATATTCTAGTAAGGGGTTGACTTGATTAAAATGGAGGGAAGTCTACCTTAAAAAATTTAAGTTTGATATTCAAATTTTTACTTTTTGGAGCTAGAAGTCCAAATGGACATTAGGGTTGGCCTAACCTTGAAATAATAGTTAATATTCCCTTGATAGAATCCTTTTTTGCAACTAATATTTACCTTAAGAAAATATTTAATTAATTCCTTTAATAAAACTTCTTCTTGGCCTCATAACTCGAACAAATATTTAGCCAATTGTTGAATTTCCACATCATTTGATTTTGGCGACATTAACCATACATTCAGGGAATAAATTTTGATCAAACATATCTCATCAACTATAAGGAGTTATGTGACATGCCACCTTCCAATAGAATTAGCAGGACAAGGACCATCAAATGAAGATGATATTGAACCAAAGAACCCTAATATTACTTGTCATTTTTTCCATTAAAAGTGAGGATTATTCTGGATACAGCTTGGTTTGACTTCAAAGACAACCTAATTTCAACAATATCCCACTTTTTCATTGATGGCAACAGACGTACACCCCCATGTATGTTGCTTCTGCTAATTTTATTCCTTTAACCTTCCTATTTTGATTTCTATCCCCCTTTGACAACAATGGAAAAGGGTGACTTCCATTGACTAGCTACCTTCTTCTTTCCTCATTTAACATGCCTTTCTCCTCATTTCTACTTGGTTGGATGGAATTATTATAACTGAGAACTTCGTAGAACCCTGAGCTTATGTTGAAGATACTCATATTCCTGTCAGGGTAGAGGCTTGGTGAAGATGTCATCTATTTGTTCTTTTATACCAATGTTATCTACCTTGATATTATTCTCTACAAACTATTCCTAAAGAACGTGGTATTTAGTGGGAATTTTTTTATTTTGTAGTGCATGAAAATATTTTTTGAGAGACTTATGATGTTGTTGTTGTTACAAAATATCATATTAAGCTCATGAAACTTCACTTGGAGATTTGTTTCTTCCATATAAATTGAGTACAACATGTTGTTTCTATGATATATTATTCTTCTATTGTGGATAAGGAAACTAAAGACTAATTCTTGCTCAACCATAAAATGAGACAATTACCCAAATACAAGTTTTCTCCATTGGTTCTTTTTTAATCATCAATACCACTTTCCAAATATGCATTTGCATAAGTTTTCAAGGTCAATTCATTCCCCCTTGGATACCATAGTCAAAAATTTATTGTTCAATTAAGGTGTTAGAAGATCCTTTTTACTAGAACGACGTTTAATTCTTTTCATTCTTCTTGGAATCATGCCACTAGCCCAACTTCCTGCATCACAACTGCTCTTGAAACCATCACATAAAATTTGTTTCCAACAATCAATCTATATAATATCTAGTATTCTTCCTTGTACTCATTGTCCTTGCTCAAATTGTAACCATTCACCATGGGAGCACTAACTGGTTTAGAATCTTCCATTTTGAATCTATTCAATATTTTCTTGATGTACTTGGCCTAAATGAATATGCCATCATCTTATTGAGATATCTGAAGTCCCAAGAATAATTTTAAATCACTGAGTAAAGAAATATCTAACTCACTCTACATATCATTGGAAAATTTCTTACTTAGACTATCATCATCGCTGCCAAAGATGATGCCATCCACATATACTTCAATGAGAGTGAATTTTTCTTATCATAATGTTTATGTATAAATTTATATTAGCACGTCCTTTCTTGAAACCTTGTTCCGATAAGTACAAAGTAGCTGTCAATATGAGCATACTAGGATCTAGGGGATTTTTGAGACCATACAAAGATTTATTTTACCTATAAACTTTACATTTATTTTCTATAATCAGAAAACCTTCATGCTGCTCCAAGTATACTTCTTCTTCCAAATCTCCATATAGGAATGTTTATTTGACATCCATCAAGTACACCTTAATCTTTCTTGAGCAAGCATATGCACAAAATATTATGATAGCTTCCATCTTAGAAATAGGGGAAAACATCTCTTGAAAATATATTCCTTCAACCTAGGTAAATCCTTTACATACCAATCTGTCACTCGTCATGGTCACCTATACTTCTTCATTTAGCTTTTTCTTGAAGACCCGTTTTGTTCCAATCATTTTTTTGTACCTAGGTCTTGGAACCAATTCCCACATTTTATTCTCTTTTATATGATCCATTTCGTCTTCCATGGCTTGATCCAATTATTATCATGGCTAGATTATTCAAATCTTATAGGCTCAACTATGGGTAAGAGTGCAAGAAGTCCTTATTGTGGCATGCATATTTGTCATCTTCTTTTAGTTCTGATTCTTGCATTCATATCATTGGTTATTTTTTCTGATGGATGATTCTTCTGGTACCATTGTTTAGTAGTTTCAAGAGGTTCCTATTGATTATATTATCCTTCTTGCTGGTTAAAATTTGACTATTTGTATGACTGTTGTTCTTATTTTATTCTTCTTGTTTTCGTTCTTCTATTTCTTGTTCCCTTAAATAAGAGCCTCCTTTATTAGCCATTTTTCCAAGAACTTTATAAAATGTTACATTGGTTCTTTCGACTATCATGTTGAGTCTCAAATTATATCATTAGTATGCCTTGATTTTGTGTGCATCCCTAAAAAACATGTCTGCATCTACTCGAGAGCCCAATTTTCCATTCTTCTTGTCTTCCCTTTTTATATATCATTTTATTCCATAGATTCTAAAGGCCTTGATGTTTTTCGGTCTTCCCTTCCATAATTCATATTGGGTCGTGTCTCTGTTGTTTTTAAGCATTCCTCTATTTTGAATGTGCATAATTATCTACATTGCTTGAACCCATAATACATCACTTAATTTTTAATAATGTAAAATGGTGCTAACCATTTCTTTCGCCATTCTATTTTTTGTTTTAGTGATTTCATTTTGGTATGGTGTCTTTTCTACTAAGAATTATCTTTTTAACCCTTGTTCATCATAGAAATGTTGGAATTATTTGGATGTAAATTATTCTCCATTATTTGATCTTAAAAAAATTATTCTCATATCAATTTCTTTCTCAACAACCTCTTGTGGATTTTGAAAATTTGAAATTCTTCTGACTTTTTCTTTAGAAAACTTACTGCTACCATTCTAGTGTAATCTACGATAAATAATATGAAGTATTGTTCACATTCCAGTCCTTTGGTTTTCATGGGAACATATATATAGGTGTGAATCAAATCTAATGGTTTTGAAGTGTAATGTTCCTTAGTATTGAATTTAACCCTTTTCTTTTTTCCATGCTTCCATTGTTTTCACATCGTACCTACTGGTTTTGAAATTTCTAGCATTTATCTTACATCATTTTACTGATTTTAAAATGGTTATAAAATTTTATGTGTCCCATCCTTCTATTCCAAAGCCAAATTTTATTATCTTTAGCTAAAAAATATCCTTCTTTATCAATCTCATCTAGAGTTTATATATCAAACAACGTAAATTTTGAAATGGGAACAGAAACAAGTACCCACTTTTTTTAGGTAGCAAAAAATTGTTTGATTTATTAAAGTGTCGATTCAGAATACTCTTAATTTTTTTTTTTAGCATATTTTTGAAACATTAAATTTTCTTATGTACCAAGTATAAACATTATTTTTAAAATTTTAGTGATTTTTATGTTAATTTTGAAAAGTGTTGATACCAACATCATCCCCCTTTTTTTAGAAGAATTATTTTTTACCTTAAATTTTCTAATGTATTAAATGCTAATAATTATTTTCTAAATTTAAAAAATTTAAGAATTACTCATCTTCTAAGTGTTTTTTAGGTATTTATTTTTTTGTTTTTCTTTTCATTTTTTTTTTCGTAATGAGATATTTGATTTTTTGCAGTGTTAAAAAAAATCTAGTATTTTAACGTTTCAATCTTCTATCTGATTATATATTTTTATATAATATTTCATTGCAAATGAAATAATTGTCACTAAAAAAGAGCCAATTTTTAACAATTTACATAAAAATACACATTTTGAATATAGATATTGTTATGGCGTAAATCTACCTCAGTGAGAAAAATGAGTCTAGGGTAACATCAAACCACGGCAGAAAGTTTGGTAGCTAGCCCTACCAGATCGGGAGAGGGCTCTCTCCTTGTCAATCTCAACAAAAAATGATCAGTGAGGCTTGAGATGACTTGAATGAAGGCTGATTTTAGGCTAGGTATATATGTAAAAGAGTTTGATTTGATTTTGAGGGTGTTTGTTGGATCAAAGGGAAGGGCAGATTTTGGGTCTGGGGAATGAGGCCTAGTTTTTGCAGAGATCTGAATGGGGCAAGGTAGGCAATTGTTTTGACACTTCAATTTTGAATGAAATGGATAGCTCAGACCGGTGAGGAGTTGAAGAGGGCAATAAGCTTTCAGGAATCCTCTTCAAACGGTTGAAAACATAGAAAATTAAACAAACCCTAGGTAGAGCACTGCAAATCTAATGAATTCCACCTTTATCCTTGTTTGTTTAACTTAAGAAGAAATAAGAGGGAAGATGATACACATAAAGCACCAGTAAACTTACATTAATAGAGAGAAACACATCATCAAAACAAAGAGCCACATGAATCCCAAGGAGTGCTGCAAACCCTGGTCTATTCCTTTGCCAAACTGCAGAGATGAATGTACAATGATGCTCAAAGCAATCCCAAATGTCCAACCATGCTAATGACTGAAAAACTACAAGATATAGACAACACTAACTCATCCCCAGCCTCTAGGGGTCGAGCTCACAATTTTAGGAGCTATTTCAAAAAGATCTAAACTGAGAACTGGAAAATAGGCAGTGGAACAACTTGCCTCTATAAGATAGGAAACTGATTCATTCAGTTGCAATTCACCTTTTGATGGATGAATCTACCTCCATGAGTAAAAATTTAACAAAATTACATCAATATCCATAAAACTACATCCAATTACATCATGATTTTAACATTTGGAAGTAAGAAAGTCAAAATGTCAAAAACTAGGCGAAAAACAGAGTTACTGAGTCCAAAATGAGCAAAAATCCCCAATCTGCCGCGCCTGATTTCTCTATGCGTCGCGTCAGTTTGGAGCTGATTTTGAAGGCCTTCCCAGTGTCCAAATTAGCTCCAAGTGGGCTTGTTGGAAATTTCTGCCTGTCTACTTTCCAACACAAGAGGAATTTCTGAATTTGGCTTCAATTTTCACCTCCAAAAATGAGTTCTCCCAACATTGCTTCCTGTGTGTCTAAAAAGAGGCAGAAAGGTCTTTTTTAGGGTGTTTCTGACCCTTCTGGAAGCCCAAAACCTGTCAAAATATCTTGGCCATAAGTAGGAATGCATAATTTTCCATTAAAAATCCAAAAATGTAAATTTTTCCCCAAGAGGAGTCCCCCATCAAAAGCGCGCGCCAAGTGGCGTGGCGCATAGAGCTGAAAAATCTGTTTTTAGGCCAAAAAATCAAAATTTGCAAAAAGTGTCCCAAATTTCTTGAAATTTGGGGTGAGTGTCCTCCATCATGTACTATGCTAGGCCAAGGAAGCCTGGGCCAAAATCTGAAGTCTATCTTTCATTTTTCGACGCTTTGAGGCCTTCTTTAACTTGGCCTTCAAGATTTTGATTCGTGCCTTGCAAACATGATTTCTTTCCCAATAATGATTAGCCATGTGCCTCAACATGTTATTTTAATTTTTTTCCTTCTCCAACAGCTTTTCCAAATGAATATTTACCCTTTCAAGCCAAGTTTCACGATCAACCTCAATCTCTTGCTCAATGGATGTCATCTCGGTTTTGCTCCTTTTGGCAGCTTGCCGGTTCTCACGTATATTTTGCAACTCCATGATAGTTTGCTGATCTTCTAGCTGTTTGTTTCTCTACTCAAGGTAGTTGATTATCCACTGGGCTCTTTGAAATTTGAGGGACAAAGTGTTTATCTCCGCCTTCTGCTCCTGAACAATCTCTCTCAGCTTTGAGCTTGGTGAGCCCAAATCATCATCAATGAGTATGAAGTTTGTATCCTGGCCTCCTGAAGGCCCCTCATCATGTATTGGCCTCTTACCCTTGTCCTGTACCTATACCGCTGATGAAGGAAGTGAGACCCCTTCCACCCTGGGTGGAGATAATACTCACTTGGCTGCTACAAACAACCCTCTAGTGCCCCTCTGATAGGTGGAAAACACCGACACACTAGCAGTTTGTGTCTCATGACCTTCCTACTGATATGAAGGTTCACCTGCCTCATGAAAAACCTCCGAAGGTACCTGAGAAGCTGTGAAGAACTCATTAGAAGTGAAATCCTCCCATGAAATATCCTGCAAACCAAGCTGATGCATAACCACAATTTTGATGAGTGCAAAGTGATAGATACTGTTATACTGCTGCTCAGGAGTTTTCTTCTGCACTAGGGTGGTCATTTTCTCAATATTTCTACACATGAAGTAAGGGAGGTTCATCATTCTCACCTTGGTAAAATGCATCAACAACCTGATGTGATAAGCATAGAGGCGAGAAAACTGGCCCTCACAACTGAAATATTTGATTATGAGCTTCATCAAAGGAGCGTATGAATCTTTCAAGAACCGAAAGGGAAAAAATCTGCTGAGTTGTCTCAAAAAACCAGACTTGATGTATGGCTCATAGTGTTCCCTGTCAACTTGCTGCATTTTATTCCATTGCTCTCCAACATTTGGAATACCAGTTGCTAGAGAGATAGATTCAGGTGTCAAAGTGAATGTCACACTTGAAAGAGTGAATTGGCCATTATGTAAATGAAGCACAAATAATCTGGCCAGCTCATGATGGTGGTGGACTCTAGCAACCATCTCACAAAACTGATAACAAGACTACTGTTGAAAACATGTAATAACAAGAGGACAAGCTTGTAGCTCAGCAATTGAAGTAGGCTCCTCCCTGACATGTCTGCCACTCTTGTGAGGTCTCCTTGGCGCATGCAATTCAGTTGTAGAGTCACTGTTTCGGTCATAAGAGGAATCTGTCTCCATGTTTGCCAAAGTCTGTGTTGTCTTAGATGAGTATGAGGAGTTTTGGTGTCTTTGGTTTTTGTTGCCAAATGTATGACAATATGTGAGGGGCTATGGAGGGAGAGGGCAAGGGGAATATTGGGAATATTACCAATTGGAATTTAGGGAATTGAAGAGTTTTAGGGACAGTCTCTAGATTTTTGGGATAGGATTTGGGGTTTGGGAATTTCGTAGTTAGGATGGGATAATGGGAATATGGGATAGGGGTAGATGAATTTTAGGGATATGGGGAATAGGGAAATGGGTTGATGGAACTAGAAAAACAGTGAGGAAACAAAAAGTGAGGGAGTGATGGCCACAAAAAAACCAATGTATAAACCCTAAGGAAACATTTCTTGAGCAAGGAAATAGGGTTTGAATTTTTTTTATTAAATCCTCATAGACATCATAAGACATAGGTTCATTGGCATTGACAAATTTTTTTGACTTACTTGGACCAGAGGAAACCGAGCAAATTTGAAGTTTTGCTGAAATCGTGGTAAAAATGCTTTGCGGCCCTACGCGCCGCGCCACAAACCCAACGCGCCGTGCTGGCTCTATGTGTCGCGCTGGTGTATTTTCAACACTGTGGAGGCCGACCCAATGTGTCACGCCTGTCCGATGCGCCGCGCCGCTCAGCCAATGCACCGCGCTCACAAACTTGCAGGAATCTATTGTGATTTTGCTCTCTTCGTTCTACACGGCCCTTTCCTTTGCTCACTCTCTCTTCTTGGAATAAAAATGAGCCCTTTGAAACATGAAAATGACTTATATACCAAAGGCTTTTAATTTTCCACTCCTAAAACCCACTTTTGTAATGTTACCTTTGACACTTTTTTTAAACTCTGTTTAAAACAACTTGCTTCATTTTGGATCTGATTAACTGAATGATGTGATTTTTGTTTGCCTTGCAGGGTTGCTGAAGTTTGACAAGGTGACCAGGGTTGCCATTGAAATTATTTACAAATGAGATAACTTGAAATTACATTACATTTATACATAAAAGGATGAAATACTTTATTTTTCTTCAAAATAGAGTTTTGAAGAAAAATACATTATTAAGCATATGATGATGAAGTTCTTAGTACTAAAACTTTATTCAAACTCCTCATGCGCATGCTGACCATTATTGGGCATTTTGAAGACCTTATTGATGAAACCCTAGACCTAATGGGACTGGAAAGCTAAACAACGACTCTTACAAATTTATGGACAAAAGGTGAGTGAAGATGGTTTTCATGAATGGAAATGGGCCAGCAGGTAAAGGACATGAGGGAAAAATCTACAGCAAGCCACTACCGTCAGATGATCCATGCTCCTAATGGAACGCAGCTGACTGAGTGAGACACCTAATATGCAATGCAACAAGAGGATTTTGATCACTGACAGAGGGATGAAGATACCGACACTGACATTGGCTCCAATGGGGATGGTAGCTCCTTGGAGGTGCCAAGAACTACAGATCTCTGGAAAAGCAGGCAGTGCCTTCGTCCATTGGGCTATGGAGTCAATAACTTCGACAAACCAAAACCAGACTCTTGACTCATTTTCAGAGCTGAAAAATGACTCAAAACTGACTCAATTTCGAGACCAAAAATGACTGAAAGACCTGACTCAAACAAACCAAACCAAAACTGAAATCAACCTTCAGTTTTATAGCCTTCACCTCATGCCCCAAATTGAAAGAATGATGACATCACACGCTTGCATCGAAACATAAACAAACCGGTATGTACAGTCATATATATGACAACAGAAAACATTTAAAAAATAGTACCGTTTGAGTAGCCGACCATTGACCGACCCACCTGGACAATCTTCTCCATTCATTTCTTTCAAAAGGAAAGCATTTTGGCCTCGATATGCAGCAATTATGAAAGGTCCTTTCCAAAGATTCTCAAACTTTCCATGCTTACCTTTATCTTCGTTTCTCGCGTCCCATTTTAGCACCACTTCTTCTATTTGAAACTTGTCCGCCTTTGCCTTTCAATCATATATCTTCTTGATTCTCTCCTGCAGGTTGAAAGTGTTCTGAAAAACCTCCTCTCTAGTCTGCTGTAAATGGATCATTTGATTAATTCTTCACTGTAAATGATCATCCTCGTTGCCAGCTTCCTGCAGAAGTTTAACCACTGGAACTGCGAGAGAGGTCGGGAATATCGTGTCAACACCATACACGAGCTCAAAAGGAGACATGCCTATAGATTTATTTTAACTCAATCTGTCTGCCCAAAGTGCATTAACCAATTTCTTATGCCAACTTTTCTTGTTTATTTCCAGCAGCTTTTTGATAATATTGACCAAGGATTTATTTGAGGATTCGGCCAATCCATTGCCTTGTGGATGATATGCAGTTGAGTGCCCCAAAGTAATTTGATACTTATCACAAAAGTCAATCATTCTTTTAGATTTAAAGGCTGCTGCATTATCAGTGATCAGTTTGTTTGGACAACCAAAATGAGAAAAAATATTGTTTTCAAGAAATGAAATGATTACCAAATCTGTGGCCTGCCTAGTGGGAATCGCCTCAATCCATTTGGTAAAATAGTCCGTCGCTGTAAGGATCCACTTATGCTACGCTGAAGAAGTAGGATGGATCTTGCCAATGAAATCCAAACCCCACTGCTGAAAAGGAGCACTTACTTCAATGGGCTTAAGTGGTAAAGGCTGCAATTTTCTCCTCCCTTCAAAAATCTGACATTCATGGCAGCTTTTAACAGTTTTGTACACATCAGAAAAGAGAGTTGGCCAATAATATCCTGCTCTCAAAATTTTGTTGGCCGTCGTCTTCCAGAAAAGATAACCTCCGCAATATCCCTTATGAAAGTCTTCCATAACCTTCTTTGCCTCTTTTTAAACCAAACAATTAAGCAAGACACCACCGAGATCTTTCCAATAGAGTGCATTATTCATGATAAAAAACTTGGCAGCCTTCAATTTCAGTGTCCTACTTTTGTTTTTAGCCATTCCTGGCGGTGGTGACAGATTTTGGAACACATAAATAATGTCCGAATACCACGGAGAAAGAACAAAGATTTCTCATACCTGAGCTAGCGAACTTTCTTCATTTTCCTCAGACATAGCAGCAATGAGATTAATGTCCAAGGCATGCAAATTTGACTCAGCCATTAGCTTGGCTAGCCCCTGTCCTTTGATAAGATTTGTAGGTTTTATCTCCATGTCATATTCCAACAAGGCTGCAATCCATTTTCCTCGTCTCCCTTCTGGATCTGTTTGCACTAAGACATCTTTAACAACAACATTAGGAACATAAGCACAAATGTGAGAATGCAGAATATATACTCGAAAATATTTCAATGCTTTTACTAAGGCAAGAGCTTGCTTTTCAATAATATTATACTTTAAAGCTTCATCTCTTATGGTTCGACTGAAAAAAGCAATTGGTTTCTCAAGCTGATCTCTTTTCTGCATCAAGACTGCTGCCATAGTATGATTCGAGGCAAATGAAAACAAAATAAAATCCTGAGTATAGTACGGGCTGATCAAAACCGGAGCTGAAGAAAGGGCCAATTTCACCAAATTGAAAGACTTTACTGCTTCCTCAGTCCATTTGACTACACTATCTTTCTTGATCATGTTTGTGATTTCCCTTAAATGTTCTGCAAGATTGGGCACAAAGCGACGTAAGAAATTCATCTTACCGTTGAATGATTGGATCTCCTTTTTGTTTCGGGGAAGATCAATTTGCTGAATGGATTCTACTCAACCTGGATCAATGTAGATGCCATCCTTTGATATAATATGACCAAGAAGTTTGCCCTCATCCATGGCAAACATACTCTTCAAGAGGCTGTCTCATTCGCGAATGAAATTCGTCTTTGTAGAGGCCGAGTTCTCGAGAATACTCCGTCTTGATAAAAATTGGCATATCATCAGGTGTAAAGAAATGATTCTCTTCTCCAATTACATTATCCTCATCATCTGATTCCGGACCATGTACAAAATTCTGCTGTAAGGGTGTCTTCACTTCCTGCTGTACTGCTTGTTCTTGTGCTCGCTGCTCTCTTTGCTTGATTCTAAATTGTGGTTGCTGCTGGCCACAGAAGTTAGGATTTCTGATTTGTGGTTCATACTTATCAATTGTTAATCTTTCAAACATCTTTTCCATCTTACGGAGCACTTGATTTGAAGTGGAAACCTCTTCCTTTATTGCTACTTTCTTTTCAGCTTTCGTTCTAGCTCTCTTAGCAAGCAGGTTTGCCTCAACACTGACTGCAATTTTCTGCATGTCTTCCAAAGTGGACGGATCTCTTTCTCTAAATTGATAGGCCATGTCAGGATCGAAGCCATCCAGGAATTTAATCAAAGCCAACCCCATAGGTGGCTTTATATCAGCAGGAATTGCATTGTAAATAGAATTGAATCTAATACAATAATCTTGAACAGACTCACCAATGTTCCGCTTGATATTCTCATATTCAGAAAGGATCTGAAGAGGGTCTTTCTTCACTTCCCATCGATCCAAGAATTGTCTCTGAAGATTAGCCAATGTAGTAATACTACCCGCCGACAAAGCTCTGAACCACTTCCTTACTTCACCTCCAAAGGTTTGTACAAACAGTCTCATTGTCACATTTTCCGCATCAATCTCATGAAGGTCAAAGAAATCTGCCATCCTATCCACATGTTGATGAGTTGTAACATTTTGAGGAGTGCCATCAAACAATGGAATTTTGCTTTGATAATCTGCGGGCATGTTATCCAAATTTTGAGGCAACGCAAGGGGTGCAAATCGGGCAGCCATTGCTCTGGGTGGATTTACAACCAGGCTTGGGGATATAGGAGGAGTCGGAGCAGTTGATGTATGAGGTGTATGTGGTGTGGATGGAGGTGATACTACTACAAATTTTTTATCAGAGATAGAAGGTTGCACGGGAATGGTGGGAATGAAAGGAGGCTCGGTAGGAATTTGTGAACTAGATGTAATTGCGGATGACCCAAGAGTTGCAGATGCAGACTCTATGAATTTGGGAATGTTTGTTTCCACAATGGAATTATGAATATTCAAGATGTAACTGTCAATTGATCTATTAGCTTTTTCAATTTCAAGATCTTTGACAAACTATGGATTTAGGACAGTAGAATCAGTAGCACTTTCGGACTTAGTCTCAAACAATGACAACTCAAATTGTTCATCAAACTCAAGATCTTCAAGATACTAAAAAACAACAGGACACGAATGAGATTTGAACACAGGAATCACAGGACTTTCTCGACGAAGGATTCTCGAAATAATATTTGGATTTTCATACACAGGAGGTGGATCGGGATCCAGATTAGCTCTGGTGTGTCGTCTGGAAGCCAGTGTGTTGAATTATTCCCAAAAATCAAATGGACAAAATCAACTTGTTCAGCCTATCAAATTCTAAACTCATCACCCAAAAGTCCAGAATTATCTGATATACTGGGGCAATTTACAAGTTAGATGTTACGTTTACAAGACTAGACCGGAGATTGACTGAAGCATCATTCATCTACTTTCGCTAATGCAAAGAAAGAGCGTTTCGAAGGCTACCTGGCTAACTTCAGGCTCCGTCTTTAGTTTATAAAATGAATAACACTAACAAGAAAACAATTTTTTCTTCCCTAGTATGGTCGCCACTATGTTAGTGCCTAAATCTACCTCAAGCTGAGGAAGGCAGAGTCTAGGGTAACATCAAACCACGCTTAACATAGTAGCTATCCCTACCAGATCGGGAGAGGGCTCTCTCCTGGTCAATCTTTGCAAAAAATGATTAGTGAGGCT
Source organism: Pinus albicaulis (assembly GCA_034641835.2). NCBI lineage: Eukaryota > Viridiplantae > Streptophyta > Pinopsida > Pinales > Pinaceae > Pinus > Pinus albicaulis. The sequence continues at coordinate 53,971 of JAXQQM020064815.1, forward strand.
TGAGATGACTTGAATGAAGACTAAATTTAGGCTAGGTATACATTCAAAAGAGTTTTGATTTAATTTCAAGGATGTTATGTTGGATCAAGGGAAAGGCACATTTTGGGTCTGGGAAATGAGGCCCAGTTTTGCAGAGATCTGAATGGGGCAAGGTAGGAAATTGATTTGACACTTTAATTTTGGATGAAATGGAGAGCTTAGATAGGTGAGGAGTTGAAGAGGGAAAAAAAATTTCAATTATCCTCTCCAAACAGTTGAAAACATAGAAAATTAAACAAACCCTAGGTAGAGCACTGCAAATTATAATGAATTCTACCTTTATCCTTGTTTGTTTAACTTAATAATAAATAAGAGGGAAAATGATACACATAAAACACCAGTAGACTTAAATTTACAGAGAGAAACACTCTATCAAAGAAAAGTACCACATGAATCCCATGGAGTGTTGCAAACCTTGGTCTATTCCTTTACCAAAATGCAGAGATGAATATACAATGATGCTCAAAGAAATCCCAAATGTCCAACCATGCTAATGACTCAAAAACCACAAGATATAGACAAAAAATAACTCATCCCAAGCCTCTATGGGTCAAGCTCACAAGTTTAGGAGCTTTTTCAACAAGATCTAAACTGAGAACTAGAAAATAGGTAGTGGAACAGCTTGTCTCTATAAGATAAGAAACTGATTCATTCAGTTGCAATTCACCTTTTGATGGTTGAATCTACCTCCATGAGTAAAATTTAACAAAATTACATCAAGATCCATCAAATTACATCCAATTACATCATGAGTTTAACATTTGGAAGTAAGAGAGTCAAAATGTCAAAAACTAGGCGAAAAACAGAGCTACTGAGTAAAAAATGAGCAAAATCCTCCAATGCGCCGCGCTTGATTTCTCTATGCGTCATGCCAATTTGGAGCTGATTTTGGATGCCTTCCCGATGTCTAAATTTTCTCCAAGTGGGATTTTTGGAAATTTCTGCCTATCTACTTTCCAACACAAGTGGAATTTCTGAATTTGGCTTCCATTTTCCCCTCCAAAACTGAGTTCTCCCAACACTACTTCCTGTGTGTCAAAAAAGGGGCATAAAGGTCATTTTTAGGGTGTTTTTGACCCTTCTGGAAGCCCAAAACCTGTCAAAATATCTTGTACATAGGTAGGCATGCATAATTTTCCATGAAAAATCCAAAAATGTAAAGTTTCCACCAAGAGAGTGTCCTCCATTATGTACTATGCTGGGCCAAAGAAGCCTCGGCCAAAATCTAAATTCTATCATGCATTTTCCGACTCTTTGAGGCCTTCTTCAACTTGGCATTCAAGATTTTAATTTGTGCCTTGCAAACATGATTTCTTGCCCAATAATGATTAGCCATGTGACTCAACATGTTCTTTTCCTTGTTGGCCTTCTCCAACAGATTTTCCAAATGAATATTTACCCTTTCAGGCCAAGTTTCACGATCAGCCTCAATCTCCTGCTCAGGTGATGTCATCTCGGTTTTGCTCCTTTGGGCAGCTTGCCAGTTCTCACGTATGTTTTGTAGCTCCATGATAGTTTGCTGATACTCTAGATATTTTTTTCTCTGCTCAAGGTATTTGATTATCCACTGGGATCTTTGTAGGTTGAGGGACAAAGTATTTATCTCCGCCTTCTGCTCCTGAATGATCTCCCTGAACTTTGAGCTTTGTGGGCCCAAATTAGTGTCATCATCCTGAATGAGGATGAAATTTGTCTCCTGCTCTCCTGAAGGCCCCTCATCATGTATTGGCCTCTTACCCTTGTCCTGTACCTATACTGTTGACGAAGGAAGTGAGACACCTTCCACTCCGGGTGGAGATAATACTTGCTTGGCTGCTGGAAACAATCTTCTAGTGCCCTTTTGATAGGTGACATACACCAGCACACTAGTGGTCTGTGTCTCATGACCCTCCTACTGATATGAAGGTTCACCTGTCTCATGGAAAGCTTCCGGAGGAACCTGAGGTGCTGTGAACAACTCATGAGAAATGAAATCCTCCCATGAAATATCCTCCAAACCAAGCTGATGCATAACCAAAATTTTGATGAGTGCAAAGTGATAGATACTATTATACTGCTGCTTAGGAGTTTTCCTTTGCACTAGGTTGGTCATCTTCTCAATATTGCGACACATGAAGTAAGGGAGGTTCATCATTCTCACCCTGGTAAAATGCATCAACAACCTGATGTGATAGGCATAGAGGCAAGAAAACCGACCATCACAGCTGAAATATTTGATTATGAGCTTCATCAAAGGAGCGTATGAATCTTTCAGGAACCAAAAGGGAAAAAATCTGCTGAGTTGTCTCAAAAAACTAGGCTTGATGTATGGCTCATAGTGTTCCCTATCAACTTGTTGCCTTTTGTTCCATTGCTCTCCAACATTTGGAATACCGGTTGCTAGAGAGATAGATTCAGGTGTCAAGGTGAATGTCACACCTGCAAGAGTGACTTGGCCATTATGTAAATGAAGCACAAATAATCTGGCCAACTCGTGATGGTACTGGACTCTAGCAACCATCTCAAAAAACTGGTAACAAGATTGCTATTGAAAACATGTGATAGCAAGAGGGCAGGCCTGCAACTCAGCAAGTGAAGTAGGATCTTCCCGAACATGTTTACCACTCTTGTGGGGTCTCCTTGGTGCATGCAATTCGGTTGTAGAGTCACTGTCTCGGTCATAAGAGGAATTCGTCTCCATGTTTTCCAAAGTTTGTGTTGTCTTAGATGAGTATGAGGAGTTTTAGGTGTCTTTGGTTTGCTACCAAATGTATGAAAATGTGTGAGGGACTATGAAGGGAGAGGGTAAGGGGAGTGTTGGGAATATTTTCAATTGAAATTTGGGGAATTGAAGGGTTTTAGGGATAGTCTCTAGGCTTTTTGGGATAGTATTTGGGGTTTTGGAATCTTGTATCTAGGGTTTGGGATAATGGAAATATGGCATAGGGGTAGATGAATTTATGGATATGGGGGATAGGGAAATGGGCTGATGGAACTAGAAAAACAGTGAGGAAACAAAAAGTGAGGGAGTGATGGCCACACAAAACCAATGTATAAACCCTAAGGAAACATTTCTTAAGCAAGGAAATAGGGTTTGAATTTTTTTATTAAATCCTCATAGACATCATAAGACACAGGTTTATTGGCATTGACATAGTTGTTTGAATTACTTGGACCGGAGGAAACCGAGCAAATTTGAAGTTTTGATGAAATCGTGGTAAAAATGCTTTGCAACCCTACGCGCCGTGCCACAAACCCAACGCGCTGCGTTGGCTCTATGCGTCACGCTGGTGTATTTTTGCCACTGTGGAGGCTGACCCAATGCGTCGCGCCTATCCAATGCGCCGCGCCCACAAACTTGCACGACTCTGTTGTGATTTTTCTTTCTTCATTCTACATGGCCCCTTCCTTTGCTCACTCTCTCTTCTTGGAATAAAAATGAGCCCTTTGAAACATGAAAATGACTTATATACCAAAGGCTTGTAATTTTCCACTCCTAAAACCCACTTTTGTAATGTTACCTTTGACACTTTTTTTTAAACTCTGTTTTAAACAGCTTGCTTCATTTTGGCTCTGATTAACTGAATGATGTGCTTTCTGTTTGCCTTGCGAGGTTGCTGAAGTTGACAAGGTGACCAGGGTTGCTAGTGAACTTAATTTTACAACTGAGAAAACTTGAAACTACATTACATTTATACATAAAAAGATGAAATACTCTATTTTTCTTCAAAATAGAGTTTTAAATAAAAATACATTATTAAGCATATGATGATGAATTTCTTAGTACTGAAACCTTATTTCAAAATCCTCATGTGCCTGCTGACCATTATTGGGCATTTTGAATACCTTATTAATGAAACCCTGACCTAATGACACTAAAAACCTAAAAATGACTCTTTACAAACTATGAGACAAAAAGTAACTGCAAATGATCTTAATGAACAGAAATGGGCTAGCAGGTAAAGGACATGAGGGACATGAGCAACAAGCCACTACTGTCAGATGATCCATGCTCCTAATGGAATGCAGCTGAGCATGTGAGACACCTAATATGAAATTCTGCAAGAGGATTTTGATCACTGACGGAGGGATGAAGATACCGACACTATG
>JAXQQM020065147.1:0-64728 GCA_034641835.2 Pinus albicaulis
AGGCTCCCTATGCCCCGTGGTATGTGGCAGGCGCTCATCATTTCGCACCCCCCCTCACAAAACCAAAAAACACTATTAACCCCCTCCGAAAGCGATTTTTGCTGCTCCTGCCATAATCTGCACTCCCAGTTACGTCACCCTCCACTTTCCTTCCACCTCCACTCCCCATCGCCATGTATCTCCTCCCACCTCGATCCCACTCGCTTACTATTCCATTCCCGCGCTCTCCCCCGCACTAACATGTCAAATATTTTTCCAACCATGTTGTTACACAGTAATTTGTCACCGTCCCTACCATTCCCCGTCCCGAACAATGGAGGACCCATTATGTGACCTGTGAACACTGTCATGCCTTGAAAACATCATCAATGCATCCCTCTGAGTATGAGCTTCAATTCCCCTTGAGACATCTCCTTGCAAAACTCATGAAAAACAGCTCTTTTGCATTGGCGCGGGTAGACAGTTCAGTGCTCGCGCCAATCAGGGAAATCCTGTAAAGAGGTCGCGCCACTTGGCGCTCTGTCATAGAGCAGCAATCGCGCCACCCATTTTAGGGACTGTTTTTTAAATATGGACGGCGGAAGTTGAGTTCAAACAAACTCACAACCATTGCCTATCTTGAGTTGGGAGGTTTGGCTGCGGGAGTTCTATGGAAGGGAAGTGGTTTTGCCACCTTCTTTGGAATCTTCCTTGTTGATAGGGCCAATCCCATAATAATAGGGATCCCAACTCCCTCCTTCCCCATCTATAAAAGCTTGCTCAGATCCATGGCAAGCTAGTCTTGAAGTGTTGAAGCTTTGCATCTCCCTATTCCCAAGTGCCTTTGTGCTGTAAAGAATCCCTTCTTTCCCTTAAGGCCCATTCAAGCGAGGAGACCATTGTTACGAGACTCTGGAGAGGTTTCCTTTCCTTGGCGAGCTTTGCGAGACGTGGACAACCGGAGACCCGTTCGAAGGAAGCTGCGACGTCAGAACTTGGTTGTAACTTCTATTCGTTTATCACTTTAATAGATGACTATGATTATGGTTCCACTCCTTTTTCTATCATGTTAATGCGAGTAATATCTTTTCTGACCGATGTTTAGTTACGTATACTGGTTCCTATGCATGTATCTGTTCGTTTCTTCTGTGTGCAGGTGTTCATCCGCGGAGATCGCGGAAGGATTGTGATCTGCCAGGGCTGAAGGACGGGGACATCTCTTCTTCATATCTAGCGTTGGAATCCAGGTAGGCTCTTATCCCAAGTCTTTCATTCGTAACTAGGAGCTTGCGTCATAGCATTGTTTGTTTGTTGCTAGACCCCTGCTGGGCTAGTAGGGATCGCCTCTGTCCGCAGAGGGGATTTACCTCCTCAACAAATTGTCGACTCCACTGGGGATCGTCCGGTTTTCCTTGTCCCGTTTATGATTGGTTCGCTTTGATTGTTTCTCCTTGCTTGATGAACCTTCTGGGTTGGATTCTTTCATTATTTTAGTCTCTTGGTTTGCTTAAGCTTGTATTGGTCTGCTTTCAGATTAGCTTGTTTTTTAATTTTTATTGAAGAACTCGACTGGCGCGGGTTTTAACCCGACAGTCGCGCCACTTGGCGCTTGTTGCATTTGCCTGTCTCGCGCCAATCGGCCTCTGGCGCCAGTTTCAAGTCCACAGTCGCGCCACCCCTGTGACTTTTTGAGTTTTTTCATTTTTTGGCTTTCTGAGCTTGACCAGTACTTTTCTTCTTGATTTCCTGATTGTCTGAGTGTGTTGGAGTCTTGTTTGACTGGAATTCACCGCTATCCTTTGGTTGTTTGCCTCTATCTACCGATTTCACGATTTGAGCCCTAGGGCATCTAGTGGCTTAGTGAATCGAGCCCTCCATTGGGAGTTTTGGTGTTCTGATTGTCCTGTCAACTTGTTGATTGATTCTCCACGCTCTCTTTACAGTCTTTGATTGTTTTGTTGCGTTTTTTGAGTGATTGTTCATTCCTTCATTCAGAATTCGTTTGTCTTGCTTTGGACCTAGATCACACGGTCCATCGGAAGTTTTCAAGTCTTTCTTTGCTTTGAGGGACTTTGGGTCGATTTAGAGATTTGGTTGCTTGTTTCGTTGAGTGAATGTTGTTTGCTTCGCTCTCTTAGATATCATTTCTCAAATTGTTCCTTTTGTTTTCAGTGCACATTAGCCATTAAACATTGAAAATCAAAAAAAAAAAATCTCTTTTGCTTTTGTCAAATTAGTGCAAATTGTGATCTTTTCCATATTGCTAGTGATTAGTGTTTGAATGAAAAGTGTGCAATTGCATTAGGTGCATTAGAGACATTCTTGTTTGTATTCCGTTCATTTCGTTTGCATAAAAGCTCTCAACTCTCATTTAACTAGTTTTCATCGAACGAAATGTTGCACCGTGGCATATAGCTTGCATTTAGGAGTCTTTCGAGACACTACATACGATAGGGCCTGGAAATTGAAACTTAATTGAAGATCAACCGTAAAATTTATTCAATTAACCTAAGGCAACATTGGAACTTAACGCAACACATTTAGAAGGTCTAGGCTAGAGACGTGTTCCGGCGTCGTTAAACCTAGGCACCGTCGTTCATTTCTTGCTTTAGACAGCCGCTTAGTATCTTTTACTCTGTGCTCCCGTACAATACAGATATGGGGCGAGACCCCTATAGGTTTTCAATCCTTTATCCACAGGAAGCCGAGTCTGCCGCCCTATACCCGTGATACACCGAACACAGCATTCGGGGAGACTACCTGCACGTACGAAAAGTCCTTGGTCGATTTCTGTTTCATTATTGAAACCAAGGTGTATATTGCAGTTCACGGATATTTGGTTCACCCTTTGTGCCTAGTTTTTCCTGAGTAGTCATTTGGTCTTTTCTGACTCCCTAAACTTGAAAAGACCGTCAAGCGCTTGTCCTTTCACGCTTGTGTCAACTCTGAAAGAGATAGAGTCATCTTTTATCGTTTCTCGACTCTTAAAACATGAAACGGTAGAATTTGTTTATTTTCCAATGTGGTAAAATCAATCTCCCACGATAACACACCCATTTAGATATTGCTTGTGACTGTTTGATCGTGTGTCTTAACTCGTTTTCAGCCCGTGTGTGTGTGTGCTCTCTTCTTCTAGTCTTTTGTCACGGTGGCGGAACCCTCGGTTTCGTCTACTGGCAGTCCTTACACGGACGATTCTTCAGAGGCTTCTGAGCCTTCTGTTGAACCACAGCAGCCTGTTGTCTCCGAGTTCCCTGACGGGGGACCGGTCCTCGCCGAGCAACCCTTTGGAGAGCCAGTTGAGTTCAACTGGCCCTTTTCGGACCCTGTGTCTGAATTGAGATTAGGAGCTGATTTCCTTTCTCTTACATTGGGTTCGCCGTTTATTGCTGCTTTTTTTCCTCCTAGTCCTCGCCGCCTTCTGCGTGAGTTAACGGCAGGATCAACCATGAGTGATTCTGGTGAGGAAATTCCCGGGTCTGATGACTATCAGCGCATCCCTCGCAGATTGTTTGAGGGAGACGATTCTGAGCTGGCTACCACATCGTCAGCTGGTCCTTCTTTGCCGCAGGGATACAGATCTCTGGGTCAGATTATCTCAGCTGCTGCCTCTATGGGAATATCATCTCCTGCTTCGAGGCCAGCTGCCACTACACCCGGGGTGTCTCCTTCAACGCCCGTCACTTCTGTTCCCGTGCGACCCACTGTTTGTGTGGCTGCCTCTTCTCCTGTTGTCTCAGCATCTGCTACTAGATCTGGGCCAACTCCTGAAGACATTTATCTAGCTACTGTTATACCGGAGAATATCTCTCCGGAGGAGTATCGGTTGTTTTTACAGCAGCCGAACGCCGGAGCTGGACAGCTCCCCCAAGATCCTTACCGATCTTTCTTTTCGCACTATGCACAAGACGGCACTCCCGTGTATGGTTTCCCGGGTCAACTTGATGAGCATGGGGACATTTTGCGTCTTCCTGCTCCTGAGGCTTATCTTTATGTTCAAGGTTTACCGTACAACCAGGCTCAGAACCTGCAGGCACAGCCTTTTCAAGGCCAACCTGCAGGCCAACCTGGCTATCAGTACGACCCGCAGGGACAACCCAATCAAGGCTACTCTGCGGGCCAGCAAGGGCCATTCTATAATCCGCAAGGACCATATTATAACCCTGCTGGTCAACCTGCTCAGCCTCAGCCGGGATATCAACAGGGACCGGCCTATGGTCCTGGGGGGCAAATCCAGCCTTCTTTACCGATGCAACCGCAGTATCCTGTTGTCTCTAACGTTGCATATCAGCCACGACCACTTTATGGTTCTGCTTCAGGTCAAACTGGTTTCCAGCAAGCACTTGGTCCTGTTCCACCACCAGGCCAACCGGGTCATCCGGTACAACCTGGTGTCCCGCCTCCAGGCCAACCAGCTTATTCGGTGCAACCTGGGGCTCACTTACAACCAGGTCAGCCTGCGCAACCAGCGCCGCCTGTCTATCCGGGCCAACCTGTTCATTCAGGGCCGCCCCCTCATTCGGGCCAACCTATTCATTCAGGGCCGCCCCCTCACTCGGGTCAACCTGTTCATTCAGGGCAGCCCTCTCATTCCATTCACTCTGCTCAGCAGCCTGCTCACTCAATGCCGCAGCCAAATCAACAGCTGCGCCCTACGTACCAGGCTCCGCAGGGTTCCACTTATCAGCAGTCTACTCATCCTCAGAGTGGTTATTATCCTCATGGTCAATCTCAACCGAACTATAACCACTCTGGAGGCTCTCAGTATCAACCTCCTCCACCCGGTTCTAACTATTCTCAGCAGCCGAATCCAAATGCTGCTTATACGGGGCAAACGCCTAATCAGGGCACGAACTCTGGTTATCAGGCCCCACACAATGGTTACCAGAATCCAAATCAGTCTGGCTATACGAATTATGCCCCTCACGGTCAGAATCCTACGGGACAGAACCCATGGGGGCACGGATATTCACAACCATCGTGGAGCATGGGTACCGGACCTTATTCTGGGACTGGCATGGGAATTAACCCTCCATTGCCGTTCCTGGCTACCTTGGATCTGCCGGACGTTTCAAAGTTGACCAATGATCCGATTTCTCATAATCCATATTGGCCTCCGGTTCCAACCAAGATACCAGGAGATTGTCCTAAGTTTGAGGGCAAATCTGGCGAAGACCCCCAGGCGCATGTGATGACGTATCACCTCTGGTGTTCGTCTAACTCTTGGACTGACGATTCGGTTCGTCTGCGTCTTTTCCAGCGTACTTTAACAGGAGCTGCTGCTAAGTGGTACATAGAGCTATCCCGTGGTATTTTTTAGGATTTCAACTCGTTAGCTATGGCTTTCCTCACGCATTTCCAGTTACCAGTCCGGTATGAGACCGGGACGCACCTCCTGTCTTCCCTGAAGCAGGACTCGGCCACTCACATCTCGGATCACATCCATGAATGGCGGCGCCGTCGTCGACTGATCAAGTTTCACATACCTGATCAGATTTTGACTCACTGGTTCACAACCTCCTTTGTGAATAAAATCGCTCAGGATATCGCGATGGGAGCGTGTGTGACGGAGGAACAAGCTATCGCGCGTGCCCAGTACCTGGATCTTGTTTATTCGCAATCTGGCACGCTTTATGACATCCTGCCTGATGCTCCACGGCCCGGAGCCAAAAAGACCCCGCTTACCCCTACGGTGGATGGCGTCATTGGTTCCGTCTCTCAAAATTAGAAGAAGTCTTCGAATGGGAAGCAGAAGGCTAATTCTTCCAACAATACCTCTGCTAATCCCGCCTCATCCGATTCTGGTAAATCCGCGGAGGTAAATGCTGTTCAGGCCAATCCTGCAGACAAATCCTCCAAGGGGAAGAAGAAGGGCAAAGGCAAATCAAAATCTGATGCCCCAAAACCAGAATCTAAAACTCGAACCGAGGATGGCTCCCAACGTAAGCCGAAATTCCCTTGCCTCATCTGTGAAGGTGACCATTACACTAAGGATTGTCCACGACGGTCCGAAATTAGTCAACTTCTTAAAGGCTCAAAAGGGACTCCGGCTGTTTTAAAAGAGCCATTTCCATCTCAGCAGACCCAGATGGTCGAACAAGGTTCATCATCTGCACCGTTTGGGTCTCAGGTTTTCATGATGAAGACTAATGCACCTATCACTATCGCTACGAGGTCCAAGGATTACAATAATCAGCAGCAGGCACCCGGGAAGGCAGTGGCGGAAGGACCGCCTCCCCCACCTGCTTCTGGTTCATTGGAAATCGAGAAGCCGACTCTCGAACCCGTTGTGAAACCACCTCCCAAGGGTGTTCTTCGGAGATCCTCTTATAATCCAAATGCTCGTGCCGCTCAACATTACAGTATAGTTGAGGATCTGGCACAGGCGCCATGTGCCATGTCTGCACTTGAGGTTCTTCAAAGTTGTCCTTCACAACGGAAGGCTTTACTGTCTGCCATCGGTGGTATTGATCCCGCCGACTCGAGCCTTCTCACCTTTGATCTGGAGAATTTTACTCCCCGTCTTCCACATCAAATCGCTTTGGTTATTCAAGTCGGGATTAACGGTCTGAACGTTCACAGAGCCGTCGTAGATGAGGGTGCATCTACTTGTGTTATGTCCTCCGCTTGTTGGAAGGCCATCGGCTCTCCAACCTTATCGTCATCTCCCAATGCCCTTGAGGCATTTGATGGTCGGGAATCTAAACCCCTGGGAGTTCTCGAGAGTCTGGCGATTACATTACAGGGAAAAACTGTCAACGTGGAAGTAGAAGTAGTTGACGCTAAAATCAACTACAACATACTTCTTGGCCGCAGCTGGACCCATGCCATGCTCTGCGTGCCGTCTACTGTCTTTCGATTCATCAAGTTCCCTCACGAGGGCAAGATTGTCACAGTAGACCAATTGTCATTTTTTACCTCGAGCTCCGAGAACAACGTGCCGTATGTGGATCAAATTCCGAATCCCCCAGACAGCATAGGACCTGGTCTCTTCAAAGACCCAGTCCTCATGGGTATTTTCCCTGCGCCGCCACCGAATACCGCTCAAGTTAACATGTTGTCCAAGACTGATGACCCCTGGCTGATTCCTACACCTGAGCAGGTATATGAGTTTGGAGAGTCCATGCCTTTAATGCCAGTAGAGATCAGCTACTGTGAGATTGTTGCTGCATCGGACCCTCCACCTCCTCAGCATGCTCCGATGAGCATGGCTCTTGACGTCTACTCACAATTCCCCTGGCTTGGTCAGGCTGATTCGCCTGATCCTCTTAGAGAGACTTTCCCCTCAGATGAGGCGATCATTGAAACTATGTCTCTTGAGGAGCTACCCTGGGGCGATGGGCATCATCGTTCCTCATTTATGCCTAGCTTGGGGGCAATGACTGACTGTCTCGAGCGCTATGCTACTCAGGTTCCTTCCCCTCCTCTTCAAACACCGATCTTGACGCACGAGGTCTTTTTGGAGGGTAATCTGAGTAACATTACTCAAACGGTTCCTATCAACATCTCTGTTAAACCAGGGATTGTTGAGAACATTCATGTGGGTGTGACCTGTTCTCCCGAAGAGATCCAGGTCTATACGGAACTTTTCAAAGAATTCAGAGATGTTTTTGCGTGGTCCTATGAGGAAATGCCGGGAATTGATCCTAGTATTGTCGTGCACGAGATTCCAACCTACCCAGGTGCGAAACCCGTGCGCCAACGCTTGCGTCCCATGCATCCTCGGAAAGCCGCCGCTATCAAGGCAGAAGTTGAAAAACTTCTGAACGCGGGGTTTATTTATCCTATCCCCCTTACAGAATGGGTGTCCAACATCGTCCCTGTCGATAAAAAGCAGGGTACCATTCGAGTCTGTGTAGATTATCGCGATATCAATCGCGCTTGTCCTAAGGATAATTATCCCACTCCATTTATCGATCAAATTATCGACGATTGCGCCGGGAGTGAGATCTATTCTTTAATGGACGGTTTCTCAGGTTACAACCAGATTAACATTGCACCTGAGGATCAACATAAGACCACATTCATCTGTCCGTGGGGCACTTTTGCATATAAAAAACTCCCGTTCGGCTTAAAGAACGCTGGCGCCACGTTTCAACGTGCGATGTCATATGCTTTTCATGATATTCGCCATATTGTCCAGCCTTATCTGGACGACTTGCCTGCCCATTCGGGTAAGCGAGAGGATCATCCTGAACATCTTCGCCAGATATTTCTTCGCTGCAGACGCTACAACATTAGGCTCAATCCTCATAAGTGCGTCTTCTGCGTCGATTCTGGCCGTCTTTTAGGCTTTATAGTCTCCAAAGACGGAATTCGCCTCGACCCTCTGAAGGTTGAGGCCATTATAAATCTCCCGTCACCCTCCTCCCTTTATCAGTTGCAGAGTCTGCAAGGGAAAGCGAATTTTCTTAGACGCTTCATCCCGAATTACGCCGAGGTGGCCAAGGGATTCACTCGTTTGTTAAAGCAAAATGTTCCCTTTCATTGGGACGAAATCGCTCAAGAATCCTTTTGAGAAGCTGAAGACATTGCTCGTCAATGCTCCGTTGCTTCGTCCTCCGGACTACCACCGCGACTTTACTTTGTATCTAGCCGCCGCATTAAGCACCATCGCCATGGTCTTGGTGCAGGATGACGAGAACGGTGATGAACATGTTGTTTATTACCTCTCTCGGAACCTTCTCGACCTGGAAACGCGTTATGCACATGTCGAGAAGTTGGCCTTAGCAGCCGTACACGCCGTACAACGCTTTCACCATTACATCCTATTGCGCACGATAACAGTGGTTTCAGACTGCAACCCCATGACATATATTCTTTCTAGACAATTGCTGGGGGGCAAGTACTCCAAATGGATCGTCATCCTGCAGGAGTTTGATTTGGAGTTCACCACGGCCAAATCAACTAAATCACTGGTCTTCGCGGATTTGATATGTTCTCTCCCTACAGACTCTCTTCCTGAACACTCTGAAGATCATATACCGGACGAAACGCTGTTTCTTATTGATACTCGTGATCCTTCGTACGGTGACATCATAGTGTATCTTCAGACCGCGACATTTCAGTCTGAGTTGGATAAAGCCGCACGCCGTCGGATTCGGCACCAGTCCCAACCCTACCGCATAGTAGGAGATACCTTATATCGTATTGGAGTAGATTCGGTGCTCCGACGATGCCTTACCTTGGACGAGGCTGAGAAAGTCTTGAATGACTGCCACAGTGGCGCCTGTGGCAGACACATGTACGGATATGCCACTGCCCAGAAGATTCTGAGGGCAGGTTATTTCCGGCCTTCTATATTCAAGGATTGTATCACTGCACTCCGAAAATGTCATCCATGCCATATTTTTCAGCGCAAGATGCGCGCGCCGCCGTTGCCTTTGCATCCCGTTATTACCGTTGTCCCTTTCACGAAATGGGGCGTGGATTTTATGACGTGTAACCCTCACTCGGCCGGGGGGCATGCGTATATCATTGTCGCCGTCGACTACTTCACTAAGTGGGCCGAGGCGATGCCTACACTAGCTGCTGACGGAAGAACGGCTGCTTCATTTTTATTCAACCATGTTATTGCACGATTCGGGGTTCCTCAAGCTATCGTCACTGATCACGGTACTCATTTCCGCGATTACATGATGGCGGAGCTGACAGCTGCGTTGGGTCTGCGTCACGACAGCTCAACGCCATACTACCCTCAAGCGAACGGTCAGGTTGAAGCGGTGAACAAGGTTTTGGTCACTATGCTTCAACGAACAGTTGGGATTCATAAATCCAGTTGGCATCTCCAACTGTTCTCAGCTCTCCGGGCGTACCGAACATCTGCTAAAAGTGCAACCGGATTCACACCATTCCAACTGGTGTACGGTCTGGAAGCTACTTTGCCGGTTGAATGTGAAATTCCTTCGCTCAAATTAGCCGTGGAGCTCTTACCGGATACTTCTCCTGAGGAAGAGCGTCTTCTGTATCTCGAACGGTTGGATGAAACCCGTCGTCTAGCTGCTTTGATTATCGAAGCACAAAAGAAGAGGGTCAAATCTCATTTTGATCAATCTGTTTCTCCCCGTTCTTTCATTGAAGGAGACCTAGTCCTCTTGTACGATCAGGCACATGATAAGCTTGGTGCCGGTAAACTCTAGCCCATGTGGCACGGTCCCTATATAGTAAAACGTGTTTTGAAAAATGGGGCCTACGAGCTTATAGACTACGAAGGAGTTCCATTGGCGCAGCCCAGAAATGGGTTGTACCTTAAGAAGTACTACGCCTGAAATGATTTTTGGTGTGGTGTGTGTACATAGGTGTGTGATTGTCATTTGTGTGCATGGTGTGGTGTGCTTTGTAAACATCTTTCTGCTGATCGGGTCTTCCTGGTTGTGCAGATGTCTTTTTATCCATTTGTTGGTTTCGCGGACGGTGCCTCCCGCAGTACCAGGAATCTGTCTTCTGCAGCCTGGGTAATCTATGATCCTGCTGGTGAGTTGATCGACCTGCAAGGTGTGTGTTTAGGACGTACCACGAACAATATCGCGGAATATAGCGCCGTGTTGGAATTATTAACCGAGGCAATAAACCTTGGTATCCGTGAATTGCTCGTGTACCTAGATTCGCAGCTTGTAGTGTTGCAGCTGAACGGGCACTATTCGGTAAGAAACCCGTCCATTTTACGATTGTATTTGCGTATTCGATTACTGGAAAAGAATTTTGAATACATTACATATCATCATATACCCAGACATTTGAATACATTAACAGATGCAGTAGAAAATTTGGTGTTAGATAGGCATTTGCGCAATTTATAAATCATCATCACATGTAAAGAAGACTCATCCAGAAATAGATATGCATATATATAGATATCGAAATGTTTACATAGAAGTGTGTCACATAAAACTCAAAAAATATACATAATTGTCTTAATACATCCGGAGACACGGTGTCTCTCAAAAAATAGGTGTGGCTAAATCCTAGAGACTAATCAGCATGGTGCTCATGATAGCACGTCACTGCACGCACTAGCCGCCTCAGGATTCGGTGGAGCCGGTTTGGAAATCCCACCGTATGGCGCTGGTACTCCATCGGTACATCTGACAGTCGGGCATAGTCTGGGATCCCATGGACGATCCCCTCGAGGTTCTGAACCAGTGCCTCTCCTCCGGTACCTTCCCCCTGGATCTCAGGGGCGAGTTGTGTCCTCCGGAAGATAGGAGACATCCCGGCTGGTCTCTCAGGTCCTACATCTGCATTCATATATAATTGTGTTAAGTCAAGTGTGTATTAACAAAAAAAACATATAAACATAAAATCAAAATATGAGGTCTTACCCAGCTCTTCGTCCCAGTGGTCTCCTTCTGGTAGCGGGAGATCCGGGTCCCCTGTAAAGTCAGTTCCCGCATAGGGCCAATCTTCCACAACGATCAGTTGGCGCCGTAACCACCTGAAGAACTCGGGCTTCCAGGACATCTGTTGCCCGCCTCCAGATCTGGGCATCAGTGCTGCCCAGCGAGCCATTCTCGGCTCTCGTGGTACCGGACTCGCCACAGGGGCCTCTTGGCCCTGGAAGGTTGGTATGTGTTCCAGAATGAACGATACCAAGATGGAACCATACCCAAACTGCTTCAGTTTGCCCCATTTGCACTTTGTGAGCTGCCTTTTCATGTTGATCGTGACGGCTGTTGCCCAATCATATAGTCGGGGACCCATGCATTCTGAGGCCAGTAAGAGTTGAGTCTTTGTAGCCTCGTGCGGTGCCTGCGATCCGGCAGCCCGCGTAATGGTGTGGAGTACAACTCTCAGTGCTAGATCAGGGATGGTTGAGATGTATACCTTCTTACTCCCTGTTCCTGTTTGTGCCCCACGGCACACCCGCGCCATTACTTCTTCCATCTTCTCCCCTGATGGTCTGCTCTCAGTCAGTACAGGGATTGGACCCCTGCGGGATAATCCAGTAACGAAATAAATGTCAGTGACCTCCAATTCCAACACCTGGTCTCGTATTCTGAATACTTGGTCATTTTCATCCCGGAGGTTGATCAGATATTGGAGGAGCTCAGGCTGAGCTCGTAAGCATGGCGTGAGGAAGAACTTTTTTAAGCCACAGTCTCTCAGAGCATTCATACATGCTTGGCTTTGCATGGCCTCTTCGTCCTCATCTCCGTGTTCTCGTTCCTTCCATTCGATTGCCATTCTGACCGTTTATCTGCATTCACATGGTCCAAAGCCCCTGATTAGATCTTTTGTGAGCTTCAAAATTCAAGAAATTTGGCATAAATAGCGGAATTTTAGGCGAAAATTTGGGTTCCGCCGCTGGCGCGACTGTTTTGCTGACAGTCGCGCCATGTGGCGCGGGCCCTTTGGTAAAAAGAGCTCAGTGGCGCGGGTCCATGCCCGATACCCGCGCCACTTGGCCCGGCCCTAAAATTTCAAAGGTGCCCTTACAGAGCTGATTTCTAAGGGGAAATCATTAAAAAATGCATGAAAAGAAAGAGAAAAGGAGCGCCTCTTACCTGCCACAGACGAGACGCTGAATGGTTGCCTGGATTGGTCGCAATCACCGTCAGAAGATTCTGCTCCAAATGGACCACTGTTGCTCTCCACAAGGTAAATAGTAAAAAGTAATTTCATTTTTTACCAATTAGACATATTTATAACTTTTTCACGTTAAATGAGCTTTAAAAGTTATTTTTGTCAAATATTTGCATGTATTATGTCGAAATGGATTTTACGCTTGCTTGGTATGTGCAGCAACAGGTTTTTGCAACTTAAAAGGTGGAAACGAGTTATATTTTATACTTTTTCGGACTCGGTAAATACACGAAAAAGTCACTCTGGAGTCATCTTTTAGCTCTTTTCTGACTCTCTAAATATGAAAAGATCGCCGAGGCCCTTGTCGTTTCGATCTCGTTAAATTGGACACGAATCGACATTCACCCAGTATAAGTTTAACCCTTTTTCGGGCTGGGCTGGATCGATTACGAAAAAGGAATACCCTAGCCTATCGCGACTAGGAGGTTTTCCCTGATATTGTTTTCTACCTTTTCGGATCTGGGAAACTATTTACGAAAAGGGACCTGTGGAGTTTTCTTTTCTGCTGTCTTTTCAAACTCTCTAAACATGAAAAGACGCCGAGTTCTTCCTTTGTCAGACTCGTTAAACCCTGATGACATTGGATTCCGTCGAAATGACGTTCTCCAAGTTTCTCCTTCCTAGGACTCGTTAAATGCACTAGGATGGATTCGCCCGAAGGGCGGACTTATATCACAAGCATATGCTATCCCCTTCAAGCTTGTTATCAAAAATAATTGGGGTACTCGCCAGAAATGGTGGGGGAAAAATGGAACCATCGTCGTTGTCGTCGGCAGTATGTCGCTCTTGAACATGGCACTTGTCCGCATTCGTGTCGGGTTGGGGACATCTCATCTCGCTGCTTCACTTTGCTTCCATGGGTTTGGGTAATCTCTTTTGACCTCTCATCTGTTCACTGCCTCGTCGCCATGACCTTTGATCCGTTGATGTCAAATACTGCCAGGTCCATTGTCGTGCCGTTCGTATGTTCAAGAGAAGTTGGCCTCTGCAAATATCAACCTTCCTCTGTTCCTCATATGGTCCTAATTCACAACAAAACATTATGTTCCTCTGTCTCGTGTCGATGATGTGGGAATCATTATGGCCCACCTTCGATCAAGGTCACTTCCCGTCGACTTCAACTCATTATCCAGGAAGTTGGTCTAGAGACTCCTGATGGTACCTTGGAGCCTGCATGCCTCAATGGCAGGTTCGTCGCATTCGACGTGAAGTTTACATCATTGACTTCCGATCGAATGATTCTGCGGGTGTTCGACGTCAACTCATTTATTCACACGCCGTAGATTGTACCGGTAGTACCTTGAGGACCATTGTCATTATTGGTGGTTTCTCTCGCGTCTGTTAACAGCTTTCATCATTGGCTGGTAATCAGACGATGTTCTTGCATGTTCGACTTCAGCTCACATATTCACATGCTTGAACTTGTACTTTGATTGGGTCGAGATGGAGCGCAAGACCCTGGATTGTGTCTGTTGTAATCCAGGCTGCGATTGTGGATTATTATCATTATGTACATGACTCACTGATTGGATGGCTGCGACCATACCCGAGTCTATTTGTTTGATCTTAGTTGGACGGCTGCGCCCATACCCTGGATCCGGATTATAGCATACTCTGTTCGGATGGCTGCGTCCATACCATAGATATACATCATGTACTTGAGATATCAGTTGTATCTTTCTGTGCAGGTTTTCCGACGGCGGGCCTTCAGTTGGACATGTTCTCGTAAAGCATTTCACCCCTCTATCTCTTGGGCCTCATGCTTTAGGGGGCATCTGTTACACAGTAATTTGTCACCGTCCCTACCATTCCCCGTCCCGCACAATGGAGGACCCATTATGTGACCTGTGAACACTGTCATGCCTTGAAAACATCATCAATGCATCCCTCTGAGTATGAGCTTCATTTCCCCTTGAGACATCTCCTTGCAAAATCCATGAAAAACAGCTCTTTTTGCATTGGCGCGGGTAGACAGTTCAGTGCTCGCGCCAATCAAGGAAATCCTGTAAAGAGGTCGCGCCACTTGGCGCTCTGTCATAGAGCAGCAATCGCGCCACCCATTTTAGGGACTGTTTTTTAAATATGGATGGCGGAAGTTGAGTTCAAACAAACTCACAACCACTGCCTATCTTGAGTTGGGAGGTTTGGCTACGGGAGTTCTATGGAAAGGAAGTGGTTTTGCCACCTTCTATGGAACCTTCCTTGTTGATAGGGCCAATCCCATAATAATAGGGATCCCAACTCCCTCCTTCCCCATCTATAAAAGCTTGCTCGGATCCATGGCAAGCTAGTCTGGAAGTGCTGAAGCTTTGCATCTCCCTATTCCCAAGTGCCTTTGTGCTGTAAAGAATCCCTTCTTTCCCTTAAGGCCCATTCAAGCGAGGAGACCATTGTTACGAGACTCCGGAGAGGTTTCCCTTTCCTTGGCGAGCTTTGCGAGACGTGGACAACCGGAGACCCGTTCGAAGGAAGCTGCGACGTCAGAACTTGGTTGTAACTTCTATTCGTTTATCACTTTAATAGATGACTATGATTATGGTTCCACTCCTTTTTTCATCATGTTAATGCGAGTAATATCTTTTCTGACCGATGTTTAGTTACGTATGCTGGTTCCTATGCATGTATCTGTTCGTTTCTTCTGTGTGCAGGTGTTCATCCACGGAGATCGTGGAAGGATTGTGATCTGCCAGGGCCGAAGGACGGGGACATCTCTTCTTCAGATCTAGCGTTGGAATCCAGGTAGGCTCTTATCCCAAGTCTTTCATTCGTAACTAGGAGCTTGCGTCATAGCATTGCTTGTTTGTTGCTAGACCCCTGCTGGGCTAGTAGGGATCGCCTCTGTCCGCAGAGGGGATTTACCCTCGAACACATGTGCATCCACATCATCCCCCACCTCCATGTCACCTCCCGCCTCCACGTCATATATCTATTTCATGGTCAGTTAAAACTATAGTTTTTCCTATACACCACAATTATTTCAATCGTGGTTTCCAAATAAATGAGGATGAATTTTACACAAATAAAAGAGGTTATTGTATGTCACAACCCTAATTATAAAAACCTCTCTTCGGTTTTTAACATCTATTATGGTTTGGGATATTTGAAAGAATCTTTGAAGGCCCATTTTCCAAAAATGTCATGTTTTAGCCATCTTTTTGCAGAACATATTATCGCCAATCATAGATGAATCTTGGGAAATTGGAGGATTTTTTGGTTCCTAAGATGCCAAAGTACAATAACCTAATTCATATTTTACACAAGTATTACAGAATGAGAGATCCATTCACATATTCACAACCTATTTTTCTGACTGTGTAAAGTCTTCTTTTAGCCATCTTTTTGCGGAGAATATTATGAACAACTGGAGCATAATTTTGGGAAACTGAGAGAGGTTTATCTCAAAAACATCTTCATCTACAATAAACTCTTTTACGTTCTATACATATACCTTGGATTGATACATTCAAAGAGATAACTGGACCCTATTTTTTATAATTTCGTGAGTAAAAATCTCATAGACTGTTAGTGACTTAGACGCCACCTCATCAAATAAAAGTTGCTATAAAATTCAAATTTCTCTTCTTTGTCACCAAATATCCACAAAGATAGTTCCAAGTAGATTCATTAGTTTTGAATGTCCTATATTTAAGTTGAATTTGTGTAACACAGTTTGAGATATTTGTAATAAATCTTGATATTTTTTCAATATATTTTAGTTTAGAATTTGTATAAATATTTCATGATTTGAAGTAATAGATGTTTGGTATTCGTACTAAGAGAGACTACAATTCATTGTAAGGATGTTCACTGAGTTCAATTGACCTTTTGAAGTAATACAAGACAAGTTGTTTCAGGATTCATGTGCCATATCTAAGTGGTGAAATCCTTCTTACTATAATTTGTCTTCTCTGTTTTCATGTGTTTTTCTTTTCTGAAATTTTTTATAGAAAGTTGATGAAAAGAATTTGTTGAAAGATACATTGTGATTCTAGCTTTAGATAATTTAAATGTTTTCCTCTCATATTAAGTTAAATAATTATTAACTGCTCTTTTTCTTAATTGAACCTATTTCATTTCTTCTATTACATCATTTAAATTTACAAGATCCAGTAGTATTCCTACCTTTCCATGTTTCACTTAAGATTGATACTCCTGCAAATTGATCACCCAAAGCCTCTTTGACTCCATTGCCCAATAGAATTCCATTTTTTTCCCAACCAAACTAATTCAAAAAACCAAACCTTCAAATTCACATCTAGCCTAAAACTCTAAATCAACAAATTTAAATCTGACAAAGAGATCCCTCTCTAAAGCTGGCAGGGCTACATCCAAGCTTCCAAAGTGGTTTTGTGGTTACCTCTGGGTTTCCTTCAAAGCCTTGGGAGATTACATAGTGATATCATACATGATGACCCAAAGTTGTCAAACTTATACAACCTTGTGGAATCATCAGCAATGTTAGTAGCTAAAATATGCCTAGAATCTCTTAGGTCCTTAATTACAACATCATGAGGTGAGAATTCTACGGTTTTCCCTTCACCTGAATGATTTATATGATAAAAAAAATAGAAGGTTGGAGGACAAGGTAGGAACACATAATACATCATTAAACTGACCATTATCTAGACGAATGGTTCCAGACCCTACCACACTAAGAGATCTATCATCACCAACATAAATATTGTTGGTGTTAAAATCATTTAAAGAAGAAAACATGGCTTTATTTTTGGACATGTGGTAAGAGGATCCAGAATCAATGAGACACTCATGAGAATGAGAAGAAGAATATACATTCAATGCATAACCAGATCTTGATGCTTGATATCCACATGCAGAAATTGTCATTCCCGAAGATGAAGTTGAAGAGTTATCCAAATGGATGTTTTTCTTCTTCATTGCTACTTCCAAGGCTTCCATCTTCTTAAAACATTTTGACTCTATGTGGCCATCATGATTACAAAAGTTTCAATGTCTATCTGTATTCTTACCTTTGTTTTGATTAGCCTTATCAGTTTGTTGAGTTTCTTTTTCAGTTTGCGGCTGAGTTTGCTTAAGACCCTTGTTTGGTTTAGGACCATTCTTTTTAGGATGCTCCTTCTTAGGATTCTTTAAATGTGGTTGTTGCTGAGACGCTAAGGCTTTCTTAGAAGAGTTTCCAGTATTAATAAAACCAATGTGTAAGACTTTTATTATTTTCTTATCAAAGAATTGCAAAAGGCATCAAAAGAGGGGGACTTGTAGGGTGTTCCTTGAGAAATGAGGGATTCTCTAGTGGAATGGAAGGTGGAAACACATTAAGAGTATGCAGGGCCTAACTTAGTAAGAATGGAATAGATACGACTACCATCTTCCTTTTTTACCTTACAACCTTGTAGGAGAAGTCTAAGGTTCTTGAATTTTGACCAAAAATCTTCAATAGAGGATAAATTATTGGGGTCCAAAGTAAGAAACTCATTTTTAAGCTCATGGCATCTGATTTCATTTTGAATGCCAAAAAAAATATTTAGCTTTTTCATAGCTTCATTAGGGGAGTCAATTTCTTGGATATAAAATCTAAGATCTTAAGCAATGGAAATTCCTATCAAACCTCGTTCTTGATCTTGTTTATTTTCCCATTTATCATTTTTGTCTTCAATGGTAGGTTTATATTCTAGTCCTGAGGATATTCTATAAACTCCTTTACTTCTAATTAAGTCTACCATTTAGGATAGCCATTGGAAATAATTTGTGTTGTTAAGAATAACCGGACATGCACTTTCCATTTTTTAAAACTAAAGTTGTAAAGGTTGAAACTAACTACTCCAATGGAAAGATCTCGAAAAATTAGGTCAGTTAAAAAAAAATGGCGCTAAAAATAGCTTCCGGATGAAGAAGATGATGCCAAGTAGTCACATCATAGGTTTAAATTTGATGATGAACTTGTAATTAAAAAAAAAAAAATCCCCTCCCTCCCCTCTCCTTTGAAAACTTAATATAATAAGCTCACTTTAAAAAAAAAAACTGCTTTATGTGACCCACTTTTATAAATAAGTGAGAGTTACTTTTACAATGTTACTTTATGAACTAATGACCAAGTAGATTGTAACTTAAATAAAAGATAAAGTGACTTTACGCTATAAGTGACTCACATTTTATAATGGGTGAGACACATTATTACATAACGTAAATTTAAAACATAAGTTACATGTTTTCTTTTTAATATCTTGAAAAAAAACCAAATTTTTTTTTTAAGTAACTTGACAAAAAACTTTTTAGAAAAAGTAACTTGATAAAAAGCTTTTTAGAAAGAGTAACTTGAAAAAGAGACTTAAACCCAAGACCTCTATTCTCATAAAGTAACTTGAGACCAAGTGAGCTAGTTAAAAGATTTAGTAATTGTTGGAAAGGAGGAAGGTTTTTTATTTTCCCCTCTTTGGGGTGCATCCTCTTTTTCCTGTAAAAAAACAACCACACAAAAAACAGGCCTTCAGGCTCCAGATATAAAATGACATAGCTAGGGAAACCAGAAACCTTTTCTTATGAAACTAAAGGGGTTCCTCACTGGAACATAGAATTTGTACACAACAGAGCATTTCTCCCGACCCGAAAGTGGTCAGAAACAATAGATTTGGAAAACGACAGTCACATGCAGTAAAAACCAGCTTCAGATTTGGATCAACAACGGATGCGGCCCTCAAAAAACTCTAATACCATGTAGGAATTTACAGGGTAAGTACCTTATATCAAACACAAAAGGTCACTGCTCACAAAAAAATCACAGATCAGTACACCAGTATTTGACATGGTTAAAACCCTCGAAGAGGGAAACAATCCACGACCTGAGCCAACTCGACCAATTCAAAAAATTTATTAATATAAAGAAAAAAAAATTACATAAGCTTCTCTCATAAATGGTCACCAGACAAATGACCCTCCATGCTTTTTAAATATGGATCATGGACCAATCGAGTGTTAAGCCACGAATCAAGTGTCGATAATACCAAGGAGAGAATGAATCATCAGATCACTACATATCATTACCGACATATTATAAGTTACAAAAGTACACACTAAATAAACACACTTTACCTAACTTTACGCTAGACCAAGTTATACTTAACTATTTCTTATGTGTTGGAATATCCTAACACATCCCTTATCAAACTTCTTCTCCTAGTTTTTGTTTTGACATGCCAAATATGATTGGGATGCCTATATGTATTATTCATTGTACCTATTTTTCAATATAATATAAGATCCTAAGCTTACAAAAAACATATTTCTTATTTCTAGAATAATAATATATTTTACAAAAAGGATATGATAGAAAAATATTTTTAAATTCAAATCAATTTTTACATAAAATTTAGGACTATGGTTTTTGAGGATGTCGATTAAGGTTTTAAGACAAAGGTCCAAAGGCCCTGTAGGTTCATGGCTAACTAAGAATAGTTCCCTCCTCTTCTCAAACAAGCATCCTAAAACACCCTCATGTCAACCACACATTCACTGGAAAATGCAATTAGATTTGTTGGATTACTCAATAGGCCCATTAGAAGACATGTAGATATTGTCATCCCCACACCAAGCATCCTTAACATATATTTCCTTCATACTCTACAATTTTGACACCTTTTTTACAATGCTGGACCCACCAAAATTTATGGGATCTCCCTGATATGAAGTTCCAACTATACCTCACACCATTTGGAGTACGAGTCCCAGCAGTGGGGTGTTAATGATCTGCCTTGGTTTGCAAAACACATAGAGTGATGCATGGTGTCTTTGGTGAGAACAAGTGTGTGACCCTGCAGATAGTTAAGTGTGATGCATGATTGTTCCAACACAGGAAAGGGAAAATGAAGCGCACTGCTTGGAAGCTTGTAATAGTACTCATCCTATAAAAAACACACGAGCAAAATGACATCACAATTAGAGATAGGTCGATGTGGAGGAAAACTAGCAAGTTATGTGACCCTCGACCTCTACGACCATCAGAGCATCGGGGAATCAAATCAACCAAGAAAAATTCTTCGGATGTTGGTTGAGACTAGAGACCTAGTGGCGATCCATAAGTTAATGGGCTTGAGAAACAAAAACTTGTATGGTTGTTGCAGTCTCACCTATCGTCCTATCGGCCATTGGGAGATGGAGAAATAAAAAAACATGTAAACAAAGGCCGATTATTGGAGGGACAATGGAGAAGTAGCTCTCACTCACAACCTTTGGTTATATTGGGCTAAGGAACAAGCACTTAGGGGCCTATCAACCGTCGAGTTAGAAATCTATGCTAATAATAAGAATAAAACCAAGACCCCGAGGTCTGAGATATCTTGTGCCTAGTCACCAATATTGGTCACATTGAAATTTAAGGTAAGTGCTTGACAGAGAAACAATGTAAAAAGGACTGGGTCTAGTCATTTAGTTCTAAGCCAAAAATTACATACAAATGGGTTGTGTTAAGCCTCCAAATTTAGGGGCTATGAAATTTTGATATTTGTGTGTAAGATGTGTCAATTATTAGAATTGTGACTCCTACGAGGAGTTAAGAGAAGGTGCTAACAACGCTACACTATTGGTCAAGGAACTGTTCCATAGCCTTGATTGAGAATCAAATGACAAAAGAATGTGAAATGTTTTGAATCCTCATGGTCATTGAAATAGTCAAACAACATGGGTTATTTATATAGGGCTCAAGGATAATTACCATGGGTCAAACCATGGATTCATGCCCATGGTAATTGAAGGGCCAAATATATTTCAGAAGAGAATGACACAATAATGTTAGATGTTTGGGTGAATAACTAAAGCGTGAATAATAAAGGGCTAGGACATGAGTGTTGAAGTAGTATGGGAGAGGAATAATTGATCTGAATTAGTTGTGCAAGGTGTGGAAAATAGATAATGAACATGTGTGAGTTGCATGAGTGTAATAAGATAGGCCCCTATGCATATGAGAGAAGAATCCTGCTAATTATGATAGTGAGCAGTACTGTAGAAGGGACAAGTTCATTTTGTGAAAGATTTGAGTTTGTTTGTTTGTGACAGGGCCAAAGAGGATGTTAAGTCTATGATGGGATTTTGTGTGTGTTTGAATAAATTTTTCATGATAATTGGCTACTACTATGATTTTTTATATAATATTTGATCCTATTGATGAAGTCTGTTGACATAAAATGTTTCTTTCTGGAAAACGTATCAAAATAAGTGTATTGTTGTAGATATTAGAGTTGAATAGAGAAATATTCCTACTAACTTTGATCTCTCCAATTTGCGACAACCGCAACTTTATATATATATATAAAGTTACGGTTGTCGCAGGACAAAATTGGAGAGATAAAAGTTATGATTGTTGATTATTGAAGATGGACAATCTGTATCAGAACATTAAATTATTTCCCTTGATGAATAATGGATCCTATCTAAAAAAATTATGAAACGAAGGTCCATAGTGTAACTATTGGGGGTTGGTTCCTGCAAACATATTTAAAAGGTTGGTGCCTGCACATCAAGGAGTTGGTCATTCCTTTAGATTGGAGCATGTAAATATCAGGGAGTTGGTGCTTCCTTCAAGTGGGTGTTTGTAAATTTAAGGGATGGGTGTCTCCTTGTGGTTGAATCCAAAAAAATTGATGCAACAATAGATTTTATCCTACAATAATATTCATAAATAAGTTTTATGGTTTTTCCCCTCTTTCGGTTTTCATGCACATATGGTGTCTCTATGTGTTTCTATGTGTTGTTTACATTGTTGATTGCTAAATTGATTGAAATATTGGATGTCTCTAATAATTGTTAAAATTGGAAATGATATTGATTCACCCCACCTCTCAATATTATCTTGGTTTCTAACACATCACTTCTTTTTGGGTAATTATCCCTTTAGATCATCTCTTTCTTTGTCTTTCTTTGGCTTTCTCTACAAAGAAGCATTTAAGGAAAAACAAACATGATTTATTTTAATAATAAAAGATGCTCATAATCTCACACATCACGGAGAAACTATTATCACTTTAAGTTTTCTAAACTATGAAATTTTGGTTATTGTACTAGGAAATGTAATAAATTCATATATAATGTAACAACCCTCATGAAAATTCCATGTAATAAAGTTAAAATAATAACCACAGTTTATGGGACACTTATTCCAAGCTAAATGTTGGGCAAAACATCTTAGTGCACATGTTGACATGGTTTATTATGGCTATGGAAATTGGCAAAGGAAATGGTTAAGCCATTAGAGAGGCAAAAAGTATTTTTGGCACATTTATTTATGAAAATAATGGAAATTAGGAGAAAAGGGAGGTAAAAGGTCACAGGTTGCATGTGAGGAGGAAAATGAAGGAAAATAATGGAAAATTGAAGAAATTAGAGGCCTTGTTAATAAAAAGGCTTCTTAGGATCAGTTGGTAACCTTTTGTCAGTGTATTTTTGGAGCTCTCTCATTATTATCTCTCTCTCTCTCTCACTCTTGGATACTTAGATTTTTATTAGAGCACTTTTGGAAAGTGTGGATACTTGGTGATTTGGAGCAAGAATATAAAGGAAGAGCAAGAAAGTGCAAGCAAGCATCGGGATCGACAACTACAATGGATTTTGATTGTAGGTATTGAGTTGCATGTATGTTTTCCTCACTAGTTTTGACATGCATGGTGTATGCATGTGATTTCTTTGTCATGATCTATCATTGACATGGAGGATTTCCTCGATTGAAAGTGGATTTTCCTAGCCTTTCCATTTCTTGGATAGCCATGGTGTTGTGGGTTTATTTCCATTGATTGTTTTTTGGTTGGTTCTCATGATTCCTATAGTTATGGTTTGAGTTATTAGTTCTTGGAAACCTTGCTTGGAAAAACACTCTCGAAGCCCGGTGGACAATTTTGGGTTGAGTTACTAGTCCTATAAGCCTTGGTTGGACAAATTCTCTAGAAGCTCTAGGTGGGTTGAGTTACTAGTCCTGGAAGCCTTGGTTGGACAAACACTCTGGAGCCCTGGAACAGCTTGGATAGGGACCAATCTGTGATGGTTTTGATGTCTGGCCGTGAGGTGGAATCATTGGTTGAGGGTTGAGGTGGTTTGTCCTCTGGAAGCACTGGATTGGTTTTTATTGATGTGTTTGATGAGATACCACATTCATGATTGGAATATGGCACAGGGGTGATTGGATGAAGAGATACTTAGCTCAACCATTATACTTAGCTCAACCAATCTATGTTTGGGTGGAACTTGGAAGTCCCATCTCCAGTTGGTTTCTACATTCATTAATGAGCAATTCATTCCCTTGGTATTTGGAATCCAAATATATTGATTTATATGTGTATTCTATTTTTGTTGTATCCATGGTATTTATGTTATTATTATGTTCGTTATGAGCATGTATTTTAAGAGTGATGATGCATGGTTCTCCACATATTTTTACTTTTAAATGAATGCAAAATGTATATATATGGTAAAATAGATTATATGGAAACTAATGATGTAGGGGAACAATGCTTCTTAGCAATTCTCAGATAAGTATGAGACCCATTTGCTATGTTATGTTGTTTATACCTATTCTTTCATGTTTGTGACATGTTTGAAAAATGATCCAAGTGGATATTGGTGGCTTCCCACCTATTCCATTTGGACCCCCACCATCGGTTCTTTCAGTTTTTCACTTTCAGCACAACTTACTATTTTTAGCAAGTTTTTAGGTCCTCAACTTCCGAAGCCGTTTTGGGGCCCTAGTGATCTAGGTGGATATTGGTGGACACCCACCTATTCCATTTGAAATTTCACCATTAGTTCTTTCATTTTTTCAGTTTTAGCAAAACTTACTATTTTTAGCAGTTTTTTGGGTCGTGGACTTCCAGAGTCATTTTGAGGCCCTAAAAGACATTTTTTGGGAAACCGGGAGCAACATGGGTCCATGGACTGATGTTTATCACACCAAAAGTTGTACTCCTCGGATATATATTTCTAACGAGGTATGGCATGCGTCAAATGGATATTGTATGCCAAAGTTACGTCCTCGGGAAGTCGAAACACCAATTTACCCAAACGAGGCCCATAGTTTTGACCCTTCATCTCCTAGGGTTAGGTTTTTGGATGTTTAGAGTTTTCCATTGTTTCTCAATAATAAATAGGCCCTCAAGCCTCATTGTAACACATTTTAGAGGCCTGTAGCCGCCACATCTCTTCTCAGAGATAAGCTACCAACACCCTAGCTAGTTTATTTCCATTATGTCTGTAAACATATTTTTGTTATTTGGTATTAATGAAATGAAGTATTATTTCTATTGCATCTCTGTGTTTATGTATATTTCTCTATTTTATTGTGTTCATGCATAAATCTGGATTAGTGGTATCAAAGGGGTCTGCTATTTCTCTGTTTTTCTTTGCATGTCCTTAACGCGCTAAAGGTATAAGGAGTTAGGGCTCGATCTGGTTGAACCCTTGCAAGATCAACCTCACAAACCCCGACGACCTGCCATGGAGGAAGAAAATAAATACAAGGGAGCAGGAGATCCTATCAAAATATTGATCTAGGAGGCCCTCGAGAAACAAAGGAACTCGATGATGGATAACTTTGCTCAGATCCTTCAATGGTTTCCCACCTACAGCGCATCTGCATCCAACAACCACTCTGGAGGTGCCACTCCCTTCAAGGTACAGGTAAACTTTGACATTCCTGAATTTGAAGGCCAGATAGATGCAGAAGTCATCGATCATATGGTTGAATTTTTTAGAAGGGTATTTCTCAGTCCATGATTTCTCTGACCGAGAAAATATTATTGTTGCACTCCTCAAAGCTGCCCCCCATGTCAAGTACTGGTGGGAAATGTATTGTGAGAAAAAGGACAAGGGGGATCCTCTCTGTCCTTGGTCGCACCCACTTGGAAGTCATTCCAAGATGGCATCAAGGAACAATATTACTCCCTAGGGAGCTATGATGACAAGTACATCCAATGGACCACGCTGCGGCAGCAAAGGGATCAAAATGTGCACAAACTTATGAACTTGTTCCATACCCTACGCACAAAATTGGGTATTAAAGATTCAGAGAGACATTTGATGCTCAAGTACACCAGTTTCTTGCACAAACACATTCAGGAGGAAATGGAGTTCCTCGACATTACCTCGCTTAGCACGGCATATCGCTATGCTGCTAAGATCAAGTAGAAATTTAAGCAGAAGAAGCGAGACTTTGGATCCCTGAATCCGAAGCCAGGGAAAGGCACCCCTGAACCATAGAATAGGGGGAAAATCCAAAGCGTGGAGACTCAGAATACCACCACAAATCCAAATAAGGACACGGGGAAGTGGTGTGAATTTCATAACAGCCCCACTCATAGCACAAACAAGTGTCGAGCCAAACAATCACTGGTGGTTGAACTGAAGGCACCCGAATTAGATGCATGTTCTGATCCTGAGCCAAAACTAGACAAGGGAGATGGCAAAGGGAAGTATATCATTGATGCGCACCCCAGTGCCATTGTTTCCACCACCAAGATCCAAAGGGAGGATCCCGAGGATCTACAGGAGGGGGAGCACCTCTTCCATTTGCAAATGTGGGTGAAGGGTTCTCCACTGCAATTTCTTGTCGATAGCAGAAGCCAAAAGAACCTCATTTCAGCAGAGAACATGAAGCGGCTCGGCCTATCGACCATATCAGACCCGCAGTTGTATACCATCGGGTGGCTTCACCCAGGGATAGATCTCCGCGTCTGCCAGCAGTGTCATCTTCTGTACAGCATCAAGCCATTCATGGATGAGGTATTGTGTGATGTTGCTCCTCTTGATGTAGTTGTTGTATTATTGGGCCAACCATACTTGTGGAGGCGACATGATGTGTATGAGTCTAGGCCTCGTTATTTTTTTATTACTTTGGGAGATAAATTATACAGGATACCGGAGGTAGTACTGCCTCCTGTCATCTCTTTGACTGCTGCAAAACAACGTAGCAAGATTGTTTCCCAAACCAAGAAATTTATTTTCCTTGAAAATTGCTCACAGGGAAAGAAGAATATTGTGGCCACAACCTCGAAATAGGGCTCCCCTGCACGGCTGCAGCAGATGGACAAAGTCATGGAGGAATACGAGGACATTTTCTCCTCACTAACAGATGTTCCTCTTCATTGTCAGGACAAGCACTCCATTCATTTGATCCCCAATGCACTGCTGTCTGATGTTTCCATACCTCATGTGACTACACAGACGAAATCCACACATGTATTGTCTGAGGTTGATAAAGAAACCAAATTTACTGAATGCATCCAGCATGTCCACCCGTAGGTCCATGACATCTTCGACAAATCTAATATCCAGTTCAACAGAATTAGACTCATCTCATGGAGGATCTCAATGCAATGGGGACCATTTATTCCTAAGGGGGGAGGAATGATCTAGGTGGATATTGCTAGCCACCCACCTATTCCATTTGGACCCCCACCATTGGTTCTTTCAGTTTCATACTTTCAGCACAACTTACTATTTTTAGCAAGTTTTTGGGGCCCTAATGATCCAGGTGGATATTGGTGGACACCCAGCTATTCCATTTGAAATGCCAACATCAGTTCTTTCAGTTTTTCAGTTTCAACATAACTTACTATTTTTAGTAGTTTTTCGGGTCCTGAACTTCCGAAGCCATTTTGAGGCCCTAAATGACGTTTTTTTGGGAAAACCAGGAGTAACATGGGTCCATGGAATGATGTTGCTTACACCAAAAGTTTTAATCCTTGGACAGATATTTCTAACGAGGTATGGTGTGCGAAAAATAGAGATCATATGCCAAAGTTACGTCCTTGGGAAGTTGAAACACCAATTACCCAAATGGAGCCCATAGTTTTGGCGCTTCATCTCCTAGGGTTAGGTTTTTGGATGTTTAGAGTTTTCCATTGTTTCTCAATAATAAATAGGCCCTTGAGCCTCATTGTAACATAGTTCAAAGGCCTGTAGCTACCACATCTCTTCTCAGAGATAAGTTACCAACGCCCTAGCTAGTTTATTTCCATTATGTTTGTAAGCATATTTATGTTATTTGGTACTAATGAAATGAAGTATTATTTCCACTGCATATATATTTTTATGTATATTTATCTATTTTATTGTGTTCATGCATAAATATAAATCTGTGGTATTAGAGGGGTCTGCTCTTTCTCTGTATTTGTTTGCATGTCCCTAACGCGGTTAGGGTATAAGGAGTTAGGGCTCGATCTAGTTGAACCCTTGCAAGATCAACCTCGCAAACCCGAATGACCTCCCATGGCGAAAGAAAAGAAATACGAGGGAGAAGGTGATCCTATCAAAATATTTCTCAAGGAGGCCCTCGAGAAACAAAGGAACGCGATGATGGATAACTTTGCTCAGATCCTTCAATGACTGCACACCTACGGCGCATCTGCATCCAACAATCACTCTAGAGGCACCACTCCCTTCAAGGTACATGTAAACTTTGAAATTCCTGTATTTGAAGGCCAAATAGATGCAGACACCATAGATAGATGGTTGAATTTTCTAGAAGGGTATTTCTCAATCCATGATTTCTCTGACCGAGAAAATACTATTTTAGAACTCCTCAAAGTTGCCCCCCATGTCAAGGACTGGTGGGAAACGTATTGTGAGAAAAAGGAAGAGGGGGAATCCTCTCTGTTCTTGGGCACACCCCCTTGGAATTTGTTTCAAGACAACATCAAGGAACAATATTACCCCGTGGGGAGATATGAGGACAAGTACATACAATGGACCACACTTTGGCAGCAAAGGGATCAAGATGTGCACGAATTGACGAATTTGTTCCATACTCCCGGCGCGCACAAAGTTGGGTATTAAAGATTCAGAGAGACATTTGGTGCTCAAGTATCGCAACTATATGCATAGACACATACAGGAGGAAATGGAGTTCCTTGACATTACCTCGCTTGGAATGGCATATCGCTATGTTGCCAAGATCGAGCATAAATTTAAGCAGAAGAAGCGAGACTTTGGATCTATGAATCTGAAGCCGGGGAAAGGAGCCCCCAAACCACAGAATAGGGGGTAGAGCCAAATCAGGGTTACTCATAACACCACCATAAATCCAAATAAGGACACAGGTAAGTGGTGTGAATTTCATAACAACCCCACTCATAACACAAATGAGTGTCGAGCCAAATAATCATTGGTGGTTGAACTGAAGTCACCCGAATCAAATGCATGTTCTGATCCTGAGTAGAACCAGACAAGGGAGATGACAAAGGGAAGTAGATCATTTATGTAGATCCCAGTGCCATTGTTTCCACCACCAAACTCTAGAGGGAGGACCCCGAGGATCCAGAGGAGGGGGAGCGCCTCTTTCATTCGAAAATGTGGGTGAAGGGTTCTCCACTGGAATTTCTTGTCGATAGTGGAAGCCAAAAAGAACCTCATTTCAGCAGAGGTTGTGAAGCAGATC
Source organism: Pinus albicaulis (assembly GCA_034641835.2). Classification (NCBI taxonomy): domain Eukaryota; kingdom Viridiplantae; phylum Streptophyta; class Pinopsida; order Pinales; family Pinaceae; genus Pinus; species Pinus albicaulis. The sequence continues at coordinate 28,952 of JAXQQM020065147.1, forward strand.
GACCTACTGACAATAGCACACCTGCAACTATATACCATCGGGTGGCTTCACCCAGAGAGAGATCTCCGCGTCCGCCAGTAGTGTTGTCTTCCGTACAACATCAAGCCATTCATGGATGAGGTATTGTGTGATGTTGCTCCTCTTGATGTAGCTGAAGTATTATTGGGCCAACCATACTTGTGGAAGTGACATGATGTGTTTGAGTCTAGGCCTCATTCTGTTGTTATTACTTTGGGAAATAAATTGTACAGGATACCGGAAGTAGTACCACCTCCTGTCATCTCTTTGACTACTACAAAACAACGTAGTAAGATTGTTTCCCAAACCAGGAAATTTATTTTCCTTACAACTCGCTCACATGGAAAGAAGAATATTGTGGCCAAAACCTAGAAATAGGTCTCCCCTGCATGACTATAGCAAATGGACAAAGTCATGGAGGAATACGAGGACATTTTCTCCTCACTCACATAGGTTCCTCTACACTGTCAGGACAAGCACTCCATTGATCTAACCCCCAACTCACCGCCGCCTGATGTTGCAATACCTCATTCGACTACACAAATGAAATCCACACATATACTGTTTGAGGTTGATAAAAAAACCAAATTTACTGAACACGCCCAGCATGTCCGCCCGCAGGTCCATGACATCTTCGACCAATCTAATACCTAGTTCAATATAATTTTCCTCATCTCATGGAGGATTGCAATGAAATGGAGACCATTTCTTCCTTAAGGGGGGAGGAATGATCTAGGTGGATATTGGTGGCCACCCACCTATTCCATTTGGACCCCCACCATCAGTTCTTTTAGTCTTTCACTTTCAACACAACTTACAATTTTTAGCAGGTTCTTGGGTCCTGAACTTCCGGAGCCGTTTTGAGGCCCTAATGATCTAGGTGGATATTGGTGGACACCCACCTATTCCATTTGAAACACCACCATCATTTCTTTCAATTTTTCAGTTTTAGCAGAACTTACTAGTTTTAGCAGTTTTTCTTGTATCGGTCCATGGATAGATAGATCTTGTACACCAAAAGTTGTACTCCTAAAATAGATCTTTCTAACTTGGTATGGTTCGCGTGAAATAGAGATCGTATGCCAAAGTTACGTCCTCAGGAAGTTGAAACACCAATTTACCCAAACAGGGCCCATAGTTTTGGCGCTTCATCTCCTAGGAATAGGTTTTTGGATGTTTATAGTTTTCCATTGTTTCTCAATAATATATAGGCCCTCGAGCCTCATTATAACATAGTTCAAAGGCCTGTAACTACCACATATCTTCTCAGAGATAAGCTACTAGTGCCCTAGCTAGTTTATTTCCATTATGTCTGCAAGCATCTTTATGTTATTTGGTATTAATGAAATGAAGTATTATTTTTGTTGCATCTCTGTGTTTATGTCTATTTCTATATTTTATTATGTTCCTGCATAAATCTATATTAGTGGTATCAGAGGGGTCTTCTCTTTCTCTATTTTTCTTTGCATGTCCCCAACACAGTCAGGTTATAAGGAGTTAGGGCTCGATTTGGTTGAAACCTTGCAAGATCAGCCTCACAAACCCCGACGACCTCCCATGGCAGAAGAAAATAAATATGAGGGAGCAGGAGATCCTATCAAAATATTGCTCGAGGAGGACCTTGAGAAACAAATGAACCCAATGATGGATAACTTTTCTCAGATCCTTCAACGACTGGCCACCTACGACGCATCTGCATCCAACAACCACTCTATAGACGCCACTCCCTTCAAGGTACAGGTAAACTTTGACATTCTTTTATTTGAAGGCCAGATGGATGCAGACGTCATCGATATATGGTTTAATTTGCTAGAAGGGTATTTCTCAGTCCATGATTTCTCCGACCAAGAAAAGATTATTTTTGAACTCCTCAAAGTTGCCCCCCATGTCAAGGACTGGTGGGAAACGTATTGTGAGAAAAAGGACGAGGGGGAATCCTCTTTGTTCTTTGCCACACCCACTTGGAATTCATTCCGAGATAGCATCAAGGAACAATATTACCTCCTGGGGAGATATGAGGACAAGTACATCCAAGCAATTGTCCGTGGCTGAACTGAAGGCACCCGAATCAGATGCATGTTCTGATCTTGAGCCAGAACCAGACAAGGAAGATGACAAAGGGAAGCAGATCATTGATGTAGACTGCAGTGCCATTGTTTCCACCACCAAACTCTAGAGGGAGGATCCAGAGGAGGGGAAGCGCCTCTTCCATTCGCAAATATGGGTGAAGGTTCTCCACTATAATTTTTTGTTGATAGCAGAAGCCAAAATAACCTCATTTCAATAGAGGTGGTGAAGCGGCTCATCCTACTAACCATAGCATACCTGCAACTATATACCATCGGGTGGCTTCACCCAGGGAGATATCTATACATCTGCCAGCAGTGTCGTCTTCCATAGAGCATCAAGCCATTCACAGATGAGGTATTGTGTGATGTTGCTCCTCTTGATGTAGCTGATGTATTATTGGGCCAACCATACTTGTGGAGGCAACATGTTGTGTATGAGTCTAGGCCTTATTCTGTTGTTATTACTTTGTGAAATAAATTGTACAGGATACCAGAGGTAGTACCGCCTCCTGTCATCTCTTTGACTACCGCAAAACAATGCAGTAAGATTGTTTCCCAAACCAGAAAATTTATTTTCCTTAAAACTCACTCTGTGGGCCAAAGAAAGAGATAAAATGGCCTGACCTCGAAACGAGAACCCTGCATGTTGTGATAGATGGACAAAGTCATGGAGGAATACAGAGACATTTTCTCCTCACTCTGAGAGGTTCCTCTACATGTCAGGACCTAATGATCTAGGTGGATATTGGTGGAAACCCACCTATTACATTTTAAATGCCACCATCAGTTCTTTTAGTTTTTCAGTTTCAGTAGAACTTACTATTTTAAGCAATTTTTCGGGTCTTGAACTTCCGGAGCTGTTTTGAGGCCCTAAACGACATTTTTTGGGAAAACTAGGAGCAAAATGGGTTGATGGACGGGTGTTTCTCACACCAAAATTTGTACTCCTCAGATATGTATTTATAACAAGGTATGGTGCGGGTCAAACAGAGATCGTATGCCAAAGTTACGTCCCCGGGAAGTTGAAACACCAATTTACCCAAACGGGGCCCATAGTTTTGGCGCTTCATCTCCTAGGGTTAGGTTTTTGTATGTTTATATTTTTCCATTGTTTATCAATAATAAATAGGCCCTCGAGCCTCACAGGCATGTAGCCATGACATCTCTTCTTAGAGGTAAGCTACCAGTTCCCTAGCTAGTTTATTTCCATTATGTTTGTAAGCATATTTATGTTGAATGGTATTAATGAAATGAAATATTATTTCTGCTGCATCTCTATGTTTATGTCTATTTCTATATTTTATTGTGTAATATTCCCAATTAGCCATAAGCTAATTGGAATATTAAATTTTGTTTTTCTACTTTATTTTATGAATAAGAGCACAATGTAGGTCCATAATTCTCCTAAATAATGAATAAATCAATGCCAATGTGAAAAGGGTAGATCTTGGTAGCTTAATTGAGCACCCTTAGGTGTGAAAAGGGGTTGGAAAACCTTGACCAAGTCAAATTGACCAAATCAACAACGTTGTCATGGAGGAGTGGCTATCAATGAAACACAGTGCAGTTTTAGATGGAGATGCTTTTCATGGAAGTAGCGCTATTATTGGATGGGGCTTAGGGTTTGCAAGCTCATATCTTATTTAAGGAAGAGGATGGTAGCCATTATTCATAATGTTGATGTATATGAATTTTCTGAATATATGGTCTGTGTAGACATATAAATTTCTCTAGTTGTTTAGCACTCGGTGTTCCCGATCGGGAATCCCACCTATTCCATTGAGAAGCTCTTTAAGGAGTCTTGTACTACATTTCCCATTACCAGGCTTAAGGCCAAGCTTCATCTTTCATTTACAACGCAAATCCTGTTGAGGGTTGAGTTGTTTTGCAGGTTGCAGCAGTGGAGACCATCTTTGGGTCACCTCATTACTTATTTTCAGTGGAGAAGGCTTCCTTTCCATTGGGAGGATAGTAAGGAAGACCCTTGTGCATATTTTCAGATCTTGTCATCAAGCCAACTAATTATTTTCCCCTACAATGCAGTTTACTTCCAGATCTGCGTTATTTCTGTAGGAGGAGTTGCAGGGTGGTTTGGCACACCATTTGGAGAGGAGGTTTTCTAGAGAAGGGATCAGCCCTTGATCTAGAGATTATATTGGAGGAGATTGCATTATTGATCATATCAGATCAGCCACACTTCCCAGATCTATATTTTGTAGTGGGTATTTAGCCCTAAGGCTTAGATCCCCATCTTGTACATGGTGTTTTGCTTAAAACCCTTAAGGGTTTCTTCAAAGGAGGTTGTATAGTGCTTAGATCTGTATTGGATCTATCTTTTGAGGAACATGTCAGCCTTAGATCTGTTGTATAACCATTTGTTGTAGCAGTGCCTTTGAAATAGTGCTGTAACAATATTCCAGCTCTTTATATATAGTAGCAGCATCTCTTTTGAGGGATTTTTCCCATTGGAGGCTTGTTCTTTCTTATTGTACATCTTATGGCCCATTTATTATGCATATTTTTCTGTTGTTATAATGAATGAAAGGTCTCCATATTGGCCTCTTTCTTTTATATGATGTTTTACACTATTGTTCCAGCATTTTGCACTATATTCCTTCTTTCCCATTTGGGAATATTACAGTGGTATCAGAGCATAATATTGGCACAACCTTTGCATCTTGAAAATCCAATATGTAATCTGATCAAGAAGGAGATCCTCTTACTATTAGAGAGAAGAGGTATCAAATAAGAAGACACTGAATTTTGATTATACAAATGAAAAAGAAGACAAGGGTAAAACCCCTTTATCTAGAGGATAAGATGAAGAGAAAGAGTTTCCTATGTTTCTTCTCAAATCCATGCAAGACATTTCTATAGAAATAAAGGAGATGAGGATGGATAGATATAAGGAATCCCCTAAAATATTTCAACACGGTGAAGCCTCTGACATCTCTCATCACTATAGTGTTCAACCAGTGTAGCAACAACAAGTTTCCCGACGCTCTACAATGCCTACATTATTGGCAGTGGGAAATGAAGGGTTTCAAGAAAAAGAATCCCTTGAAGACTATTTCATGGAGTATGAGTCTCAAACTCAGAGATTCAAGGACCACTTGAGTTTTCAAGAATTCTATCAAATCAAGGAAAATAGGAGACCCAGGCATCACAATAGAAGTGGTGGATTCATTCAGAATCATGATCTACACCACACTATGGGAAGATTCTTCTTACCCAACTTTGATGGGTCATCTAAATGCACTGCCAAACCATGGGTAGAGAAGCCTGACATCTACTTCTAGTTGAACAAATTTCCAGAAATGGAGGCCATTAAGATAGCAGCACTGCACCTGGAGGGTGAAGCACATGATTGGTGGTTCCATGGCTTGTCTACATTGGGTCATGCCAATGTGACTACATATTCAGAGTTCACAAGGAGGTTGGTGGAGAGGTTTGATAGAAGAGATATTGAAACACCATTAATGGGGCTTGCAAATCTTAAACAATCAGGTAATCCAGAAACTTATATTTTTGAATTTTTACGACTTTCTGTTATGATTCCTGATTTATATACAACAAGAAGGGTCTATATGTTCATTGATGGGTTAGATGAACCTCTTCATGGGTTGGTTAAGTATACCAAACCCACTACACTTCAAGATGCCATTTAAAGGGCTAGAGATCTTCAATATGCCTTGCCAAAAGCAAATGCAACATTTCAGCATAAGCCCTCTTTTCCATCAAAGGGAAAAGATGATAAGGCTCCTCTTTCAAAGGAGAGCCGAAATAAAAAACCTCTTGATGATGATGTCCGAAGAGATTTGAGGAGGAGGAAGCTTTGCTTCACATGCAAAGAATCTTGGGCACTCAGACATCGATGTGCAGCGGGAAAGGCACACTACATACAGGTCTTCTCAGATGATGAGGAGGAAGAAGAAGATGAACCAAGAAGAGGTCATAACGCTGACACAGTAGGAGATGAACCAACACCATCAGGAGATGGGAATGGGACATTTGCTCCAATTGGAGGGGATCTTGCATCATTGAGGGAGTACCTAAGTGCTTGACCTTGAGGGTTTGAGGTTCCATCTTAGATCAGAGGGTTTCTGTTTTGGTTGACAGTGGAGCTCACACAATTTTATTGATGCCCAACAAGTGCAGAGGAGGGCAATACCCACTAATGGATTTTCTGTTTTGGTCCCAGGAGATAGAACTATGCAATGCATGCATTATGTTACATTCTTATCAATCACCATGAGAACATATACATTGATTGATCACTTCTTTGTGGTTGACATACCTGACACCAATGTGATATTGGGTGTACAATGGTTGATTACTTTTGGGAAAGTCACCACAGTTTGGGAGACTTTGCATATGGAATGGGTGTATAGAAAGAGTGGCAAGACTCAAATTATTAAAGGCATGCACACATATCCCTCACATACAACTTCCACACAGAAATCAGAGATGCATTTGCGCAGTGGAAGTAAGGACCTAACAGTCCCATCTATTATGCCTATGAGATTGGTTCATGTGACATTATTATTTTGTGGCAAACCACCTGGGAGGCAACCTGATCCAGATTTGGTGAGAGATGTCTCACAACATGATGCTCCATGCATAGATCCAGGAGGGATGGGAGCATTAGAAGGCCAAGATTCAACGTTGAGACTCTTGGGTAGACTCAAGGAGGAGGGAGACATCCTCCCAACATCATCATTACCCACTCTCATTTCATATTCTGCGTCGTGGGATGAGAAGCATGGGAAAGATAGCAACCTTCCAACATATAACTTTGGCATGGGAGATTTCAAGGAGAAGGGTAGCCATATGACATATGTTCTTTGTTATAGATCATCAGCGCTATCACTATGGAAGATTGATCCATATTGGAAATCCCAACTGTTGGTGGATTATTCCTAGGATCTTTTCACATGCATGATACTTGATGACTAGCTACATGAAGAATTATATTCAGTCCAAGAAGAAGTCATCTACTATCATGGTAGGATCTTCTTATCTAGAGCCTCCAAGCTCAAGGAGAAGTTGCTACAAAGGGCATATAAGGAATTCCTTTTCAGCCATACTTATTCCACGAAGGCCTCCAACACTATCATGGAGAGCTATACTTGGGAAGGCTATGAAGAGGAACTATATCAGCATTTTCAAAGATGCATGAACCATGTGGAGTTGGAAGAGAGACATGAATCAATGAAGGAGTTATCATAGCCACCTCTTTCCTCTTTTGGAATAAGGGGGGATCTATCTATGGACCACTCCATTTGTATGAGAAGAATTTTTGGTAAGGAACATGCTTATGTACATAATGTTTCATTTGATGATTACTTTCATTCCTTTACCAGGTATATGCAGGACATAGCTCCAAGGAGGAGCATAATCCATATAAACTTCATGGCCAAATTTGGGCCATAAACATTTCTGAACATGGCCACTCCCTTGGAGGACATAGGGAGATGTTGTATCATTGTAGGTGCACTCCAAAAACACCAAACATATCTCACACTTTCAGCCATTGTGAGAAGACTTGGGCAGCAAGTAAGTGGTGGGGAAACCATTTACCATACCATTATTTGATGCAGTCAAGAGATTTACTACGCTGGTTCCACATATGGGACTATGACCCACCTCCATTTGTACAAATTTATGTTTGCATGTACTTAGTTTTGATCCCATACATTGATGATGTACTTATTCTTTTTATGGGAATGATTGTAGGGAGGATGGGAGGAATGTATGTGCCCTATGGGAGAGAGATTCTCCATGTTCATTATGCTACATGTTTCAAGGAGAACATTGGGAAAACCATGTTTGTTTCGTTTGAACTATTGTCTCCTTGTGGGATGAGTTATTTTCATCTCAAGAACTTTGGAGGAGCAACTCATGGAGGGATGGATTGGTAAACACTTAGCTTATGAGGGAAGCTTATCACATTTTGGTGTCACCAATTATGGAGGAGAATATTTGTAGCACTCACCTTGTCAATTTCTTGAGGACAAGCAACATTTGGGAAGGGAGGACTGTAATATTCCCAATTAGCCATGAGCTAGTTGGAATATTAAATTTTGTTTTGCTGATTTATTTTATGAATAAGAGGACAATGGAGGTCCATAATTCTCCTTAATAATGAATAAATCAATGCCAATGTGAAAAGGATAGATCTTGGCAGCTTAATTGAGCACCCTTAGGTGTGAAAAGGGGTTGGAACACCTTGACTGGGTCAACTTTGACCGGATCAACAGTGCTGTCATGGAGGAGTGGCCATCAATGAAAGACAATGAAGTTTTAGATGGAGATGATTTGCATGGAAATAGTGCTATTATTGGATGGGGCTTAGGGTTTGCAAGCTCATATCTTCTTTAAGGAAGAGGATGGCAGCCATTATTTATAATGTTGATGCATGTGAATTTTCTGAATATATGGCATGTTTAGACATATATCTTTCTCTAGTTGTTTAGCTGAGATTGAGTGATGTTTAGCACTGGGTGCTCCTAATCGGGAATCCCACATCTTCCATTGAGAAGCTCTTGGAGGAGTCTTGTACTACATTTCCCACTATCATGCTTAATTCCAAGCTTCATCTTTCATTTACAACACAGATCCTATTGAGGGTTGAGTTTTTTTGCAGGTTGCAGTAGTGGAGACCATCTTTGGGTCACCTCATTACTTATTTTCAGTGGAGAATGTTTCCTTTCCATTGGGAGGATAGTAAGGAAGGCCCTTGTGCATATTTTCAGATCTTGGCATTAGGAAAATTAATTATTTGCCCCTACAATGCAGTTTACTTCTAGATCTGCGTTATTTCTGTAGGAGGAGTTGCAAGGTGGTTTGGCACACCATTTGGAGAGGAGGTTTTCTAGATAAGGGATCAGACCTTGATCTAGAGAGTCTATTGGATTAGGCTACATTTTTTATCATATCATATCAACCACACTTTCCAGATCTATATTTTCCAGTGGGTCTTCAGCCCTAGGGCTTAGATCCCCATCTTGTACATGGTGTTTTGCTCAAAATCATTAAGGGGTTCTTCAAAGGAGGTTGTATAGTGCTCAGATTTGTATTGGATTTATATTTTGAGGCACATATCAGCCTTAGATATTTTTTATAACCATTTTTTGTAGCAATTCCTTTTAAATAGCGTTGTAACAGTCTTCCAGCTCTTTATGTATAGTAGCAGCACCTCTTTTGAGGGATTTTGTCCATTGGAGGCTTGTTCTTTCTTATTGTACATCTTATGGCCCATTTAGTATACATATTTTTTGCTGTTATAATGAATGAAAGGTATCCATATTGGCCTCTTGCTTTTATATGATTTTTTACACTATTGTTCTAGCATTTTGCACGATATTCCTACTTTTCCCTTTTGGGAATATTACATATTGTGTTCCTGCATAAATCCGGGTCAACAAAATTCCTGTCATGGATAGTAGGGGTCTATTTTAGTCATGGATATTTTTGTAAATGTATCATTTTTTGGTCACTATAAATTATCTCTGAACTTATCAGGAAGTTATGGGCAAAGAACTACGGTCTAGGCCTAAATAAAGTGGCTCAAATCCTGAGGACACCAGCACAACACTGATTAATTCAGTCCCTGGATGCTGGCATGTGAGCTTATGCATGTGTCTAGAGCCTCATAGATGCTGACTTTCAGGTGTGTGCATGCTTCCATAGGCCCAGAGGCTAAAATCTTAGTGGGACCCGGGGAAAAGACTCCTGAATGGTTGGGTTAGCTCATGGGGGTGTTATTGGTGATGTACAAGGTTTGTGTGAAGATTTTCCATCGATTCCACTTCCTTAAGGTCACCAAGGAGGTTAAGTCTAATCATAGTGGCCTCTCGTCACATGTTTACCCTATTTGGCCAGTTACTTGGGTAGACGTGGGAAGAGGGTGTTACAGAGTGGTATCAGAGCATGGTTAAACCCTTGGATTGGATGGGCAGTGTGTTGGTCATGCTTTTCTATTGGTTGAATATGTGTTTCTCATACTTGGGGTGTATGTGCTTGTTGCATCCGTGTTTTTTTTTCCATGATGAAAATGGTGTCGCCATGGAAGGATTGATGTTGTTTTTGTCAACATGTTCTCATGAGTGTATGACTAGTTATGTGTTTTTCACGCTTGTGTACTATTTTTGAACGCTCGCCTACATGTACATGTTGTATATGCATTGCTTGTTTATGCTAGGTCACACATTAGTCATGCTTGTGTGTTGTCCATGTATGCATGCTTACATGATGCTATATGTTGAACATGCATTAGTCATTCATGTTTGGTTATATATGTCGGATGGGTACATGTGGTCAATTTTGCATTGGTATGGTTGAGGTTGTCATGCATTAGGTCATGGTGTGTATTTGGTATGATTATGCATTGATTACTGGACTCCAACTAGAATGATGCTTATGCACTAATAACCATGTGTTACAAGTTCATATGTTGTTAGGATTATGTATATAAATGTATTTCACTGATTGGTTGATCTTGCAGGATGTATCATCCCCAAATTACACTAAGGTATGTTGGTTTATTTATGATTTGTTTTAGCTAACATATTTCCCCTTGGAGGAAGAAACCGAAGATGAATAGTAGAATGGTATACTCCATAGATTCCCCTTATGATTCATATGAGAAGCATGGTGTTGGGCACTCATATGACTTGGCAGATACACTGAGAAGTCTAAAGGAATAAATAAGGATTTGTAAGGAAGATAATGACATACTCATATAAGCACAGGAAAATCAAGCAAAGGCTAATGTAGCCATCCTTCAAAGTTTGTCATAGTTGCAGAAATAGGGGACACTTTGGATAAACTATGGGTAGGAGGATGGGACCAATGGATCATATGGCAGTAGATCTCCTAATGGTCATAGGTCATATAGGGATGACATAGTTAGAGATGGAATATTGGTGTACACTCCGAATAGGAGAGGTGACAGACACGTGTATCATTCTATTTTTGGTTTTGACAGACATCATGATCATCATCATTATCATCCTTATAGGAGGAGTGACAGGGATATTTTCCAGATGATTTTAAGAAGGAAAAACCACCTACATTTGAAAGAGATATGAAGAAACCATAGGATGTAGAGGCATGGTTGCTTGGGATGAAAAAGTTTTTTAGGTCACATGATTACTCAGAAAATATGAAATACAGGATAACTACATTCAACATCAGAGGTAGATCATATATTTGGTGGGAAGATGTGAAGAATGTCAGCGATATTTCTGAGGAGGATTTGACTTGGAGTGAGTTCGAGAGGCTATTCTGGAAGAAGTATCTATGAGAAAGATACTACAAGGACAGGGAAAAGGATTTTTATGAGCTGAAGATGGGTTCCATGACAGATGATGAGTATACTAGCAGTTTCTTGGAGTTACTGAGATATGTGCCTTATCTTAAGGAGGAGAAGGCCAAGATTCAGAGATTTATTAGTGGGTTGTCGATAACATTCAAAGATAGGATTGAGATTGATGAGCCTATGTCATTGGAAGAGGCCATCCAGAAATTCAAGCATTGTTATGAGAAATCGAAGCATAGATCAGAGGAAAATCTAGACTGGAAAGGTAATGATAAGAATAAAGGAAATTGGGAAAAGAAGTGAGAAAGGCCTTAAGATATAGGTAATAAGGAGAATGTTTCCAAACCTAAGAAGTTCAATGCATTTGGCAGAGGATAGGGAGTCCGATCTGAGGAGCAGAATAAGGATGAAGGATGGAAGCCTATACAATATTGGACTTGTGGCAAAGATCATCGTAGGAGATGATGTCCACAACATCAGAGTGGTAGGACAAAAATCTACAGTGCGCAGGAGGCACAAACAATGGGAGATGTTGGGCATAACATTCCTTGGATTTATGCAGATGTGGGCAACAGGAAGGGAGATCAAGTCAGGCTTCTATCATTCAGATGGACGATAAACTTTGTGATCAAGTTGCTATTTTGTTGACCTTGGATCTAAACATAGTTATATTAATCCTGAATTGGTGGATAAGTGTGGTTGGAGTAAGGAAATGCATGAAAAATCTTGGTTATTGCAGTTGGCTACAGGTACGAAGAAAAGAGTTTACCATTGGGTAAGAGCTTGTGCATTTGAGTTAAATGATATGGCTACAACAATGCACTTACAAAAAAGATATTTCCATTGGGATCATACATTATGCTATTGGGTATGACTTTTTATACCTTCACAGGACCAAGGTATATTGCTATGACAAAGCCATTAAGTGCTTGGATGAAAATGGGGAACTAAGAGTCCTATAGGGAAAGAAGAAAGCCACATCAGTTAGGATGGTGACATCCATGCATGCCAAGTGGAATCACAGCTAAGTGTGTGTACTACTTTTAGTTCTTATCTCTTGTGACAAAAGTAAGGAAGTTGAGGATGCAGATGTGTTGAACATGTATCCAGTTTTGCAGAAGTTTCAAGATGTGTTTCTGGCAGAGATTTCAGAGTTTCCACCTCACAGGGAAGTATATTTTTCTATTGATTTGGTACCAGGGGAAACTCCAACATCGAAGGCATCTTACAGGATGAGTACACGTGAGTTGGTAGAATTAAACGTGTAGCTAACAGAGATGCTCGGAAAAGGGTACTTTAGGCCAAGTGTATCGCCATGGGGTGCACCAATTTTTTTCATGAAGAAGAAAGATGGAACTCTCAGATTGTGCATTGAATACATGCATCTAAACAAAGTGACCATCAAGAATAGGTACCCATTACCGAGGATTGATGATTTGTTCGATCAGCTGAAGGGAGCAGCAATGTTCTCTAAGATCAACTTGATATCGGGATATCATCAAGTACACATCAAAGAAAAGGAAATCTATAAGATTGCATTCATGACCAGGTACGAGAATTATGAGTTTGTTGTAGTTCCATTCGGTTTGAATAATTCCCCAACTACATTTATGTGTTTGATGAACAATGTATTGTGTCCTTATTTGGATAAGTTTTTTATTGTTTTCATTGATGACATATTGGTATATCCTAAAAATGAGGAAGAGTATGCAGAGCGTTTGGCAGCAGTATTGAGATTGTTGAGGGAGCATCAGTTATATTTTAAGCTCAATAAGTGCAGTTTATTCCAGACTGAGGTACACTGCTTGGGACATGTTGTCTCCAAGGAGGAAATTGCAGTATATCCATAAAATATAAGGGCCATCATGGAATGGGTAGATCCTAAGAATGTAGATGAGGTGAAATCAGTCATGGGATTGGCAGGTTATTATAGGAGGTTCATTAGGAAATTCTCACAGATTTCTTATCCTATTACATCATTGTAGAGGAAAGGTAGGAAGTTTGATTGGACAAAGGAGTGTGAGGCTATTTTTGAGTAGCTTAAGCAGTTGTTGACACATGCTCAAGTGCTAAAGATTGCAGATTCAGACAATGAGTTTGTATTTTGTACAGATTCTTTCAAGAGAGGACTTGGTGGAATCCTTATGCAAGATGGACAAGTGGTATGCTATGATTCATGAAAACTAAACGAGCATAATCAGAAATACCCGACACATGATCTTGAGCTAGCAGGGATCATACATGCACTGAAAATGTGGTGGCACTATCTTCTTGGCAAGAGTTTTGTATTGATGAGTGATCATATTGGGTTGAGGTACTTATTTGACTATCTGAACCTAAATGATAGGAAAACTAGATGGTTGGGCACGATCAGCAAGTTTGAATTCGAGATCAGGTACATCAAGGGAAAGGATAACAGGGTCATAGATGCTCTTAGTAGGCATGTACAGGTAAATCATGTAACTAGTCGATGGATGACACTTGTCTCGTTCCTATTGGTTGACGATTTGGTGTGATTTCATTGGTTGAGTGTTGGACCAATGAGGGAAAGTCACGTGGGCCAATCAGTGGAAGCCACGTGGCCTCCACTTACTTGGAAAATTTTTGGTGTATGGTCGGGCAGGGCTCTGCAAGGTTTGAATGTTGGACCTTCAGGGTGGCAACTAAGTTCTCCACCATTGCGCCACTCGTTTTTTTTGTTAATCATGGGTTACAACATGTATTTAAACATTATTTGGTTTGCATTTGGGGGTTGGGGTTAGGGTTAACCCCTTTCCCTGGTCCACCCAACCACTATACGTGGTAGGAGGACAGGGTCTGGGGTTAACCACAACCCCAACACATATACTATGCCATGAACCATATGTTATCTGATATTTCTAAAACCATATATTTATCAATACCAAAAAATATAACACAAACCTATTTCATAACCCAAAACCATATGATATATGCATAAATCAAATTCTGGAGTGGTTATAACTCTCGGAAAAGTTTGATTTAACACCAGTGGTATATACACAATAACACATGCAACATTTTTGGGAGGCATTCAAGTTTAATCCTATGGCAGTTAGACATAACATCATCAGTTAATACAAGTATGAGTACATGCCAATATTTAAGGTGTGGTTAATTTTAATGTTATGGCGTGGTTCATAGTGCATAACAGTTTAATGTAGCTCAGCGGTTCCAGTGATATTGGCATGTGAACAAGCTATGGTAGAGAGTGGTTCAGTTATATGTATGTAGAGTCCCCAGTGGGAACCATACCAAAACCACCAGTTAACATTGTAACTGCGGTTATGGGTGGAACCTGCCTCGGCGGGGTTATGAAACCCAACCGCAACCATAATTTACTATGTCTTCCACTAACTCTAGTCATAGGAGAGGTTTATAGAGTTGGCGGGATTTTCAAACAACCCCGCATCCAATGACCAATAGTGCGCAACGTGGCACTAATTTATTGGTTCATTGGAGACATAGTAAATTTAATGGTTCAACAATTTGTACTTGAAACAACGGGAATCTCACTGGCGAGGGGAAAATTTGTCACCCCACATGGCTTAATGAAAGAGGCCCAACATTGGAAGTTGGGCCATGAGTAGCACAGGAGGGGTGAGCACCTTCATCATTTTTTGTCATGTGTATGTTGTGATGGTACTGATGTCTTTATTAGTTTCTACAAAACTCAGTTTTAAAAGCATGTTTATGTTTTAATGTAATTGACATAATTGGCTAAAAACCTTAAACATTTTACTTGCAATTTTCACCATAAATTCTCAAGTTTACATATACAGATCAATTTTCTATCAGAGATTTGGTTATTTAATTGTTTTGAGGCTTTAATTTTGTTGCAAGTGTTTCTGATTCTTACAAGGCTAAAGCTCAAAAGAGGAGAAGGAAATATTGTGGTAGCAAATCCTCAAGTTAGGTTAAGGAGAGCACATTTTCCACATTCTCCACCACAAATTTCACCTCAAGTTTCACCAAAAGCCTCACCATTCATGGCACATGAAGGAGAGCCTTAAAATATTTCTAAGTATGAGAAGGATTTTAGAAATGCATTCTTTGACATGACACAAATGGTGAAAGTTCTATATGAAGAGAGGAATAAAAGGTTTCAACAAGGTGAGAGCCCCAATCCTTAAATGGGAGATGGAGATAAAACTCCAAAAGGAAATGGAGGAGATGGGGACAAGTATCCAAAAGGGAATGGAGGGAATGGTGACAAACCACCTTTAACTCCACCTTTCTCTTCACCTCCATCCCCACCACCATATTCACCATCATCATCTTCTACATCAAGTCCTTCAAAATCACCTCCACATTCTCCAAAGGGACAAGATAAAACTCCACTTTTGAAACTTGACATAAAGTTTGAAATGCCTATGGAGAGGTAAATGCTGAGAAATTAGATAACTGGATTCTTCAAATTGAAGTGTATTACAGGATAAAAAGGATCAAGGATGATGAGACCAAGATTCATCTTGCTTCATTAAGGTTAGAAAGTGTAGCACTCATTTGGTGGGAATCCAAAACTCAAGAGGACATGAAGAAACATGGTAAGTTTTTATCCTCTTGGAATTATTTTGTTGTTCCATTAAGAATATAGTTTTATCCTTTAGCATACATGCATAAAGATATCATGGATTGGAAAATCCTTAGGCAATTAAAGGGTCAAAGTGTGCAAAGCTATACCCAAGGGTTTAGAAGGAGAGCATTGATTTTGGGTGTAGATTTATCATCTCAAGACACTTTACTCAAATACATTGGAGGTTTACATAGCTATTTGAGGCACATTATTCTCATGTTTAACCCTAAAAAATTAGATGAAGTTTGTGTATAGGACACACATATAGAAGAAAGAGGGGAAAATGTTGCTAATGAAAAAAATGAGAACACCTTTGAGTCTGGAGAGAAAGGAAAGGGTAAGTTGAAAGGAAGCGAAAAGAAGAATTCTGCCATCAATATGGGGAAATAAAAAATCACATGCAAACATTGTTCCAAAGAGGGCCATGATGAACATCGTTGATGGAAACTTCATCCTGAGATGAGACCCAAAAACTTTAAAAACAAGGAGAAAGAGAAAGATGTTGAAACTATACAACATGATTTAGGATCATATTTCAGGGATGAAACAAAGATCATAGCCATGGGATTGAAAGGTAAGTACATTTCAAGCACTAGTTCTTAAAAATTTCTCAATGATACTCAATATGAAAAAACAAGAATAGAGCTTTTCCACATTATATTTATTTCAAAACATACCAAGATAGACACATTGTTTGATAGTAATTCACAATAAAATATTACCTTTGAATACATTTTCAAGAAGTTGAATTTAGAGACCATTCCTCATCCAAAATCTTATCCTTAGGTTGGGTATGTGAGAATTCAAAATTTCAGGTGACAAGGAAGTGCATACTTAGATTTGCAATCACTGCAAACTTTCTTGCTGAGGTTGAACTTGATTTAATTCTGCTTCATATATGTGGTATTCTTTTTGGAAGGTCATACATTTATGATAGGAGAGATATTTTTCATGAGCATGAGAATAAATATCATTTGTTAAAGAATGGGATTAAGAATGGGAGCACATAGAAATAAATTGAGTTTGTCTCTTATGAATGCTGGACAAATGAAGAGAATTGTTAATGCTAGTTAGAATTTTGCATTGTTAATGTTCAAGCACATAGATGTTGAGGAACCTAAAGCCTTTCAAGGATATGAATCAAGTTTGAAATCTGATTTCATTAAGGTTTCTAATTCATGTGATAAGATGTTTCATGAGTCTAACATGTTTCCTCCTAAAAGAGGTAAACAACATGAAGTGAATTTGTAGCAGGATGCATCATTGATGAACATTGGTGGGAACAAGATGTCAGTGTTAAAGAATGCGGGGGTCAAAAATAAAATGCAAAATATTTTATAAAGAGGACATTGGTTCTAAAACTTCTTTATGTGGGTTTCATAATGTACTCCAAAATCAAGACAAGGACTCCAAAATAAGGGAAAGTGGTGTACTTTCATGAAAAACTCAAAGCGACAAATCTAAGCAAAGTTAAGTGGATTGAGACTAGAAGGGTGAGGGAGTTGTACCCTCATAAGATAGTTACCAATCAAATGAGAAAATTACCTGGTACCCATTTTTTTGAGGCAGAAAAAAAAACACCCGATTTTGAAAAGTGGTGATGCAGAATCACCCTTTTTTTTTAGCATAGTTTTGGCACTTTAAACTTTATTATTATGACTTTTTTTTTAAATGTCATGATTTTGATGTTGATTTTGAAAAGTGGTGATGTAGAATAACCTGTTATTTTTTTAACATATTTTTGGAACTTTAAATTTTCTTTCATTTTTTTTAATGTCATGTCGATTTAGAAAAATGGTCTTTTTTTTCGCACTTTAAATTTATTTATTTATCAAGTATGAACATTTGTTTTAAATTGTTAATGATTTTCATACTAATTTTGAAATGTGTTGATGCAACATCAATCCTTTTTGTTTAGAGTGGTGATTTTCATATTGGTAATAAGACATAAAATTAAAATTAAAAAACATGACAAAAAACTCAAATATACAAAAATATTTAAAAAAACCAATAAAAGTGTAATATATATATATATATATATATATTAAAAGTAAAAATTAAAAAAAGAAAAAGAAAAATATAAAGGAGTAGTCTAACTGGGCGGAGGAATTGCCTGGTTTCCGTCACCGGTCGGAAAAAAATCTGGCTCCTTCGTCCTCCGGCGCAATTCCTCCAGCCTCTGACAATCATCCATCCGTTGAAATTCGATCTGTCAGAAGTCCGATCTGTCAGAAAGCTGATCTGCTTCGATATGGAAACTTACCACCCGGATCTCTGGCAGAAAAATCCAATGCGAATTCGAGGGTATGTTTCTAATTTTCATTTTTCTCTCGCTCCTCTTCCGCTCAGACGTCGCTGGAATGCTCCCCTCGCGCATTGCTCCTGGATTGTTGTTCGCCTTCCTGTTCGAACCCGATTGCTCCTGGATTTCTGTTCGAAACCTCCTCGCAATTCCTGTTCGAAACCCGGTAAGTAACGCATCATGGGACTCGTAGATGTCTCTGCAAATCTCTGTTTCTGCCAACACAAATTTATAATCTCTGTTTCTGTAAATTTATAAGAACACAAATTGAAAATCTCTGTTTCTGCCAACAAAATGCGATATAAAGTGTTTTTGATTGATTGATTTCCTGGGTGGTTATAGAATTTCCAGTTGTCAGCATGAAGCCTCGCACAGAATTTTGCCACATATTCCTTAACAGGAATGATTAAAATCCATTAACAAGAATGATTAAAATCCATCATCTGTATATTTTGTTAGATAAGGATGGCATCAAAAAGTTTCTGCGCGATTAATTGTAAACTTCACACGGAGATGAAAAAAAGAGTACTGATAGTCATACGATAAGTAAATCAGACTTAAACTTGTTTCTTAATTTTGTTAAAAATTGTGACTGAAAAATCTTTTTATGAAGATGTCTAAAAGCAGAGTATGGACACTCTGAGGTTGTCACAACTGATACGGTCAATATGGCAGTATCATTGGTTGTCCATCTCCAATTCATCTTCATAAAATAATGATGGGCATGCCCACTTTAGATGCTCGTTGTAACGAACAATGAGATCTATATCGTGTTTAGGTGTTCAACGAAACATTACAGTTTTGAGGAAGGATCACTTGCACTAGTATTATCACTGTTCTCTACAGTATTTTCTATTTTTCACAAAGAAAAAAAAAATTGTCTTATATTAAAAATAAATACAGTTTATATGCGAGGAGATAACCCATAGAGCTATGGCAGATAGTTCCCAATAACCACCAAAATAAACACACACAAAAAATCTATTCATCGTCCCAGGAATAGGGCAACAGGACATAGGACCCATGAAAAAACAGAGGACAGTGACCGAAATCGATAATCATACATAGATCATCAAACAAGATCAGAAGGGATCAAAAAACAGGGCATGGTAACCGAACTGCAAATACCAAAAAAACTAAGGTGCAGAAACTAATAATGCTTTTTAATAAATAACATTTAATGTGCATGTAATGAGAAGCAAGGTACCATGTATATCCTGTTTGTGCTTAGCTATGAAATTATCATTTACAAGATCACATTAATTATCTCACCAACCTTCAAATAAGAAGACATGTAAAAATTAAGATCAGATAAGAAAACATGTAAAAATTAAGATAAAGACTCCCCGCATCTCCCTAAGCCAGTATCACTGCTTCATTGATATTTTGGGATAGTATAACCCCAATTGAATACTGGTTACCTATAGGCTATATTTTCCACTTTTGTTTTCGCAATTCCTCCTCTCTGTTAAATACCATCCTTTGAATTCTTGATTTCTTGACAGCTTTGCTTTTTGCCAAATATCTTCTCAGTTCTTTCTGATATTTTTTTACTAAGACCCATTCCCATTCCAAAATTAATTAAATTTTCTTCTCCAATGCAGGAAAGTCAGCCAAACTTTGCCAAGATACACATTCCACAAAGAAAATTATCATAAATTCAAGATAAAACTTTTATCAATTGATTGAACTAACTATTAGAGTTGGAAAACCCTTTATCTTATCATGAGAAGTTGAAATAAAAAATGGAGCTACAAAACCTTTAATATTGTCATGAGAGATTGAAGTAGTTATTATTAGTAAAATTCCTATTTCATTTAGTGTTTTTAATTGTACTTGTTAATTTTACAAATTACCTTATATATCTACTAAAATAAATAAATTTCAAACTTTTTTTTTAATCCTAAATATAACTTTGATATAATCACATTATTATTATAAATGCAATGTATAATACATATTTTAAATTTTTATGTCCATTCATAATAATATTCTTTTGCAAATACTAGTTTTTAGAAGGAATATATGTAATCATGTACAAAATATAGTTTTGGTAGGACTAGTAAACAAAAAGAATTAGCTATCAACAACTACAGTTAGGAATCTTAGTTTAGCTATGAGTAGATGGTAGTTTTTTGAAATTATTTTTTAAAAATACATAAGTTAAAACTTGGGATAATCAAGATTTAACTTTTGTTTTCGCAATTCCTCCTCTTTGTTAAATACCATCCTTTGAATTCTTGATTTCTTGACAGCTTTGCTTTTTGCCAAATATCTTCTCAGTTCTTTCTGATATTTTTTTACTAAGACCCATTCCAAATTTAATTAAATTTTCTGGAATTGACCAATGATAGATAAATGTAGACTGTCACTAATCCAGAAAAAAATATAGATTGTCAAAAAATAGAGTTCAAAAACCAATTATAATTTAACCGAATCAAAATATTTACATGACATTATAACTATCTATTCCACACTAAATTGAAAACCACCTCTCAACACAAATCACAAAACTAATCACAAAAAAAAAAAATCAAAATTGCAGACATTTAAAAAACAAAAGTGGTCACACAATGATCACCTCAACATAAGTGCCTCCTATGAATGATAACCGGCTCGAAACATGATATGGGCTTCAAGATCTTTCTTCAAATCTTGACAACATATATTGCTTGCCTCCCATAAAGAAATATATGGATGAATAATGGCTAAGGAAAGCCCATACAAAGTTTAATACCGCAACTACACTACGGGAATGGATGAGAAAATATACAAATTTCAGGTCATCACAATTAGGCCTATACTGCACCTCTATATTTCAAAATCATATCCAAATTGTAGCTGCATTGATGTGTAGGCCCATGCAGGCTACATGGGGAGAAGACTACCAGAGCTTTCCATTAGTCTTGGATACCATTAATGGAAAATATAGCCTATAGGTAACTAGTATTCAATTGGGGTTATACTATCCCAAAATATCAATGAAGCAGTGATACTGGCTTAGGGAGATGCGGGGAGTATTTATCTTAATTTTTACATGTTTTCTTATCTGATCTTAATTTTTACATGTCTTCTTATTTGATGGATGCTTTTTGTGCCCATCATTATTTTATGAAGATCAATTGGAGATGGACAACCAATTATACTGCCATATTGACCGTATCAATTGTGACAACCTCAGAGTGTCCATACTCTGCTTTTAGACATCTTCATAAAAAGATTTTTCAATCACAATTTTTAACAAAAATAAGAAACAGTTGATATTGCTTATATACTATCTAACATCTAACAAATAACAATAACTGGAGTAATGCAGCCTTGCATATTGGAAATGAACACTGAATGTTCAAAATTTACAAAACAAACATCATACTCATGCCAAATTAGCTATGTACATTAAGTATGCTTTCATATCTTTCTCATTGGTTTCAAACCCCAATGAATCATTTGCACGAAACAATGGTGATAGAGACCCATTATACCCTGTTATGCCTTGGGCATTGTCTACTGTTATAAACTCAATCCACTTTCTCACCATGAAGATATAACCAATTTTAGGAAATTTCAAATCTTTGATTTGAAGGTCTGAAGAAAAGATTATGATTCAAATAATATTATGGTATTAGGAGTCATTTAAAAACACTGTAGTCTTTTCCAAAGGTCTTGTGAGCTCCCTCATTCTCCAAATTCATAAGCTTGACAACAACAATTGATTGTTCTATTGTTCCTAACCTCTTTGTACATTTTACTAAAAACTACCAACTCTTAACAAGTTGGCCTCACTCAGTGCATGTCATAGAGTGATCAGCTCTCCATATGAAATATACCCACTTTCTTGCAATTTCTTGATCTCCATAGGATACCCAAAAAAAACACAAGAAGTTGGCCTCAATCAATGCATGTCATGGAGTGATGAGATCTCCATATGAAATACTTCAGTACCCACTTTATTGCTCTTTCTTGATCTCCATAGGATACCCATAAACAAACACCACAAAACAATTATTGGAAGTACGACAGCAGATATGATAACTCATTTCAGCTGTGAATGACTTTTATGTTTGGTAGTAGAGCATGGTGGCAAACTTACCCAACTGCCACACAGACCAAGATTTCCTATAAAAGCAGTGGCCCGGAGCTTTTTCAAAATACCACCTTTAGGAACTTCTCCTGAAAACTTGTTGAAAGAGAAATTCAAGTGTTGGAGCATTTTGAGATTTTCCAATGGCATGGGTGTTCCATCTGACAAATGGTTGGAGGAGAAAATAATGTCCTGGAGATTTTGAAGTTCACACAGTGGTTCTGGAATTGTACCTTCAAATGCATTGCATGAAAGATTAATGTAATTCAATGCTTTGCAGCCTCCAAATGAGCTTGGAATCTCACCAGTTAACTGATTTGCAGAAATATCTATATCCTGGACCATAGTCATCTTGCTTAGTTCTTAAGGCAGGACACCCTGTGATAAAATTTTTGAAAGGTTGCAATACAAAACAATATTTGCAAGACCGACATCTTTTGGAGGTATGTACCCATTTAGCCTATTGTATGATAGGCCTAGCTGTTCCAAGTTCACACAATTACCTAGTCTCACTGGTATATTACCTAATAACTAGTTCTGAATCAGATTTAGATATCTTAACTGCAATAGGCGGTCAAAAGAATTGGGGATTCTTCCTGAGAGATTATTTAGATAAAGATCTAGGAGCCCCAAACTTCTGATTTGCCCAATTTCCATTGGGATGGTTCATTGTAAATTGTTAGATCCTAAATATAACCTCTCCAACTTTTGAAGTTCATTAAGTGAAGAAGGGATTGCCCCAGTAAAAGAATTCTCGTCTAAATCAAGTAATGTCAAACCAGTTAGGTTTCCAATCTGTGAAGGTATTTCTCCAGTCAATTCACTACTGCCCAAGTATATGACATCCATGTTTGTAGAGAGGTGATCGATAGAAGATGACAAATGTCCCCTGAGACGATTATAGGATAACACTATTGCTTGGAGGTTGGAACAGTTAGAATGTGGTCTCTAATAGAGACCAAACTTCCTCATAGTTCAATTGTTACTCCTCTGGAACCCTGCCCTTTGCCATCTCCATGACTTGTATCATCATACCATCCATGCCTTGTGTTATCATATTTCTCACCATCTCCCCACAGAGCATAAGCTTCCTCACCATGAACTGCATCATCTCCAATCAGAAGTTGCTCATATGTCATCCTTAATGGGATCACCAAGCTTATCACCAACAAGATTATGCTTATAGCTACAACATTCCAACTATTATAAAACATGCTCCAACTAGCTGCTTAAGGAACTGCACCCCACCCGGACCTCCATAAAAGGCTCGCTTTGAATTTGTGACTAGTAAGAAGAGTGAACATAGAGCAGGCTCTGCGAAAAGACCAGTTAGTGCACCACCCAATACTCCTACAACAACATGAGTATGGAATACACCGAGAGTGTCATCAACCTTTTGTAATAAGGTTTATATCTTATGCAAAACCATCATTGTGAACCACGGGATGATTCTAGACAACACACCCATTGCAATTGTTGCCCATCCTTGCATAACACCTGAAGCACAAGGAAAATAGACAATGGACATCGAGACATGTTCTTGGGTAACTTGCAAATGCCTCAATATAAAGCTTTGGCCTTCCTAGCTATCAAACTATCCCAGTGTTTCCTCAGCTATGGAAAAGCTAACGAGGTAGGCAGAATAGACGAAAAGTGGCAAGCACCAAAACTAGGTGGGGCATTCCAAACAAATCTGAACATACTCCTAATTACCAGCAATACAAATCTAGCCCACTTGGGTTTCCATGACCACCCAATAACTATCCCTACCATAACGACCAGAAAGAGAAGAACCAGGCATAGTACAAGCTCCAACATAGTTGGCTTTCATAAAATGTTCAAAAAAAATCAACAACCATAATTTTCCATTCGTAATATCTCTATTATAGACAACTTAGTTGTGGATTTAGAATCAAAATTCTACAATTGTCCCGCTATTGGATGTAAGTTAAATCTGGAAGATCCAGTTGCCTCAGATAATTCGACCAACTGATAGTACTTTGGGTACTGAGCATATAGTCAAAAAGATGTTTTTATGTGGAGAAACCTGCAATGTATTACTTTTACTGTTGGTTCTTAATAGCTGAGTCATGACTCTAGAGTTTCACTCGTAAGTAAGAGAAAAATTCTCTACGACACTTGGGAGGTCAGAAAAGGTTACAACATTGTTTGGCCTTCAAGCCCTATCAAATCTCTGCATTTAAAATTAGCCAAAGATCAGACTTGACCTGCTGACTTTCTGAATATGTATCCGTTTTCAGTTTATTTGAATACAATAAACAGTAACTACATTACTTGGCCTTCAAGCCCAATCAAATGTCTGCATTTAAAATTGGAGTAGTCTAACTGGGGCGGAGTAGTCAATTTCTATTTTAGGTAATTGACTTATAGTAACAGTGTTTACTATTATAGGACTTACCAGTGGTCATATAAAATTACTATGAAGGCTTTTTTATGGGTGATAGTTAATTAAGTGGGCTTGGTCTAGTTATAGGTTGATATTTCTGAACTCCTTGCTGAAATGCATATGGGAATTTTCAAGTACAGTGCAGTAGATGGTTGATCTGATCAGTTGTCAAAGGAATTCAATAATTTTGTACCATGTAACAATATTTAGACCATTTTTTTTTGCTCTTTAATGTTAATTGAATAGTCTGAAGTAATCTAAATGTGGGTTTCAAATGGGTTCTAGTGGTGGTTTGAAAATTCAACAACTGCCTCTTACCCTGATGCTATCTAGTTAATTTAGTTAGACTCGATGTGATAGGGCATAATAGCATAGGTGGAGGGTCCTGGCAACATGGTGGATCTGATATTCTTAAAACATGAGATGGAGCTTTGCTTCAGTAGGATTGGTTATTGCATTGAGAGTAGTCTGATTGCATGGATGGATATGATGTGTTTCAGAAGCTCATTTAGTCTGCAACAACAAGAAATGTTCATTTTCATTTTCATGTGTCCACCAGAAATGTTCCCAAATGTTGTTTGTTTCTTGCTTGGAGACACTAGCTATGTTGTTGTGATGTTAGCTGTGCATTATGATATTTTTAAGTTGTTTTTCCTTATCTTGATATTTGAAAGGCATAAAATAAAAGAAGAATGAAATGGTTTATGGATGTTCAATTAATTAGCAGTTAGTGGAATAGATTAGGAATAGATAACTAATTTTTTCAGTTATATATCATTGAATAACATGTTGAGTATTAAGAAATAGATAATTGCCTACTTGTCTAATATGAATTTATTGTTGTCTTTTTTTTTCTTCAGATCTTCTAAGTGTAAACAATGGCGCAAAAGTGGCGTTTATGCATTGAAGTTTCATGCTTTCCAAATCCAAGTCAAGGAGTTATGAAATTTTCCCTTCACAACATGGCAACAAATCATGTGGTCCATGAAAAGAAAGAAGTGCATGGGAGAACAACAAACAATGAAGCATACTACATTGCCCTTGTTGAAGGGCTAAAAGTGGCAAAAAACACGATGTCAATGATATTCAAGTCTTCACCAACTCAGAGTTGATATGTAATCAGATGAAAGGAATCTATTGGGTTCGAGCTGACAATATAAAACACCTTTATAGGGAAGCAATAAATTGGAGTTGTAAATTTCAAACTTTTACCATCCATTACTCTGCAATGATTCAAAGGATGTCTAGTGATATATTGTCCAGGGCATTGTTAAGCTCAGATGTAGATGTCAAATATGACATAGGATCACTATCCATGGCAACAGACATCATTGATCAGCATCCAGATAGGTCCCCAGTATGCGAATGGGTTGTTGTTATCATTTTTCTTGGCTCTATCATGGCATGGTTCTTTCACTAAAGAACCTGCTAATGTATTATTTTTCCCAACTTATAACTAGTACAATATTTTATAAGGGTGACAGATATATGGACAAATATAATATATTCGATGTATATGGACAAATGTATTTGGAGAAAATTAACGGGTTCATGGTCTTGTGTTTGCTATTAAAACATTATGGTGTTGTCTAATTGAGTTTTATGTTTTAGATTTTTGGCTGAAATCTTGCGAAATATATTTTTAAATGGAAATCATTATTTAATTTGTATCATCATCTGCTACTACTTACGTTTGTGTTGGAAACAAATTTTGTAAATGTATAATTGTGTAACCACAGGAGTTAAAGAATATCCACATGATTATGACAGACATGTACACTTGTTTCTATAGGAGTGACATGGCATCCATCAGTTTGGGCTAATATTGTTGGTTTTTATATATTTATCACAATAAAAGTGGAGTAGCATAATCTCAGCTTGTTGGTTTTTTATATTTACAGCAAAATTATACACCCTACTCATTTTTTGTGGGTAGAACATTAATAGCAACCACATTAATGACTAAAGGATCATGATATGCATTTCAGACAAACATGAACATGCATAGTTAAAAGATGCAGAAGCAAATCGCAAATTGATGAGTGATAATGTTAAGATTCAATTTTTTTTTTCCTATCTTTTACTGGTTTTAAAAAAAAATTGAGAACAATTGCTTTCATATCCATCCAAATCATATAACGTGAAATATTTCATAAATAGACAACAGAGATCAAATAAAGCTCACATGCCAGTATCCTTCATGTCAATGTCCCACTCTGCTTGAAGCAATATTTATATATACATTTCTTTGGCATATGTACATATATACATTTATTTATATATATGTGATATACATTTATTTATATATATATATATGTGTGTGTGTGTGTGTGTGTGTGATACATTTTTTGATATGAAATAGTGGTTCATGCTCAGTTTTGAAAGCCATTCTGCTGTAAATGAAGAGTAAGGTTGCATGAAAGTTGAATGATATTTGCAAGAGTTACGTTGGGTACTAAACAAATGAATGGAAAAAATTGGAGCATGGGGTCTTTAGATCCAATCCAAACCATTTTAAGAGGCAGTACACCTTCATAGAAACTAACATGTTGTACACCAATCCTCATAGAAACTAACATGTCTCTGTTCCAGTCCCATGTTGTTGTACACCAGTTCTATTTCTCACAAAGGCCTTCCAGCTGATCTTTAGTTGCATCCAACGCTGTGTGTTATCTTAATGGATTAATTGTCCAACGGGAACACCATTGAACATTACAACTACATCTTTACAAAGAATCGTAGAGATGGGCCTTGTATTTTTTTTGTTGGTAATATGTTTTTATTACTGATCACTTGTTTTTTTATGTTACAGTCCAACGTAGAATTTTCCTTTATGACAAAATCTCCCCAAAGTAAGGAAAAAAATAGACAACTTTTAACGACAATAGAAGGCTATTTCCAACTCTATACATATTCTTTTCCATGACCTTTTCTTAATGTTTTGATAAAGTACAGAATCATCAACTTACCAATTCCTAGTCTGCTGCCATAAATACATGAAACATGCACAAATATTTAAAAAAATGCCTTTCTTTTCTGTTGATCCACAACAATATCATTTTGATTTCAAATATGCCCAAGACAGATCTCAAAATATATTGAACAGTGGTGTCCTTGACTTCTGTTTTAGAGGTGAGAATAGGCTAAACATGTTAGAGATGATGGAACATTCCTTACTAGTTATATTCCTGTAGATGGCTGCCAAGTCAACTGTTTAGGTTTTGATATTTACGTTCAACATTCTTTAATGTTTTTATTTCCAAAAGGTATTTCACACTAGACGATCCAATTTGTTTACAATGTGTTTTCAAGCCTATTTGCACAAACGTGACCTCACCATTTAATTAAGCTTTGTACAATACAATTCTTCTGATATCTTCCAGATTCATGCAAACTTTGAGCAAATAGCAAGTGGGTTATTTAATGGTTGAAAACCGACTGTATTAATGACAACAATAATTAAAGCAATGAATTGTGCCCTATTCTCTTCAATATCAAGGTTATTGTCAACAATTCCAGCCTGAACTTATCTCAAATGAATAAGACAAATAATTGTTGTAAATTACCAAACCATGAAGACAACGGTAGATGAAAACAAAATCTTCCAGAAGACCATTTTGGACAACTAAAATTTTACTATATAGATAAAATATGAAGTTCAAAAATATTCCCAGCTTCAGATAAGTTGGTACAACTTTCCAATCTCTCCACATTTTTTATGACAATATTGGTTGTGTAATAAAGTCCCTAATCACGTGCACACTTGTTTTGAGCCTGCTTTTGAGTCTCTAGTTTTGAGTTGCTTTCGTCATGAGTGCCCATAATACTACTTTTGAGGACTACAAGAACCAGCTGCTTCTCCATCACACAAGAGGATGCCGCAAACAATAACGAAACTGCAAGAAGTCTACACTCAACAAATAAGCACAAGAAAAATACTGAGATTCACATTATATAAATAAAATATCTGTATATTGTATTTATTTTTTATTTCTAAACTTAGAATTTGGTCTAGTGCACATGGAATAATACAGAATATTAAGAATATTTTTACACTCAAACCAAATAAATGAAAGAATCATATCCAAGTTACTATGCAATTAATTGACCCATCACTTCGAAAAGTACATGCATACACTTTCTGGAAAGTACTTACCTATTGTTTTTGCATAATTCATTGATTCCCACTAGAGTTGAAGCACTTCAATGGATGATCAGTCATGGTAGAAGATGATGCTTCTCCACTTGTTCTATAGTTACCTGGCAATGTGTCATATGTTAGTGCAATGAAATTTCTAGAGCAGAAAAGGTATATGTGCGCACATAATGAAATAGAGTGTCAAATGTACCTGGCATGGCAGGTAAGGTTGAATGGTCTTGCATCTCCCTTTGCTCTTGGGTTATCGCCATGGTTGTGGATTGTTGCATCTCTATAAAAATAAACATACCACATGTTAAAGAATGATGATGACTAAACACTCAAATCTAAAACCATGAATCTATTCAACACATGAAACTAACCTGGAACCATAGACATGGCATTATTTGATCGAGGACGTCCTCGCTTATTGAGGTATCGAAACTCAAATGGTTCATATTCTGATGGATCAACATTTAAATCAATTTCCAAACCATTGTTCTTTATTCTGCTTTTTCTTTTCTTTGTAGGGCTAAGGAAACTCTTCTTCCTCTTCAAAGATGAATCAAGAGAACCCGACCCAGGTGTGAAGTCAAAATCCATAATATGCAAATTATTGGCTTCATCCAACAATTTGTTAAGCATACCAGTCAACTGGTTTGTCTTCTCCAAAGTAGTAGGAGGGTTATCTAAAATGAGATGTAAAATGCTAAACATCTCCTCCCTTGCCAAATGAAGTTTCTCGGCATCTGCATCATCAATATTTGTGGCCATAAGAGTAGCATTGACATTTACATCATGGTTTTGGGGCTCTATATTGATCTCAGGTGGGTCACTGAATATGTTATCCTCTGCATGCTGATGAAGCAATGGATTTGAATTATCCAAGTGGAAATACAACCAGTTAACCTTTATGGCATGCTTACAAAGGTTTCCACGAATTGACCATGGACATTCACAAGTTATAAAATCCGTGCGATACCAAGTTACAAGGTATTTCTTACCTTGATCTGTCTGGCTTCTGACCCAGTAAGCACGGGGTATGCTCTCATGAGGACAAAAATCAATATCTGGAATTTTTCTTGCTCGTTCCACTGATGATTCCAGCTGTTTTTTTCTTTTGTAGTTGTTTAGAAATCCTTCTTCTTTTAAGATTTCCTTGAACCGATAACAAGGTTCAACGGTTGTTAGTAGCATATGCAACAACCAATCCATCCTCCGGGCACATTTTTTTCTTCTATCAGAAAGAAATGTTGTTTTTAAGTAACAATGGTATGACTCAACAGCATTATTGGTCTCCTGATTTGCATGAGGAAACTCCCGACAACCTTTCACCCACATCCCTAATTGCAAATAGAACCATGTTAGTCTCAATAAATCACCTTTGTACAAAACAAAAATGCATATGATATGAAAAAATTGTTTACTTACGAATCTTATCTCCAGCAACCCAATTCTTGTGGAAATAGTCTAAGAACTTCTCTTCATCTGCA
The DNA here is from genome assembly GCA_034641835.2 of Pinus albicaulis. NCBI lineage: Eukaryota > Viridiplantae > Streptophyta > Pinopsida > Pinales > Pinaceae > Pinus > Pinus albicaulis. Next base: position 59,376 of record JAXQQM020065147.1, read on the forward strand.
AATTTGATAAAAAATTGACTTATTGCATCTTCCACTTCATTGCTGAGAGTGTGTTTCATGATGTAACCTAAGTCACTGAACATCTCATTGGATTTTATGGAACTAGTGGCCAACCGATTGACATTTTTTAACCAAGCCCTCCGTACATGCCAAACACATAAGATCACATCACACCCTGTGATCCTCCTGCCATATTCAATGCATCTTAGTGTGCTATTTTTAGAAAAAATTCGAGTTTAGTTATATTATAACAATGTTAAAGTTACCTCAAGGCAGTAATTTCAGCCAATGCATCATCAACCATGAAAGCATTGACTTTCCAATCAGGACAGGTTTCGAAACACTTGTGCATGAGCTGCTCCAACCATAGTGCAATATCATCTGATGTGTTTCGTGATGCCACAACCCATGCAACTGGCACCCCACTTTTTTGTTCATCAAATGCAACAAGTGTATACAACTGATACTGTCATATTGAACATTACATAGAGTCAAATACAAGTTTTTAATCATATTGAATGTCTACAACTTAAATAAGTATATTCAATCAATCATTGACATCTGACTTACCCCATATTTATTTGTATTAAATGTTGAATCCATGGCTAGTAAGCTATTGTGTGATAGCTTGACCATTGTCTCCAACATCCACTTTGTTTGAATCCCTATTATAAAAGGGACCTCCACACCATTGGGCTTTTGGTAAAAGAAAAAATCTTCCCGATGCTTTTGATACCAAAGGTTTACACTCATTTCATCCTTTTGGTGAAGTTGATAATTTCCCTTTGCCAACCTATTATATATATTTACAATATCTTTCCTGCAAAAGAAGAAATATTTGTCTCGAGTTGCCGCATCCATGTCAACATGTCTCTTAATGTGAGTTCTATAAACCATATCAATAGGCACTCCCAAAAAGAAACAACTCTCTACATATGAAACAACATCCCTCGAAAGCTTTGGCTTATGCAAGGTCCTAGTATCACCTGAAGTGTCATGTTGGCCATGACAAGGCCAACCTTGCCCATCTTCATGTTCATAAATATTGAAAGTTAATATTGCTCTATCGGGAATTTCATGCATAACCTTGACAATAAAATGACTCTGGCAACCCCTTTTTTGCACAAAGGAGGTCCTTCGTTTAGTTGGAGGATTTCCTCTTTTGTCCTGTGGACCAAATGAACAGTGATATCTACACCAAAAATTTCAAGTGTTAGTACATACAAAGAAAGATAATTTTTGTTTCAAAGGATCTAAACAATGCATTTTGAAATACTCACATTTCATATCGCAATGCAGCGGTAGCTCTTTGTTTTGGTTCTTTGTTTGTTTTTCGTATGAATTTACATGGAGCAATGGGATTCTCTTCCTCTCCTTTGATAAAATCGGGAACTCGGTTTAACGGTATTAAGGCAACTCGATCAATACTATTGTTCTTTCGATCTATTTCTGTCCAAACCAAATCTTTACTAGAAAAGATTATTTTGTCTTTGAGGTCTTGCACCTCAAGATCCATGATATGCTGCCATTTGCTTCGCTTTCCCATTTGAACTGATCTGGTAAAAAAATATGCAAGGAAATCAGAGATACAACCTATATAGAAACATGTTAGCAGCAAATCTATCCATTCTAAATAAAAATTAAAGCTACAGGTACAATAACTTCAGCAAGCCCTCAACACTAATGAACAACTTAGGCAAGCACAAGAGGATTTTTATCAACATTTAAATGAGTGAAAAAACATGAGAATTAATAGGTAAATGGTACATTAAACACTATTCATTTGAAAAAATAACCCATGCTAAACTGCAAAAAGAACAATAGGTAAAAACCATTCAACTTTGAAAAACAATGCAAGATCATCATATTACAATCTAAATGGATCTCAAATTACAAGAAGTAGATTAAAATAGGAAAGTCAATATAATAGATTACTCAATATTAAATAGGACATCATATTTCTTACAAAATGATAATTTAAAGGGATCTTAAAATGCAAGTAGAATGTCTTTGAAGTAAATAAATGTCTCGTGTCTGTAGCCTATGGGGCAAGAACTTATCGCATAGTGAGTGATAACTGAATATTAGCCCTTGGGAATTTCATTATGCAATGAATCCAATATTGCAGTTGAATGCAGTAATATTGTAAATGAATAGATGAGTTGAAATCCTTAGATGAAGTTTTGACTGTAATCAGATGAAGAGAGGGTCTACAGTCTAACTTGAGTTCTGTTTATGCAGGTAAGGCCTTGGTCCCGACAACTGTTCACGCAAGGTCTTGTCTCGGTGTCCAGTATTGAATTCTGCTGATTATTGCTTTAGCCATGGCAAATTATGTGCCAACTGCCTATCAGAATGGGACTACATCTCCTGATTGGCTTAACAAAGGAGCGAATGCCTGGCAAATGGTATCAGCCACGTTTGTGGGTATGCAGAGCATGTTGGGCCTAGTCATCCTATATGGCAACATAGTAAAAAGGAAGTGGGTTGTAAATTCTTCTTTTATGGCACTTTATGCATTTTCTACTGTTATGATCTACTGGGTTACATGGGCATATAAAATGGCATTTGGGCATAAATTGCTTCCTTTCTAGGGCAAGGCAGGTACAACACTAAGCCAAAAGTACCCATTGGAGCTGACCACCTTCCTGCATCACAACACAACTATCATAATGGCACCTTGGAGACCGCTATGCTTACACCTTTATTTCCTATGGCTACCATGGTGTATTTCCAGTTTTCTTTTGCAGCAATAACATTGATTTTATTGGCTGGTTTAGTGCTAGGAAGGGCTCACCTTCTCATATATGATGGGAGCCTTCAACTTATGGGGAGGAGGATTCCTTTTCCAATGGGGTGTGATTGACTATTTAGGAGGTTACGTCATTCACGTCTCTTCAGGCATTTTAGGTTTCACCACAGCTTATTGGGTATGTTTAATTTCATATTAATTGAAATCGCTCATTCAACATATGATATAAATTGTTAGTTCAATGTTTCTAGAAATGTGGTTACTTCCTTGCCAACAATGTGTGATTCAAATCCCTAAGTTAAGCACATTAATCTATGTCAATGTTAATGGGTTTACAAAGTATGCCATCCATGATTATGGGGAGCATTTCTAGGTTTCGAAGGAAAATTTTGGGGAAGCATTTCTAGGTTCTGACTCCCAGGTTTTCCCTGAAAAAATTTGATGTATTTTGCTTTGACTCCCAAGTTTTCCTTGAGAAAATATGATGTATTTTTCTTCTTCTAAAAGTGGCTTACAGTATATATATTGAAGAAAGTGGGTTGCAGTATATATATATTTTTGCTTCTTTCACGTTGGACCTCGGTTAACAAAGGACTGCGAACGATTTCCTCCCAACAATGTACTGCTAATGTTGGCTGGAGCAGGGCTTTTATGGATGGGGTGGTCTGGATTTAATGGATGGGATCCTTATGCTGCCAACATTGATTCACCAATGCAGTATTAAATACCAACATTTGTGCAGCCACCAGTCTCTTGGTATGGACTTGCTTCGATGTCATATTTTTCGGAAAACCCTCTGTCATTGGAGCTGTCCAGGGAATGATAACAGGACTTGTCTGCATTATTCCTGCTGCAAGTATTGTTTTCATGCTCTTTATCTTTTTTAATCAATACCAATAATTCATTCACTGTGAAAATAAAATCAAATGCCTAAAGAGATCACAATTAAATTGTAGGAAGGAGTTTATGACAACTTTAAGGAATTTAATGAGCAATACTAGATGACTAATGTGTGGCTCTGTCCTGTGTGAAAAAAAATTAAGATGAAAGCAGAAGAGACTTGGACCTAATTTAAAACAACGGAACTGAACTTCCTAGTTCAAAACAAAGAGCAATCTGATCATCCTTGGTATTAGAGAACATTTCTTCCTTTTTGGTAGCAAAACCTAAACTTTGATTAAGAAAGAGAAGGGATAGGAGTAGGGTGAGTGGATCACGTCAGAAGAAAACAAAGGTAGATTCTACTAGTGATCTAGTCTTCAGCAGTGGAGATGTTGGAAATAGAAAGATCTCTGCAAGCAAATCTCATAAGCGTGCTTCCTGTGCAGGTGAGAAGGCTTTCTTGTTACCTCCACTGTATTACACTTCTAGGATGAGATTGCAGATTTTAACATTTGTAGGAAATTGTACCTTTCTTCATTTTTGTAAAGTGCATGGTATCATATATAGCCACATGTTCTTCCTTGACACGTATATTTTTAGTAGCTTGTTGTTTTAGTTAAAAATGCAATGGAACCATCCTGAGATAAAAGTTTTATCTTGAATTTATGATAATTTTCTTTGTGAAATGTGTATCTTGGCAAAGTTTGGCTGACTTTCTTGCATTGGAGAAGAAAATTTAATTAATTTTGGAATGGGTCTTAGTAAAAAAATATCAGAAAGAACTGAGAAGATATTTGGCAAAAAGCAAAGATGTCAGGAAATCAAGAATTCAAAGGATGGTATTTAACAGAGAGGAGGAATTGCGAAAACAAAAGTTAAATCTTGATTATCCCAAGTTTTAACTTAAGTATTTTTAAAAAATAATTTCAAAAAACTACCATCTACTCATAGCTAAACTAAGATTCCTAACTGTAGTTGTTGATAGCTAATTCTTTTTGTTTACTAGTCCTACAAAAACTATATTTTGTACATGATTACATATATTCCTTCTAAAAACTAGTATTTGCAAAATATTTATAAGACCATTTACAAAAAGAACAAACTTTCACTCTAAGACCCATAAAGCATAGGCATAAGACATAAGACTTATGGGTTCCTTGTTACCAAGAACAACGTTGGGAAAGAATATTATTATGAATGGACATAAAAATTTAAAATATGTATTATACATTGCATTTATAATAATAATGTGATTATATCAAAGTTATATTTAGGATTAAAAAAAAAAGTTTGAAATTTATTTATTTTAGTAGATATATAAGGTAATTTGTAAAATTAACAAGTACAATTAAAAACACTAAATGAAATAGGAATTTTACTAATAATAACTACTTCAATCTCTCATGACAATATTAAAGGTTTTGTAGCTCTATTTTTTATTTCAACTTCTCATGATAAGATAAAGGGGTTTCCAACTCTAATAGTTAGTTCAATCAATTGATAAAAGTTTTATCTTGAATTTATGATAATTTTCTTTGTGGAATGTGTATCTTGGCAAAGTTTGGCTGACTTTCCTGCATTGGAGAAGAAAATTTAATTAATTTTGGAATGGGAATGGGTCTTAGTAAAAAAATATCAGAAAGAACTGAGAAGATATTTGGCAAAAAGCAAAGCTGTCAAGAAATCAAGAATTCAAAGGATGGTATTTAACAGAGAGGA